>LNAC01000723.1:338744-490062 GCA_002007465.1 Ailurus styani | reverse complement strand
GAGGGGGGTGGGGGTGGGGGGCGCCTGGGTGGTTGAGTCTGTTAAGCATCTGCCTGGCTCAGGTCCCACGGTCCTGGGATGGAACCCCGCGTGGGGCTCCCTGCTCAGCGGGAGTCCGCCTCTCCCCCTGCCTCTGTTCTCCCTCTCATCCTCTCTCTCAAACAAATGCATAAATATATAAATAAAGTGGGTAGCGCATGCAACTCTTAATCTCTGGGTTGAGAGTTCAAGCCCCATGTTGGGCCTAGAGCCTAGTTAAATTTTAAAAAAAAGGCGGGGGAGACAATGGGAAGGTTTGTAAATGACTTATTTGGTAGATAAGCCTTATTTATAATGAAAGAACGCTATCTAGAAGATTTATCTTAGCATGAAGATTCATGCATCTCTCTGCAGAAATATTGAAGTCTGATTAGAGCCTCCTTCTACCGATCCCCATAAAAAATGTTTATTATGTTTCTAGTAGTTGAAACATTATGATTTTTTAAATACACCTGGTCCCAAATGTTTTAGATCAAGTGTTGTAGGCACATATTTCTACTCCTTTAATGACTCAGACACACACACAAGATTTCCCTCAGATCCTAAATTGCCTCTGAGGTCCCCACGAGGGCCATACTCTATCTGTGTGACTGCGTTGGGGAAGAGAGAGCACATGCGAGATTTGTGCTACCCTGGTCAGGACTGACCTTGTGTCCTGTGCTCAGAGTGATGGAAAGGAAGGAGCCCAGACAGAGTAGCCAGATACGCAAGAGGGATGATGCTCACAGCTCTAGGCATTTGCCACCTGTGGCCTGTAGTCATTTCAGCTTTATTCATGTTCGAGCCTTTGTTTATAAAATGCCCTTAATACTTACCTTATGAGTTTAAATAATAGAGATGGTATATCTATGTATAGGAATGCATTGAGAGATGGTAAATACTTTATAAGAGGCACTTACCAAATGATAGGATTTTTTACCTTAATTATTTAGTGAAAGGAAAACAATTCTATTAATACAAAATTAAAATTAGTTTTCCGATAAACGCTGGAGTGAATAGGTCACACAAAGTTTCCTGGATCTCAGTAATTAATAAGAGAAAGTCTTAGAAACGTAAGTGATCACTCCAAATGTACACGATAATTTTAAATCTTTCTCTTCTCAGCTGCATAATAACAAGGAGTTAGTCCTCAGAACTCTGGAATTTAGGTATCATTAGTTTCACGTGGTAGGAACAACTGAATATACACACATAAGGCAAGCTTAGAAATAATTCTATCCAGAACATGGACACTACGATCCATAGCGAAATGTTCATGCCTTAGTTCTCTCTTCATTTGGAGTAAATTAAAATCACATTTGTCCAGTCATACAATAAATGATGACCCAAAACACTTCAGTATAAGTTTCTAAAATATATTTTTCAACCTGACACTGGTAATAACCCTGTAAAAATCTGACTGTCCTCAATTCAGTAACTTCATATCCACTTGGAAAATTAATGTATTCCTCTATAATATAAATAGAAAATTATCTATTAGAAATAAGCACAACATATTAGACAATATTAGTATTAAATTATTATGATTTTTTTATAGATTGAATTCTAAATCTTTGGAATCACGTGCCCCCCCCAAAGATTTCTTTATAATGTCATTTTAACAAGTACAATTAGTTACTGAAACTGAAATGAGAAAGAAGTGATTATGGAAAATGAAATTGTTTAAGTTTCAAATGTACAACAGATAATTAGTAGTTTAGCATAATTCCATTACATAAGTACTATGCTTTGTAATTCTAGAGTCAGTAAGGGATTAAATTCTCTTCTTAATGGATTCACTTGAAGAAAAATAAAGCCTCCGGAAGTTAGTCTTAATGTCCTCCCATTTGGGGTAGCACTACGACCCATGAAATTGTTACATCAGCAAGAAAAGGACTCGCTTCGATAGTTGTAAATATTGCCAGCAGAGCAGAGACCTGAATGAAGGTCAAGGTTAATTGTCCAGCAGTGATGACCACTGTGGAGAGCTCCGCGGCAGTCTCCACCGTAACTCTAGAGGGAAAAAGTGATGGTTCCATTCAGACCGAGAGGTCGTCTCTATAAATTACTTCACATTAAGACAGCAAAATATTTATGCACATCTACTGATTTAAATATATTCATGAGCTTTCTACACATTGTTACCTAATACAGACACACACTGTTCAGGTATGTACTGTATGGTATGCTGGTCAGTTGTTTAGATTTTCTGAATAAGTTTTTTTTTTTCTTCAAAATAACTTCTCACTGGGTAACTCAGTGTGTCCAGAAGATATTTCGTTTACAAAGATGGACAGTGTGGGATGATATGTCCTTGAATCAAGTGCATCTTCTCTCCGCACCTGCAGGACGAGGAGATGACCTTGGGACGGCGACAATAATGAGCAGGTGCTCTAACGCCTTCACAAAAATGCATATTTTAAATTTGAAAATTGGTGATTATGCTTCATGGGTAAAAAGTCATGCAACTTGGATACACAAAGAATGGGTTTTAGTTATGAACTTATGACAAGAAAGGGAGAAATTATATGTGGAACGTACTCAATCTCAAAAATGCTTAGCACCTAAACAGATGTGGTACTTTATCCATATGAATTATTATATTTAGGTTTTCTTCTGTAGAGTCAGACCAGTTATCCTTGGCATGTACTGAAAGGAGAGGAGAAACACTTCAGTGTGGCTGAGGCTTCTTGGAAGATCCCAAGATACAAAAGTCAACGGGAATTCAGTGTTTTATGGATTAGGGAGGTGGCTCCAGGGTCCGAATTCCTTGAATAACCGTTACTATCATCATGTTATTATTATTATTACTGTTTTCGTTATGCCGTATTTACATCTTACGAGGATTGCCAAATCTTGGTGCTTCCATCACCTTGTTTATTAACATAAGCATTTGCCTTATTTATATTTTTAAAAAATAAAAATATCACAGATACAGAGAACTGTGTGTACCATTCCTTCCTTGCAGAGAAAAACAGTATTTTTTTTAAGGATTTCATTTATCTTTTTGACAGAGACAGAGAGGGAGAGCATGAGAGGAGAGAGGGAGAAGCAGACTCCCCTCTGAGCAGGGAGCCCGATGCGGGGCTCCATCCCAGGACCTCGAGATCCTGACCTGAGCTGAAGGCAGGCACATCTGACTGAGCCACCCAGGTGCCCTGAGAAAAACAGTATCCTTGATTTATATATCCTCACAATATTTCTCCAAGGGTGTCTGTACTATTCTTTTGTCATTCTATAAAGATCACACTACGCAGTTCTATTAACTGATCTTTACATTTTTTGAGATTGACACGTATTGGTACAAGTAGTTTGGTTTATTTTAAACAGTACATGCAATCCACTTGAGGAACATGCCTCAAATTATTTACCCCTTCCCTCATGAATGGATAACGTTTTGTCATTTTTCTGTCTTATCTGTAATGATGGCATGAATAGACTTCTACCTGCCCCTTTATGCTCATGGCCATGGTCATAGGGTCCATGTTTCTAGAAATGGAAGTGTTGGCTATGCATATGGGAAACATGATCTATATTTCCTTCTCTTTTCCGTATTTTAGGACTAGCCAACTTCTGAAACACTGCCAATTATATTCCACTGCTTCGCTTTGTTTTTTTTTATGCTTGCTGCTAATATTGATAAACTTTGAAGCTATTCAGTAACCCTGTGTGTTTCCATTTCCTTGATTAGACTGCTGATGATCTATGTCCACTTTTCTCTGCAGTCGACTCTACTTTTAAGGATTCATATTTATTTGATTTTCTGAATACAAATCCATTGTCTATTTATTTGTTATGCACCAATTCTGCCTGTCTGGGGCATGCGTAACTTCTGTATGTTTGTAGGCTCTTTATGTAGCATGGATGTTAATCATTAATGTAGTCAAGCATATCAAATTATTTACTGTTTGCATCATGTTTAAGAAGTTATTCCCTAACTTGCACTCGTGAAATATTCTCTTATATTTTCTTCCAAAAATTTAAAGTGATTTTGTTTTCACTTTGCATATGTCACTTTAAAGTCTTTCACCATCTAGCATTGCTCTTCAGAACTGTATTAGGTCCCATGCGTCTGCTGAGTGCCTGTGAAAGTAGGACACAAAATTGAGGCAAACGCCCCCGTCAGTGCTGATGACAATGGTTGAAGGAGTATGAATATCTGTGACTCTGTGGCTGTCCTCAAGAGTTTGGGGCCCAATCTCATCGAGATTTTAGCTGAGAAATCACATGGCAAAGAGAGGAAGCGCCACCAGAAGCTTCCGGCTGTGGTTCGAGGGAGAGCCTGGGGTCAGCTGACTCTCTCTGAAGGTCCCCGTTATCCAACTCCCTCCAGAGCCCTCTGTCTGCAGAGCACATTCGGGAGATGCCCTCGTTTGCTCATCCAGGTCGGGAGTCTGTGCATTGCTTATTTAGGCCAAGCTTTCTTTTCATGTGCCATATAATTCTTCAAAAATATTACTGAGATTCTATTTTTGAGTATTGTGATGATAACCAAAATAACAACACTCAACTTTCACTCTGTATTTTGACTTTGAACTTACCAAACTTCTTTTTTATTACCTGGCCTCTGTGCATGGCTCACCGTTCCTTCCCTTGATTTGTTCCTGGCTGACCTTGGGACCCTCTGAAAGGACGGGTTGGGAGGAAAATGCTCATCCTTGCATTTGGACCGGTTCTCCGGGTCTTAAAGGAAGGGACAGCTTTGGGGAAGCCTCTAGGTAGGGCCTGCTTCTGTTGTCTGGGGTGCTGACCCTTCGGATCGTGTGAGGCCTCCTCTCAGGGGACTCTCAGATGATTTGGGTTTGGGGCCACCAGAGGTGCGCCGGCCTGCTCAGTAGCAGTCCCTCCAATCACCGGTTTGCAAACTGTCCCCTCCCTTCCCCGGGGAGATCTCACGTGTAGTCTGTTCTCAAAGCGGCAAAGGAGCACCCAACATCCGCAGGCATTCTGCTTTCCCTATCTCTACAGCTTGAGACTCTTGGTAGCGCGATCTACCCGTCTTCCAAGTCGTTAAAGTGACTGTTCTAGCACACGTGTGCCACCGCATGACGAAGGACAGCACATATATATTTTTCCCCCTATTCTTATTCTTTTTTTTTTAAAGATTTTACTTATTTATTTGGCAGAGAGAGAGATCACAAGTAGGCAGAGAGGCAGGCAGAGGCAGAGGGAGAAGCAGACTCCCCACTGAGCAAGGAGCCCGATGTGGAACTGGATCCCAGGACCCTGAGATCATGACCTGAGCTGAAGGCAGCTGCTTAACCCACTGAGCCACCCAGGCGCCCCAACCCTATTCTGATTCTCATAGAAACTCTCTGACTCTGTTGATTGTTTTCCATCCTGTCCTACCTGAATTTTATTTTATTTTGAGTAAGAATTTTAGGTTTATCTCTGCATTTTCTATTTTCTCGAAGTTTTTTTATGTAATCCAGGCATACTCAGAGTTATTGGAGAGTTCTGGAGCTAGAAGTTTGGTTCCAGACCACTGCAGCAATGCAACTATTGCAATAAAATGAGTCAAATTAACTTTGTGGTTTCCAAGCACATCTAAAACTTATGGTTACACTATACTGAAGTCTATTAAGTATGCAATCATATTATGTCTAAAAAAAAGTACATACCTTAATTAAAAACATTGCTAAAAGATGCCAACCATCATTTGGGCTTTCAGCGAGTTGTGATCACTGATCACAGATCACCACAATAAATATTAATAGCAATGAAAAAGTTTGAGGTATTGTTGATGTGATTTTTTAGTAGCGTTGGTGGGGTCTGAGGCTGACAGCCAAGAAATGATTCTTGAGACATCTTTGGTGCAAAACGGTGGTTTTCTTAAAGCACGGGGACCCATGAGCAGAAAGAGCTAGCGCCCCGGGGATGGGAGGAATGGCTGGTTATGTACTTGGGGGTAGGGAGAGTAAGGACAAAGGGAGGTTTCTGAAAGGACATCCATGTGCTAAAGAAGACTCAGGATGCTGGAGGCCTTGCTATCCCAGTTATAAAAATAACTCAGGTTACTTTCCCTCCAGCCAACTATTAACTTTAAGACAGTTGGGGGTTTCCGGGAGAAATGTGATGTGATGTGGGAAACAAAGGTAGAAGAAAAACTATTAAATGTCGTTACTCCCTACAGACCATGGACAAGTCCTTGAAACAGGCAGAGTGACCTTCCTCTAGGAACTCAACTGCCTGATCTTCATATTTTGCTAAAGGCAAAAAGCAATCTTAGCAGGAAACAGCCCCCCACTCCCCTCCCCCCAGGATCCTGTAAGTCTACTTTAACACATAAAAATTCCTCTGGAAACTTCCTTTATCTCTACCCCCCCCATACCTGTTGGCAATCACCCCCAAGCATGTCCCACCGATACACTTGTGAACGGTCTCATGACTAAGATTTTGTTAGACATTTTCCCAATAATATCCAGCCCCCCCAAGGTTCTGGAAACCTTGCTTCCAAAATTCCTCAGAGACTCATGCTCTCCCTAACCCCCCCTCACTTTGAAAGTAGGGAACAGGCCACCCCTCATGACCCTGGTGCAGCGCCTTCTGCCCATGGGTCCTGACACCGTGCTTTAAGAAAACCACATTTTTGCACAAAGACATCTCAAGAATTCCTTCTTGGCCATCGGCTTCAACCCCTAACATTATCTTTCCTACATCACACTCTGCCTATGTCAAGCATTTGTCAGTGGGTTGCACATTGTAAGGACATTTAATTTTATCTACATTTCTTTCGGCCTTTCTTTCCCACATCATTGTGAGAATTACCAAAATATGACATACAGATACAAAGTGAGCAAAAGCTACTGAGAAAATGGCACTGAAAAAGAAGTGAAGAAAGAAAAAAGTACGGAAAGACTCGCTCAACACAGGGTTGCCACAAACCTTCAATTTGTACAAATGAATTATCTGTGGAAAAGAGTAACGTGAAACATAGTAAACTATCAGTGTCTGTGTAATCAGGGATTTGTCCCATCCTTTTCTAGCCTCTTAGTTCTGCTTTATAGAAGACTTACCTTGTTTCCTGTAGCATACTTTGTAAATTTTGCTCTCATTTTTCTAGGGAACATTCAGAACTATGCTTTTCCTCTGTGACTCCAGGATATAATTTGGATTTCTCCTGTGTTTTAGAAAACATCTTGTTCATTTTTCAAATATGTATTATTTTATCTTTCCTTTATTCAACAAGTGTGCCTATATATGTGGTGTTTATCGGCAGCAGCAATGGTTGCTTTGTGCGGAGCCCTGCCCTTTGCTTTCTGGTTGTCAGAAGAACCCTCCTCTTAACTCCAAAGCTAGGGAGTACTTGTGTTCAAACACACACGTGCGTCTCACTTGTGACTTACTCACACATGGTAAAACTTAACTTATACTTGCTTGGCTGACGTGTTCAAACATGGACACATACATAGCAAATATGAAAATCCACTTGTTGCACAAAGTTGCTTGCTTTCCCCAGTCTCCTTCATAGGCATTTGTCAAGATCCATTCTTCATGGACACTCAGCTGCCAACTTTCTGACTTTTGGCTTCTGTGGGAGGCCATACACATGGTTCAAAATGCCACATTTATGCAGACAGATTATTACTTTCCATTTGGCTGACAGAGACCATGAGCACCAGAACCCAAGGACACTGTGAGAAACAAATGACTACCTTCTCTCAGGTGCGCAAGACTCAGATGGTAATGACTTACATCATCCCTTCATTACCTTTACTCTTATGGTCGTGGTGTTAGTAGGTTAGGGTCCTTTCAGACTCTTAGGGCACACATTAAGTTATAGTTTTAATTTCTAGTGTTATGTTGGTTTCTGTTGTTATCATTTTTTTTTAACATTTGTGTATTTATTTTAGAGAGAGAGAGTGGGAGGGACACAGGAGAGAATCTTCAAGCAGCCTCCCCTCTGAGCGTGGAGCCCTACTTGGGGCTCGATCTTATGACCCATGGGGTCATGACCTGAGCCAAAACCAAGAGTCTTATGCTTAACCAATTGAGCCACCCAGGTACCCAGTTTTGTTATACTCTCAAGTGTTTAAAAGTTAGTTTTACCTTTTTGGCAAAGGCAGGGGTTAGGTTTAAGGGAGGATGGGGATTGGTTGGGAATGTCAGCTTTATACCATTTCAGATCCAAAGCCAACATTGCCTAATAGGAGTGGAGAGAAATGTTAAAGCTTTGCTGCACAGTAATTCAAACTCAGATAAACGTATGATTTAAGTTTAACCATATCAGAATCATGGCAAATGGGGCCATACTTTTTATTGCATTAAAATATTTCATAGCAAATTAAAACTTAAATAAAAGACCTTTTAATGAATTGCAACAGCAGCATACTTGGATGGTATCTTCTCAAACTGAAATAAGAAATTAATGAAATTGGTAAAGCATTCCAGTAAATTAATAACCTCCCAGAAAAACTAGCATACACATGCTTTGTATCATGCTTTGCATCGTAGTGACTCAGTCTTTGTCATTCACAGTGTATCTCTTTGAAGACTGTCTCTATAGACCTTCTTTTTCAAAGACTATATAGTCTTGGGCACCTGGGTGGCTCAGTGGGTTAAAGCCTCTACTTTCTGCTCAGGTCATGATCTCAGGGTCCTGGGATCCAGGCCCGCATTGGGCTCCCTAATGAGCGGGGAGCCTGCTTCCTCCTCTCTCTGCCTGCCTCTCTGCCTACTTGTAATCTTTCTCTGTCAAATAAATAAAATCTTAAAAAAAAAAAAGACTATAGTCTAACATGCTATGCTGAAATCTATCTGATAGAAATAAAATGCTTTCAAGATGCATAACAGGCATTTTGTGGCTGAATTTTCTAAAGCTTTCCTTGAGTTTTAATTTGTCTAAATTGAGTGTGATACAAACTATTCTTAGGCAAGTAAAACAAATGAGTGAAAATAATTTAGAATGAACTTAATGGCTGAATTTCAAATAATTGTTTTACTCTATGTATACAGAATTGTATATATATTTACACAGAAAGATAACTCTTAGGTTGATATTCAAACCCTAATTTTTTTTTAATTATAAAGACATTAATGCTTCATATAAATTCTGTCTGGTTAGACAATCAACAGAGGTGCATATTTAAAGAAGATCAAGCTGCCAGACCCTTACAGGATTTGCTGTCTACAGCACCACTGTAGACAGACTGAATGCTCATGGGGATTTTAGCTAATGTCTTTGCCTAAAACTTAAGAAAAAAGCAATTCCTGCTGCTCCACTGTCTCCCCCCCAACTCCTTAACACTAGGTTTCACTTTTGCTCTTATTTCCATAGTAACCAGCTAGCATGGGAATGTTCCACCAGTTCTGCTGGCTTCAAATCTCTTGCCAAATTGTTCTGCCGCATAATGTGCTTGCATGAAAAGGTGCTGTGACTCAGCTTTCTGTTGAGTTGTATTTCTGGTCGGTAGTCAATATCCTCCATCGTTTTTTCTCTTTTTAATTTCCAAAAATGCTGTACTAAAAATTTCACAGTTAAACTCATTTATTATTTCAGTTAATTATACTTTCTCAAATTTAATAATGCCTCTGTATATATTTAATGTGTATCTTTTCCTCAAGATAGATGAAGTTCCATTTAATCGCTGAACACCTAATATATTTTAGAAATGATAGTTGTGAGCACACTTAAGGTAGGGTTCTTGCACCCTAGAAATCACATGTAGTAGAAAAGAAAATCATGAAAATGATCATTTATATAACAATTTAAAGTATAGGCTATACAAATTACTACTGATTTACCCAAGAAAGGGTAGTTTCTGCAAAAGAACCTCTGCGCGAATGAGCATTCAGAATCACAGAAATAGAAATAGAATCACAGAAAACAGAAAAATGGAAAAAGACCTTAGTGCCAAGGGAAAATAAATTGTATAATGTGTCTAAACCAGAGAATAACTGGAATGTTAGATTATGAAAAAATAACGTAACACGTATAGTTTACTGGAAATGGAGTTTGTGAAGAGAATTTTACTCTAAAGATAAGAGACCACATGACGCAGGCACAGCTGTGTTGTTGGTGGTGTTTTTCCTTCCGTTTCAGAACGTGGTTCATGCCACACGTTCAGTGAGTCTCACGGTGTCTGCATCCACTTGTCCAGGCTCAGGGAGGGAAGGGCAACCGAAAGGCAGCCCTTCTGTTCTCTGAGCTCCTGTTACCCCTCGTGTGGAGAGCTTCCTTGAGTTATAAAGGGTTTTATGTCTTCAGTCTCCTTACCTGTCACTAAACAGATAGTCACTCAATGCACTGTATTTTCAGTTACTAACTAAACTCGTAGCTTCCTTCAGACCAGCAAGCAGCCTCTACCACCACTCAGTGGGAAAATGCAGGAGGCTACGCCTTTTTTTTTTTTTTTAAGATTTCATTTATTTATTTGACACAGAGGGAGAGAGATCACAAGTAGGCAGAGAGGCAGGAAGAGGGAGAGGAGGAAGCAGGCTCCCTGCTGAGCAGAGATCCCGATGCGGGGCTCGATCCCAGGACCCTGAGATCATGACCTGAGCCTAAGGCAGAGGCTTTAACCCACTGAGCCTCCCAGGTGCCCTGAGGCTACACTTTTTAATACCTGGGCCACTTACGTTGATGCAGCTCCAAAGGGTGTTATTGCCCTGATGTAAGCTGCTGCGTTGAACAAATCACACTCGTAGTGAATATAATTTGCAGAGGTTTTGCAGTTACTTTTCGGAAATTAAATTAAAAAGTAGGTTTTCTATTACATTTTGTGACATTCAAGCTTTAAAGATCTTATCAAGAATTAAATTAGGCTAAATTTCTTCATTTTTTTTTTCTTAGGGAACATCCAGTAAAGTAGCTCTTTCATTTAGTGGTTAAGATAAAAATATCTTAATTCAGGTGTTTTAAAGGGTGATAAAACTGACCCAGCATGTTATAGACCAATCAACTTCATTAATGCTGCCGTTAAATCGCACATGAGAATTTTATTGCAATAGTTGGAATTGATGAAAAAATTTAAAAGTACAGATGTAATATGCTAATAGTAGTTAGGTGATTTCCCAAAGATCCTGAAAGCTAAGCAATTTTTCCTACTGAAAATTGATCTTGTCTTCACTCATATTTTGGTGTATTTATATGAATTGAGACAACAGGAAAAATCTACTTTGTGTAACTGCTGCAGACAGGGCTCCATTTTGGGGGGTTCCTCCCTGAGTTACAGTGCAGTGAATTCTGAGGGCCTTATAATCTTTATCCAGCTGCAGAATGAGATATTAAGAATTCCAATTTAGTGACCACCACAAATATTACTTGAGAGAGATCCAGGAAGTTCTGCTTGACTTTAATTATGTGTATCTAATTTGCTTAAACCAGTGAATTCCTACATATATAATACATGATAATACATACTTGTTTCTGAATGAATATCTATAAGCATATATATAGCTAGTACTAAGAATGATTACAATGTGTCCAGCACTGTTTTAATCACTTTGCATATGTTTATGCCTTTTTTTTTTAAAGATTTTATTTATTTTTGCAGGAGAGACAGGGAGAGAGGACAGGAGCGGCAAGCAGAGGGAGAAGCAGACTCCCTGCTGAGCGGGGAGCCCGATGCCTGACTCACTCCCAGGACTGGGATCATGACCTGAGCTGAAGGCAGATGGCAACGACTGAGCCCCCAGGACCCCGTATTTACACCTTCCATCCTCAGTGCCAAGGAGCCTGTGTGACCTGAGCCCCCGCATGTATCAACGGAATGTGCTTCTGGGTCACTGTGAACGCAGGCCGCAGAGACTGTCTCTGGAATTCTCTGGAATGCAACCGGATTGCCTGGACAGCTTCCAGGCTCGGCCCCAGCCCAGCGGCGGGTCATGATGCCTCGTGGGGAGGCTTCCAGCAGTTCCAGCCTTGCCCCCAGTTTCTCAGCGATGCTGGTGCTCACCAAAACGGACGAACCGCTGTCTCATGCAGGCGCTGTCTTGCTTGTTTTATATTATTTTCTAAAAGAAGGATTCTAAAAAATGGTAGTTTCGTGTCATTTCCATTTCTTAAAAATGTCACATTCCGTGGCTCCAGTTCCATCCCTCCTGACAGCTCGCAGCAGTTCCCAGGTTCGCTCTGCACACAAGCAACCACGTTGCTGAGCTTTACTACTCCGCCCTTTAGAAAGCTGTTATTATTGAAAATATGCTCCCGCCGCTGAGGAACAGTCTCTGTTGACCTTGACCATGTCTAATGGCCCCTCCTTGGACCCCCGCCCCTGTGCAGCCACCTTCCTGCACTGTGTGCTGCGTTCTAGGGCCTCGTTTCCTTCTTTCCCCGTCTAGGCAGAAGGCCGGCTGCCCTGGCCCGTCCCGGAGGGCGCCCTTGCTCAGTCGGGGCCGTGGGGTCAGGTCCTGGTTCTGCGCTTCTCATGGTCCCTCCGGCAACACACCGCTTCTCTGCGGATCTGCAGCCACTCTCCTTTGCCTAAATTCCGGTCCTCATAGAAGAGGGTTCACTTTTTCTTCCCCCTGAAGAGACCCAGGCTTACCCGTCCTCAGGTATTCTTGTTTTCCGGTCAGACTACATCACAGCGGGGAAAACAGCCTTTTGTCCCATACAGTCCCCACCTCCCTTCTCCAGCGGGTCCGTGTGCAGAGCTGAGTCCTGACGCCGCGGATGAAAATCCGTGATCGCCGACATTCTCTATCTCACGCACCCGAAGGATCCCCAAGCTTTCTCTCCTCAGCAGGATGGCTTATCTGCCTTTTCAGATTTGAGAGAAAGAACAGCTTTCCATGTGGATTCACCCCTAGGAAAAGCAAAGAGACATTTTCCTTATGATCTTTTTAGTTTTATTTTTAAATCCATTTTTACAGACAAGCATCAACGCAGCATCCTTAGAACTAATTTTTTTTTAATTTTATTTTTATTCTTTGCCCCAGGGGTACAGGTCTGTGAATCATCAGGCTTACATCTTTCACAGCGCTCACCATAGCACAAACCCTCCCCAATGTCCATCACCCATCCACCCTATCCCTACCCTCCCACCCCCCAGTAACCCTCAGTTTGTTTTGTGAGATTAGGAGTCTCTTATGGTTCGTCTCCTTCCCCATCCCATCTTGTTTCATTATTTTTCCCTCCCTACCCCCCATGACCCCCCGCCCTGTCCCTCAAGTTCCTCAGATCAGAGAGAGCATATGATAATTGTCTTTCTCTGATTGACTTACTTCGCTCAGCATGATACCCTCTAGTTCCATCCATGTCGTTGCAAACGGCAAGATTTCATTTCTTTTGATAGCTGCATAGTATTCCATTGTATATATATACCCCCTCTTTATCCAGTCATCTGTTGATGGACATCTAGGTTCTTTCCATAGTTTGGCTATTGTGGACATTGCTGCTATAAACATTCGGGTGCACATGCCCCTGAGGATCACTGTCTTTGTGTCTTTAGGATAAATACCCAGTAGTGTGATTGCTGGGTCGTGGGGTAGCTCCATTTTCAACTTTTTGAGGAATCTCCATAGTGTAGAACTAATTTTTAATTGTGACTGGCACGCAAGCACAAAAAGTCTCCGTTACCTTTTTATTGCTAGGTATAGATTTTTAGAGGCAGAGAGGACCAAATATCAAGAATTGGATCCCAGCTTCAAATATCATTTCCCCCAGTGCCATACTGTCAAATGCAGCTAAGGGCACATGCCTCTATTAGCTGCGATGCGTGAGTCTGGAAAGGCTAACTCAAGGTCATTAAAGGGCATGATCATCCATAAATGGAAGCCATATACATCATGTTATTAGAAACATCCCTAAGTGGACAGTAAGTTGATTTTATAGCATATCACAGAATGGTAGACGGGACATTTAAGATAATCCGTTCCAACACCTTTATTTCAAAGATGAGGAAATGAGAGCCCAGAAAAATTTTATTACTTGCCCAAGGTTACAGAACTAGTTAAGTACCATTTTCCATAAATGTAATAAATCTATATTTTTGAACTAGCATTAATTTTACCGCAGAGCAAATGTAGGCAAAAACAGCTTACATAAAGTAGACAATTCAGGAGATATGTAAAGTAAAAAAACCATTGCTAGAGAAGATTGGAGATATTTTCAAACTTTTCATTAATAGTAAAATATACTTATTTTAATTTTAGAAATATGAATTTAAAAGAAATTCATTTACACATTCATATGGATGTTCGAGTGGAAAAACTTTTCTGCAAAAGTGTTAGGGTAGATTGTTTAGATATTATTCTACTGGTTTTTTTTAATTTGTTCTTGAACATAGGAGGTCAACGGGGGCCATCTGATAGCTGGTGACAGGTAGAGTTTCTGAAAAGTGGTTCTGTTCTCAGCAGGCTATGGCAAGCTGACCTTAGAACTTAGGATAAGATTCCCAACACTAGTTCTAAGAACACTGTGAGACATGGTGAGAGGAAAACAATTTTTTGGAATTTAAGGCCATTTCCAGCAATCCTTTCTTCATGAGATAAAAGCATGCCTGTAGCATCATCGTCTGCTTCTTTCGTTTCTTAAAAATACTTCCCATATGAAGTTACTTAATTTTAAGATTGGACTCTGGAGACGGATCGCTACAATCTGAATCCAGAATCTATCATAAACAATATAAACCTCAGCAAATTATACATTTTATTTGAGCCTGTGCCTGACATACAATGTATGATTTCCACCAGCGGCATCATAATTATAACATAACATGTAGCTTTAGCAGTAGTCATAGAAGTAGGAGTACGGTAGAATAAGATTCTCAAGAAAGCAAGAAGTTGCTCAGAGAATAAATACTGTTAACTGACTCATTTTGGATATTGAGATTTTGAACTATGTCCGTACTGATTTCCTGCCTTTTGGATCTGTCCATTTCTGATAAGGGTGTTGACATCTAACTAATAGTGGGCCCCTCTGATTCTTCTTGCAGTTCTATCAGGTATAACTGCTTGATGTGGTTTTAATGCTCGGTTGTTAGGCTCACACACATTAAGGACTGTTATGTCTTTTTCGAGAATTGACCCCTCTATCATTATGTAATGCACTTCTTTATACCTTACTTCCCTTGCTTTGAAATCTGCAGGATCTGAAATTAGTACAGTTACAACTCCTTCCTTTTAATTAGTATTAGCATGGTATATTTTTCTTCATCCATTTATTTTGAATCTATATGTGTTTCTTACAATCCATTTACACTAGCATCAAAAATAATAAAATATTTATGAATCTGTTTAGGCAGGTAGATGAATGATCTGTACACACACACACACACACACACACACACACACACCACTGTAAAACATCAGTGAAAGAAATTGAAGAAGGCAAAATAAATGAAAAAAATATTCAGTGTTCATGGGCTGAAGAATTAAGATTTGACAATGGCCATACTGTCCAAAATAACCTACAGATTTAATGTGCCCGTCATCAAAATGTCAATGTCACATTTCACAAAAATAGAAAGAAAAAAAAACAGAGAAGCAAAAACAAAAAACTAAAATCTTTGTGGAAACAGAAAAGATCTGAATAGCTAAGTCAAACTTGAGAAAGAACAAAGCTGGAGGCATCACAGTCCCTGCATTGAACTATATTACAAAGCTAAAGGAATTAAGACAGTATAGTCTGGGATGCTTGGGTGGCTCAGTTGGTTAAGTATTTGACTTGGCTCAGGTCATGATCTCAGGGTCCTGGGATGGAGCCCCGCATCGGGTTCCACGCTCAGGGGGTGCCTGCTTCTCCCTCTGCCTCTGCTGCTTGTGCGTCCTCTCTCTCCTTCTCAAACAACTAAATACAGTCTCAAAAAAAATAGTACAGTCTTGGCAAAATAGACACATGGATCAATGGAACAGAATATAGAGCCCCAAAATAAACCCGTGTACATACTGTCAATTAATTTTTAACAAGACGCCAAAATTATGCTACTGGGAAAAGTTTTTTTCAGTAAATGGTATTGGGAAAAGTGGGCGTCAACATGCAGAAGAATGAAATCAGGCCCCTTTCATACTATACATGAAAATCAACTCAAATGGATTAAGAAGTTAAATGTAAGAGCCGAAACCATGAAACGCCTAGAAGAAAATACAGGGCTTAAATTCCTTGCTCTTTGATGTTGGTCTTGGCCATGTTTTCTTTTGTTTTATTAGGGGTGTTTTTTGGATTTGACAGCAAGAGAAAAGGTAAGAAATGCAAAAATAAAGAAGTGGGACTCCACCACACAAAAAAGGTTTTTGCACAGCAAAGGGAACACTTAACTAAATGAAAAGGCAACCTATACAGTTGGAGAAAATATTTGCAAAAGTCTTATATCTGAGAAGGGGTAATATCTACTATATATATATATATATATATGATATATATTACACAACTGAAGAGGAAAAAATGAATAACCCCTGTCTGTTTTCCAATCTTGGAGCCAGTGGTTTGTCCTGAATCCTCACCGCTCTTACGGATGCAAGAAGAGTTGTGGATTTTTCAGTCTTTTCAATTTTTTTACTTGTTTTTAGGACACAGTGGTAGCTCCTAAGCTTCTTATATGTGGAGCTGGAAGCCCTTTTTTTTTTAATGTTTTGGGGTACATTTTTAAAAATTTTTTTATTACATATAATGTATTATTTGCCCCAGGGGTACAGGTTTGTGAATCATCAGGCTTACACCTTTCACAGCACTTATCGTAGCACAAACCCTCCCCAATGTCCATCACCCATCCACCCTATCCCTACCCTCCCACCCCCCAGTAACCCTCAGTTTGTTTTGTGAGATTAGGAGTCTCTTATAGTTTGTCTCCTTCCCCATCCCATCTTGTTTCATTATTTTTCCCTCCCTACCCCCCACGACCCCCCACCCTGCCCCTCAAGTTCCTCATATCAGAGAGATCACGTGATAATTGTCTTTCTCTGATTGACTTATTTTGCTCAGCATAATACCCTCTAGTTCCATCCATGTCATTGCAAATGGTGAGATTTTGTTTCTTTTGATTGGAAGCCCACTGTTGAAGTTTACTATACTCTTTAATTCCACTTACATTCCTTTATTTTGCCAGTGTCTCTTAGCAATCTTACCTAATTTGAATTCTCATCTTTTCCCTGCATTCACATTAATAATGTCTGTGCTTTCCCAGGACTATTTACAACAGAGTATTTTGTGACATTGATAAATCAGTAACTTCAGGAAGAAAATATGCGTGGACGTAGACAGTGCAGTTAAGAGATAAAGAGTTCCGTGTTGAGCATGCTGCCCCTGAGAAGCTCATTGAAAATCTTCATGGCATTTGTAATTCACATAAATTTCATCATTTGGATTTTGTGTCTATGGTTCAGGCAAGAAATCAGGATCAGGCAGCTTTGTATCAAAGCATTATTATTGAAGTAATAGTTTCAATTAGTGGACATAAATGAAATCACAACAGAAGAAACACAGAGTATGAAGAAGCGCCAAAGCAAAATAGGATTTTTGCAAAATAGTCAGAGGGGGGAGTCTGCCAGGGGGAGGCAGGCCCCAGAGACTGCATCTCAGTTTAAGTAATTTCATTTTCTAAAACTGAACTGAGGCGAGTCTGGATTACTGGCTAGCTGAGAGTCTGATTGATGGAAACAAACAAACAAAAAAAAAATAGGGGCTAAAAATTATTCTAGACCTCGAATTATTTTTACAAATAATTTTAGAAATGCAATGTCTTTTTAACAATAAAACATGTCTGAAGTAGATGAGGAGACATGACAACGACAAAACAAACAGAAACCAGAAAGCAAATAAAATGTAACAAAAATTATGCCCCCAAGAGACTTAGGCAGGAAATTATTAGATAAGACCTTTAAGATATGTTTGCTGAAAGAACTGAACATGAGCTTGAGGATTTTGGCAGAAGGTAAAAAACTATAAAACTATAAAAAAAATAATAGAACAAAACATAAAATAACTAAAATTAAGGAATAATGAATACATTTTACAGCAACATGGACACAGCCAAAACAGTAGTTAGTAAATTGGAAAATGTCAGGAAAACATTGTTTCTGCAGTGTACTTTAGTGATATAAAAAAGTGAAGTAAAAAACATCAGAAATAGTGTAAGAATTTTATCCATATATCACTGGAGTCCTTAACAAAAGGAGAGAGATTAAGAAAAAGGAGAAAATTTTAGAAATATAAGAGCTGATAACTTTCTTCAATTAAAGAAGGGTATAAAATCAAATGTTTAAGAAACACTATGGACAGATAAATGGAAAATATAAATACACCCTTAGATAATACTATGTCAACTGTGGAAAAGTAAAGAGGAGGAATAAATCTTAATAAGCAGCCATAAAGAGCAGGAGAAGAAAAAGATCACCTTCCAATATAAAATAAGCTAATAGCTGACTTTTTTTCACAGATAGAAATTGAAAGCAAATGAACAATATCTATAACACCTGGGGAAAATTACCTACCTAATATTATATCCAAGTGAAGATATCCTTTGAGAATAAATTGAAATAGTGGCATTTCAGACTGACAAAAACAGAGAATTCAGCACCACCTGAACCTTAGTAAAAGAAATACAAATTTTTTCAGGATAAAGTGAAATGATTGAGGATAGAAGTCCAGACATTTGGTAAGGAATAATAATTTAGAAAAATGACAAGATTTAATATGTAGGGAAGTGCACATGGAAATTGAAGGAAAGAAAATGAATCTCTAATGGGGCTTGCACATATATACATACACATATATGTGAAGAAAGAGCTCTCTCTCCTACGCTTTGCCTGCTCCATCACAGATTGGAAGGATATATTTACAAAGGACCTGTTTGTAGAGTATATAAAGAGCTTTTACACTTAAGAAGATAAATAAAAAATGAAAAAAGTGGGTAAAAAAGTCAAATAAACATTCACTGAATACAGATAAATGACTAATAACGCACATGAAAATACACTCAAAATAATTAGTCATTAAGAAATGCAAATTAAGGGGCCCCTGGGTGGTTCGGTCAGTAGGGCATCTGCCTTCAGCTCGGGTCATCATCCCGGGGTCCTGGGATCAAGTCCCGCGTCGGGCTCCCTGCTCAGAAGGGAGCCTGCTTCTCCCTCCCCCTCCGCTGCTCCCCCTGCTTGTGTGCTCTCTCTTTCTGTCAAATAAATAAATACAATCTTTAAAAAAAGAAATGTCATTGAAAATGATAAGACAGTTTTATATCCACTGAAAAACTCAATATTAAAAGGACAAATCCTACCAAGTACGACAAGGGTATGAAAACTACGTCAACACAGAGACCCAGGCACAAATGTTCATAGCCGCTATGCTTGTGCAATAGCAAAACCTTGAAGAAACAAACAGATAATTTTTGCATAGCAGTAAAAAGTATTGAATTATGAATACACATGACAACATGAGTCAATCTTAACATAGTGATGCTACGCAAAATAAGTCATACGAATGAGTACACATGTTATGGTTCCATATACTAAAGCCTAGATGTTCACTAATCTATATAGATGGAAACTCTTGGAACGATGGGTATCTTTGTAATCTTGATCGTTAGGATGGTTTCATGAGTAACTGCAGATGTGGTGGAAACAGCCAGAGAAGTTGAAATAGAATAAAGTGTGAAGATGTGACCAAATTGCTGTAATCAGATATAAAACTTTAATGAATAAGAAGTTACTTCTTATGGATGAGCAAAGAAAGTGGTTTCCTCAGATGGAATCTACTCCTGGGGAAAATGCTGTGAAGACTGTGAAATGACATCCAAGGACTTAGGAAATGGCATCGACTCAATTCACTCAGCAACTACAGGGCTTGAGGGGACTGACTCCAGTCTCCAAAGTAGTTCTATTATGGGTAAACTGTTATCAAACAGTGTCACATGCTACAGAGTGATAATTCCTGAAAGGAAGAGTAAAACAATGTGGCAAACTTTACTGTTTCATTTAAAGACGTTGTCAGCACCACCCCAGCCTTCAGCAACCAGCACCGGAATCCGTCAGCAGGCATCGACATTTAGGCAAGAACCTCCACCAGGAAAAACATTACTGCTGAAAGTTCAGATGATGGTTAGCAATTCTTAGCAAAAATAATTTTTAATTAAGGTAGGCTCATTTTTTAGACACAATGCTATTACACAGTTAATAGGTTACAGTATAGTGTAAATATAACTTTTATATGCATTGGGCAACCAAAAAAGTTCAGGTACCTCACTTTATTGTGATATTTCCTTTGCTGTGGTGGACCGGAAGGAATCCTGAATATCTCTGTAGCCTGCCTATGTATGGACACCAGATTTATGACCCAATAACATCACAACGCAATAACAGTTGAAAATTTTATTTTTTTTATTTTTTATTATTTTTTATTTTTATTTTTTTTAAAGATTTTATTTATTTATTTGACAGAGAGAGAGATCAGATCACAAGTAGGCAGAGAGGCAGGCAGAGAGAGGAGGAAGCAGACTCCCTGCTGAGCAGAGAGCCCGATGCGGGGCTCGATCCCAGGACCCTGAGACCATGACCTGAGCCGAAGGCAGAGGCTTTAACCCACTGAGCCACCCAGGTGCCCAAGTTGAAAATTTTAATATAAATCTTTCAGTAACGAATGGAACAACTAGACAGAAAGTGAATAAAGATACACAGGACTTGAACAAATTACTAACCAACTTTAATTGTCAGACATAGAAAAATCTACCTAATAGTTACAGAATGCACATTCTTTAGGGAACACATGTGACAATATCCAGAACAGATAATAAGACAGTCTTCGAATAAGTTCCAATAATTTAAAATGATGAAAAGCATGAAAGATATTTTCCCAGCATAATCGAATTAAAATAGAAATCACCAAAGGAAAGATATCCGGGAGGTTCACTAATAGTGGGCAATCAAACAACACATTTTTAAATGTCCAATGGGTAGAAGAATCAAAAAGGAAATTAAAATTTTTGAATAAATGAAAGTTAAAAAATGCAAATATGGCATGTAGCTAAAACAGTTCTTAGAGAAAAATGCACACCTTTAAAAACCAGTATCAGGGCGCCTGGGTGGCTCAGTGGGTTAATGCCTCTGCTTTCGGCTCAGGTCATGATCTCAGGGTCCTGGGATCGAGGCCCGCATCGGGCTCCTCGCTCAGCGGGGAGCCTGCTTCCTCCTCTCTCTGCCTGCCTCTCTGCCTCCTTGTGATCTCTCTCCCTCTGTGAAATAAATAAAACCTTTAAAAAAAATAAAAAATAAATAAATAAAAACCAGTATCAGTAACTATGTAAGGTCACAAATTAATATCCTAACTTTCCATTTCAAGAAACAAGAAAAAGAAAAGCTATTAAACCTAAATTAAGTAGTGGAAAGGAAATAAAAATTAGCAAAGAAATCAGAGAAATAAAAAAATATAAAAATGAAAAAAAAAACCAATAAAACCAAACATCATTTGTTACAAACATAAACAAAATTGGCAAACATTTAGCTATGCTGACCAAAAGAAAGGAAAAGAGAAGGCACAATTTAAAAATATCAAGAATTAAAACAGAATATCATTACTGACACAACAGAAACTAAAAGAATTACAAATTAACATCTTGAATGATACACCAACTAACACTTAGATAAAATGGATAAATTACAGTGCAAACACAAATTATCAAAATTGATTTACCGATAAAGGATATAAATTTATCATATCAAGCAAAGATAATTAACAATTAAAATTCTTCCCACAACAAAAGCCCAGGCCTAGATGTCTTCACCACTAAATTTTATCAAATATTTAAAAAAGAGATAATACCAATCTTTTGCAGATTGTGTTAGAAAATAGAGAAGGAAACACTTCCCAACTCATTCTTTAATGATAAACAAAGATTTTACATGAAAATTATAGACCATTGGGCGCCTGGGTGGATCAGTGGGTTAAAGCCTCTGCCTTCGGCTCAGGTCATGATCTCAGGGTCCTGGGTTCCAGGCCCACATGGGGCTCTCTGCTCAGCGGGGAGCCTGCTTCCTCCTCTCTCTGCCTGCCTCTCAGCCTACTTGTGATCTCTCTCTCCCTCTGTCAAATAAATAAACAAAATCTTAAAAAAAAAAAAGAAAACTATAGACCATTAATCCTAGTGAAAATATATACAAAATCCTCAAACAATTTTAGCAAATATTCCAACATATTTTACAAAGGTATTATGAATCATTAATAAATGTGATCTATCTTAGTTATGCAGGATTGATTTCACGTCTTAAAAACACATAATGAAAAACAATAGAAACACAATAAACGACAAATACTCCTTGATCATCTTGGTAGATGTAGAAGCAGCATTGACTAAATGAAGCATCCACTCACTTAAAAAAAGAAGGGGTAAATCTCTCAGCAAACAAGCAACGGGAGGAAAATTCTCAACCTCCTAAACATACCTACAAATACCCAAACATACGTTTTTCTTTTTTAAAGATTTTATTTATTTATTTGACGAAGAGAGAGAGAGAGATCACAAGGAGGCAGAGAGGCAGGCAGAGAGAGAGGGGGAAGCAGGCTCCCCACTGAGCAGAGAGCCCGATGCGGGGCTCGATTCCGGGACCCTGAGATCATGACCTGAGCCGAAGGCAGAGGCTTTAACCCACTGATCCACCCAGGCGCCCTACCCAAACATACCTTGAGAGATTTAAATGCTTTCAGTGATCTCTCTCAAAGTTAAGGAACATGCCAAATATATCCATTTTCATGAAAAGCAAAAACACAATAAAACAAACAAAACAAAAACGGCAGATATCTAGATTCGACAGAAAGTAGTAAAATTGACTTATTCACAAATGATAGTTCTGAATCCTAAATGTAGAAAAACCTTAGGAATTCACAACATTTGCACATGCACAACTGTTAAAGCATATAAACGAGTCTAGCAAATTCTCAGAAACAATAGTACCGTACAAATATCAGCTGTATTCTATATACTAGTAATAAGCAAAATAATATTAACAAAAATCTGTTAAATAATATCAATAAGAACAAAGTATAAAGGAATACGATTGTAAAAATAAGTACAAGACTTGTACTATAAAGAAGACACATTGCTCAGGGGAATTAAAGATCTAAATAAATGGAGAGGATATGTGTTTTTAAGACGTGAAATCAATCCTGCATAACTAAGATAGATCACATTTATAAATGACTTATAATACCTTTGTAAAATATTACTCAATATTTGTTCTCTAAAATTAATAATAGATGAATGTAATCACACACACTCACACACCCATACCCCCACACACACACACCCCAACAGGCTTTTCTGGTAGAAACTGACAAACACCCTAAAATGTATTTGAAAATGTAATGGTTCTGTAATAGCCACAGATTTTTGAAAACAAAGAGTAAAGTTGGAACCTTAAGTGATCCAATTCAAAATTCACTCGAAAGCCAGTCTAATTCAGTCAGTGTGGACTGGCACAAGGGTAGGCGTAGAGATCAATGAGACAGAATTAAGTCCAGAAATAAATCTGACTGTGATAAATTGAATTTTAACAAAAGTATGGAGAAAATCCTGTGGGGAAGGGATAGTGTTTGCACAAATGGTGTTGAGACAATTGGAAATTCACATTAAAAAAAGAAAAAGGAACAGTGACCCTTGCCTCTTACCATGCACCAAGGTCAATTCAAATGGAACAGACTTAAATGTAAGAAGTAAAATTTAAAAACCTGTGGAAAAACACATAAAATCTTGGTGGTCTTGAGACACAAATCTTTCTTCAAGGTAACAACAAAATTACAACCATTTAAATAATGAACTGATAAATTTGACTTCATTAAAAAGAAGCTTTGTGCTCCAAACATTAATTGAATTAAAAGAAGAAATTGTGAGAAAATATTTGCATATTATATGCATTATTACTGAATATATCATGAACACATCAGAGACTCTTACAACTCAATTATAAGACATACTTTATTATGGGTGAATATTTGAGAAGACATTTCACTAAAGAAGATATATGAATGACTAGCAAACATAAAAATAGTACGTTCGACATCATTAGTTATTAGGAAAATGCAACTTAAAACCACACTAAGACTCCACTGCATACATGCACGCGTGTGCACACACACACACACACACACACACACTATACTGGATAAATTTTAAAAGACAGACAATAATGAGTATTAGTGAGGATGTAGAAAAAATGGAAACCTTATATATTGCTGATGTGACACTTTAGTAAAAAGTTTGACAATTTCTTATAAACTTGAACATAAACTTACCATATTACTAATCCATCCTATTCTAGGAATCTTTCAAAAAGAAGTAACATATATGTACATAAAAACTTGGACATGATCAAAGGTTTATAGCAGCATCATTCATAATATCCCAAACTGGAAGTAATTAAAATGTGCATCAAGTGGTGAATTGGTAAACAAAATGGTCTATTTATAAAATGGAATACTCCTCATCAGTAAAAAAGAAGTAAGTACTGATACACAGTACAGCATAGATTAACCTCAGAAGCATTATGGTAGGTGAAAGAAATCAGATTCCAGAGACTACATGTTGAGACTATTATGCCATTTGTTAAAAATATGAAAAAAAGTAAAAGAGTAATTTATGGAGCTAGAATGACTAGTAAGCCTGTGGCTTAGGTGGGTGTGGAGATTAACAAATGAGCACAAGAAACATTGTGGGTGATGGAAATGTTCCCAAACTGGATTTTAGTGATGGTTGCACAACTCTATAAATTTACTAAAATGTCATTGAATGCTACATTTATAATGGGTGAATTTTATGGTATATGATTTATACGTCAATAAAGCTGTTTTTAAAAATGTAAAAAATATTTGCAATTTTGAAATGTCAAGGATATATACAGACTAGGAGAGAAAGAATTGCCACATAAGTAACCAAAATAGAACTTCTATTCAATATATTTTATTCTATGTACAAAGAGGTGAAAATCAATATAAAGAAAACACCATACGAAAGTGTGTAAGAGACTTAGATACTTTATAAAAGATGATTTCTAATTGTCCAATAGCTAAACAAACATATCCTCTATCTCATTACCGATCAGAGAAATGAAAATTAAAGCCGCATTGATATCATTACATTTACATCAGAACAGCTAAATATTTAAAGTCTAAACAAATAGTACTGCTTTTGATGATCTCAAGCATTCAGAACTTTCATGCAGGTATTTAGTAGGGGCTGAACTGGTGTACCTACTTGGAGGTAGTTTGGCATTCCTTCTAATGTGGTGTGTCCTTAAGAGATGTGTGGCAAGAGGAATGCATACGGATGAGCAGAGCAGCAGCCCTCAAAAACTGGATACAAATCAGATTTGCATCAGCATTACAATGGATAAGTAAGCCATTGTATATGTATTATTTCCAGGAATAAACAAACAATTCACAGGCATACACAACAATGAAATCGAATCGTTGAAGCATAACCTTGAGCCAAAGAAGATGTGTACAAAATACATATTGTATGACTCTACATTGGAAGTTTAAAGGTTTAGGAAACTACATGCTACAGATCAAGATTACATGTTTATGGACTAAAATTATAAAGACATACAAGTGGGTGATTAATAAAGCTCAGAATACTTGGGAGGTAGAAAGGGCATCGGTTGTCAGAAAGGAACGGGCTGTAGACAAGCGACTGCGTTTAGTCTTGCAATGGCTGGTTACGCTGCTGTTAGCTTTGTGCGAAATCATTCAGCCCTACATTGATTTTGTGCTCTTTTCTTGTGCCCCTTGTCTATATATGTGGGATTTCGCAATGTTAAAAAAAAGAATAAAACAATCATTTGGGATAGTATAATACTTACACTGAAGTACATATCTTTTGCAGAAAACAAATAATTTATTTTAGAAGAGGATATGATTATCTGTGGCCAGAGTAGCTCCTGAATACTTTCTAGAAAATTGTAATCACCGTCACACCCAGAACTTATCAATCCACCTCCCAGAGTTTTCCAGGGTTGCAATATTCCTTTGGGAAAAATGGGTTTTGAAAAAGAACAATCTCCTTGGGTAGCCATCCCGATGATGAATTAATTTATGCTTTAAATCTTTTATAAGCTGTGACATTCTTATGGGTGGAGGGCGGGGGAATTTATATGGGGAGACAAAAGGACAAAAGAACACCGTCAATAAATATTGGCTAATGAGTCTAATAAGTTGGAATTTACCCGATTATTTTATCATACATGAGGGAGCAACCCTTCATTTTAAAGTTTTAGTAATGTGATTTTGTTCCCAAGTCTTTTTCCATCTCTGGACAGGGCTAGTGTCCCCACTAAATATGAATTATACCTGACTACTCACTCTAACAGAACCCTGTTCTTTTTTTTTTTTAATTTATTTTTATTATTATTATTTGCCCAGGGGTACAGGTCTGTGAATCACAAGGCTTACACCTTTCACAGCACTCACCATAGCACAAACCCTCCCCAATGTCCATAACCCATCCACCCTATCCCTACCTTCCCACCCCCCAGTAACCCTCAGTTTGTTTCGTAAGATTAGGAGTCTCTTATGGTTCGTCTCCTTCCCCATCCCATCTTGTTTCATTATTTTTCCCTCCCTACTCCCCACGACCCCCACCCTGCCCCTCAAGTTCCCGATATCAGAGAGATCATATGATAATTGTCTTTCTCTGATTGACTTATTTCGCTCAGCATAATACCCTCTAGTTCCATCCACGTCATTGCAAACGGCAAGATTTTGTTCCTTTTGATGGCTGCATAGTATTCCATTGTGTATATATACCACCTCTTCTTTATCCATTCATCTGTTGATGGACATCTAGCTTCTTTCCATAGTTTGGCTATTGTGGACATTGCTGCTATAAACATTCGGGTGCATGTGCCCCTGAGGATCACTACCTTTGTGTCTTTGTAAATACCCAGTAGTGTGATTGCTAGGTCATAGGGTAGCTCTATTTTCAACTTTTTGAGGAACCTCCACACCAGAACTCTGGTCTTGTCTTTCAGAAATATCCACCAATATTTGGAGTCATTCATGCATATTTGTGTTTATTTTATAACTCTTTTCTCTGCAAAACTATAAGTTCCCATAAAGACTATGTGTGTACCCCTTGCACCAGGCCCAGTGATGGTGCTCAGTAGGGCCTGAGAATCTATGTTGAATTAGTTGAACTAGTTGATTTAATCTCAGCAACCTTTCTCCAAAAATGCCTGGATAAAAATAGTCACAGTAAAATAGATAATCATTGGAAGTTGGTCACTTGGCATTGACATTGAAAACAAAGAACTACCCTTCCAGTCTCATGTTGCTCGAGAATCTTACAAAACATTTTTCCCTGGTTTGTGTCAGTATGACCTTTAATAGGAAAGTTGCTAAACCAATGGTGTGTAGTGGATATGATTGCAAGCAGATGGAAATTCATTCAGCCATTTTTAACAGCTCACATCTCGGTAGTGTAACCGGTTAGCTATGTTTTATTGGTCCACATAAAATCCTATTTTTTTGAAGATGGAACACATGCAAAAGGAAAAGAGTGAGACACATTTTTATCATCACCATATCCACATTTCCTAGGTGGTAATATAGACTGAGTCAGAAACCATAAATTGTATAGCAGCAGAATAATTAACTGTTTTGATTCTCAAATACTTTTGAATCTCAAAAACTCATGGATGTTAGAATAAAATAAATAGAAGTTTTCTCAAATGTTCTCAAAAATAGACTGCAATATCACAAGTAAAAAGAAACCAGTATGTAGAATTCTTGAAAAAACATCCTAACAATTTTCCTAACAATTTAATCAAGTGTAACTGTTTGGCAACCAATTAAAGTGGAAAATTTTGAGATACAATTAAATACTTCTCATAACAACTTAACAATATCCAAACAACCCCAGTAAAAGACTCAAATAGACATTTCTCCAAAGATACACAAATGGACACCAGGCCCATGAAAAGAGGCTCGACACTACTAATCATTAGGGAAACGTAAATCAAACCTACCGTGAAATGCCACTTCATATTCACTAAGATGAATATGATCAAACAACAACAAGAAACAAACAGAAAACATCAGGTGTTGGCAAGGATATGGAAAAACTGAAACCACTGTCCACTGCTGGTGAGAATGCAAAACTGGTACAGCCTCATTGAAAAACAGTATGACGTTTCCTCAAAAGTGAAACAGAACTACCATATGATCCAATAACTACATTTCTGGGTACATACCCAGAGGAGTTGAAAGCAGAGACCTAGACAGGTGTTTATATACCGATGTTCATTGCATCAGTATGCAACATAGCCAAAAGATGGAAGCAACACATCCATTATGTGAGTTACCTAACAGTCAGATTCCTAGAGACAGAAAATGGAATATGGTTACTAGGACCTGCGGAGGTGTTAATGGGAAATCATTGTTGCATGTTTACAGAATTTTAGTTTTGGAAGATGGAAAAGTTCTGGACCTAGATGGTGGTAATTGCTACATGACAATGTGAATGTATTTAGTGCCAAGGAACTGAACACCTAACAACAGATAAAAAGGCAAATTTTATGTTATGTATGTTTTTCCACATTAAAATTTCTTGAAAGTATGTCTCTTGACCAAATATCACAGGCCATGTGTGCCCTTTATGCCATTTCAACTCTGGTGTCAGCGGGCTTTTTACATTTCTTATTTCTGGACACCACATACCCATCTGGATTTATTTCTTATTCCTGGATTCACATTCCTTAATTTTCTTCTGCTAGGTACATGCACACCTTCTATTCCTGACTCCCCTTGACTTTAGTTGTGAGCTCTTTGCTTACCCGGGCGCCTGGAGCATGAATGTCACCTTCAGGAGAAGCATCCGACTTCCAGTGTGCGGTTCTTCAGTGCTATCCCCATGCTCCAGACAGTGTGGCGGCACCTCAGACACGAAGGAAAAGTGACACCATTCCACAGGGAACAGGCGCTCTGCACATCACTCAAAACGTACAATGACTCCGCATACAAGAAATAAACTTTGAGAGGTTCAAGTTCTTTCCAACTTAGGCAGCAAATTGAAAACATGCCATGTCACCAAAATGAAAACATGTGATCGTATCACTTGTGAACAAAATTGGTAGAAAACAAATGACTCCTGTCAGAGTCTGCTGATGGCAGTAGAAACAGATAGGTGGATACATGCTGGAGAATCAGTGTGTATTATAAAATTGAGAATGTGTATGTGACATCACTGAGTGAGTCCACACCTCCGTGTGTAATGTGCAGAATCATTCCCATACCGCATAAATATGGACATACAGGGACGCCTGGGTGTCTCAGCTCAGGTCACGATCTCGGGGTCCTGGGAACAAGCCCCGCATAGGGCTCCCCAGTCAGCGGGGGGTCTGCTTCTCCCTCTGCCCCTCACCTCACTTGTGTTCTCTTTCTCTTGCTCTTTCTCTCTCAAATAAATAAAAAAAAACTTAAAAAAATTGATAGACATGCAGAATGTTCAGTGTAACATCGTTTTAACATTGCCACATTGGAAATAAATTAATTGTGTATTCATAGGTCAATAACATAAAAATTACAATTTACATATAATGTATAATCCTTTGCTGCAATTCAAGAACTCTAAAATATCCTTATGTATGAAACAAGAGCTTTAAGATGAGGTGTTGACAAGTGTCATAATGATTTGAACTTAGCGATACAATTTACGTAAAGCAAGTTCAGATTTTAATATTTAACAAGGATACATACATCAACACTTTTGGAATGGGTCTAGGGAGGTTCACAGCAACTGGACACATCAGTGAAGGGCGGAGAAGTTAGAAGGGCTAGGAAGAAGGGTTTGGCTTCTCAGTAATAACACCGGGTTTATGAGGACCAAGCAATTCCCATACTTCTTACGGACGCAGTGTCACACTGTGAGTTTCCCTTTTAGTAATGGAAGATTAAGTAACTCAGACCTACAGCGCCCTCTGGGAAAACCGTAAATGGCAAAAACAAATGAATAACTGCTGTTGAATCATCAGGAACTAAAAGGAAGTGAAGAATCACACAATCAAGATCCGGGAAAGAAAACCACTGAGATGAACTGGACATTGGGAATAATTTGTCCCAAAGGGGCATCTTTGGATGTAACAAGAAACTTTTTTTTTTAAAGATTTTACTTATTTATTTGACAGACAGAGAGAGATCACAAGCAGTCAGAGAGGCAGGCAGAGAGAGAGGAGGAAGCAGGCTCCCTGCTGAGCAGGGAGCCCGATGTGGGACTCGATCCCAGGACCCTGAGATCATGACCTGAGCCGAAGGCAGAGGCTTTAACCCACTGAGCCACCCAGGCGCCCGTAACAAGAAACTTAGAAGCTGGAACCCTGAGCAGGTTTAGAAGCTTTGTCCTGGAGAGACAACCACGTATCAAAGACACAGGCCTTTGAGAGGGTCCTAGGTTACCAAGGTTGAGATGCTGAGGTGACACCACAGATGAGGATTACCAGATACACACTACTCCTCCTACGCACATACATCTGGCTTTGTAGTCCTATTTTGGGTTGAGATTATGTCGGATTATAATTCCCCCTGCTGTTCAAGAAGCAAAAATAAATTAACCAACAAACAAATAACCCAAAACAAACTCTCTGAGGAATATTAAATCACCCTTGTCTTCAAGCTTTCTCTGTGAATTCATAGAGGTACAATACCTGCCATGAAGTGGAAACAGGCCAAGCATAAGAGGGGTAAGAATCTATAACTAAATAATAGAGAAAAAACAAAAACCCATGAGATAACAGAAATAGAGCCACAAAAAACCCAGATACTAAAGCTTACAAATCCAGAATTTCAAAGAGCTGAGTTTAAAATACGAAAGAAAATTAAAGGAAAAAACTTAGACTTTTAGAAGAGTACTGGTAAAAATGAAATTTTAAAATAGAAAATGGGGTGTCTGGGTGGCCCAGTCGGTTAAACGTCCAGCTCTTGAGTTCGACTCAGGTCATGATCTCGGTGTTGTGAGATCAGCCCCCTGTTGGGCTCTGTGCTGAGCATGGAGTCTGCCTCAGCTTCTCCTCCGTCTCCCTCTGCTCCTCAAGCCTCACTCCTGGATGTGCACTGTCTCTCAAGAACAAAAATACATACACACATGCACACACTAGAAAATTAAAAGAACTAGTTAAAGATTCAGTAGAAGTGTTGAACAGCTGCTTAGACATACCACTAAGGAAGACAGTGTACTATCAAGGAATGACAAGTAGACATAATGCTCTATGTGAAATACGAGAGAAATACAAGATGCAAAATGTAAGCTAGAAAATTAAAAACAGAGCTGATACAGGGAAAATGTTTGTGGTAGAATCTCAGCAGGAAAGGAGAGAATATTGCAGAGATAATATTTGAAAATATAATAGCTGAGGATTTCCCCAAATTTACAAAAGACATCAAGCCAAGATGAAAGACACACAATGAATCACATACAAAATAAACCAAAAAAACCCCACATCTGACCATATAATAATAATAATGATAATAATGATAATAATAATAATAAAGCTAAAACCCAAATATCATGGGAAAAAAGCCTTAACAGCAGAAGTAGAAGATAGACTACCTTCAAAAGTTAGCTAACTTCTCACAAAAAAAGCAGACCAAAACCAAAACCAAAACCAAAACAAAACAAAACAAAAAAACAGAAGCCAAAGACAATGGAATACCATCATAAATTCGAATAGAAATACTTGCAAACCTGGAATTATATATCAAGTACAAATGTATTATTAAAATGAAGCTGAAAAAAATTTTAATTAAAAAAATGAAGCTGAAAGGAAAGAGTGATAAGTTATCAGAAATTCTGTGATAGGGGCGCCTGGGTGGCTCAGTGGGTTAAAGCCTCTGCCTTCAGCTCAGGTCATGATCTCAGGGTCCTGGGATCGAGCCCCGCATTGGGCTCCCTGCTCAGCGGGGAACCTGCTTCCTCCTCTCTCTCTGCCTGCCTCTCTGCCTACTTGTGATCTCTCTCTCGCTGTGTCAAATAAATAAAATCTTAAAAAAAAAAAGAAAAAGAAATTCTGTGTTAAGAGAGTACTTAAGGGTCTTCTTTTTTTTAAAGATTTATTTTACTTATTATTTGAGAGAAAGAGAGAGAGAAAGAGGAACCAGGGGGAGGGTCAGAGTGAGCGGGAGAGAGAATCTGAAACACGCCACACTGAGCACAGAGCCTGATACAGGGCTCGATCCCAGGACCCCGACATCATGACCTGAGCTGGAACCAAAAGTCAGACACTTAATGACTGAGCCACCCAGGTGCCCCCTAAGGGTTTTCTTTAGCAGAAGAAAAACAAACTGTTTTAAAAACAAACAATTAAGACCTTTACCGGATTTCATATGCAAGAAAACAGTCCAGGATGATTTTAAGTCTTAACTTGTAAAAGATAAAATTTAAAACAACAGTGCTTCTAAGAGGTATTAAAAAAAAACAAAAACTATGTCAGTCAGGGTAAGAAAAGTGTTAAATATGAATGAAAATTGATTGAAATAAACTACATTAAAATTAACAACTTTCATCTGAGTAAAGATACCAGCATGAAAAGCTGTCTTCATAGTGAGAGTATGTCTGCACACAATAATGGTAAAAGACTATTTCCAGAATAACTAATTCTTATAAATAGGATTAAAAAACAAACACACAAAAGGCAGTGCAGAAGAACCAGGACATGACCCAGCAGGCGCTTTACCGAAAGCAGCTGGGCAGTAGGCAGCTGGCGAGACAGTTTCCGGGATTCCCACCTGCGGGCGTTCACACCCGGTGTGATCCCTTCCTCCTGAGCGACAGCCAGACCAAAACACTGGTTCTGACCCGCAGCGCACGGCCAGAGTGGTGAGAAGTCACCGCCAAGGTCAGGTTATAGAGACAGCGTGACTTCCATCAAGGGTACGGGCTCACACATTCTCGTGAGGGCCAACACTCATGTGTTGCCAAGTGAACTGTCCTGTGGAGACACACATGCAGGGAGCGGAAGGGCTGCAGTGGACGTGAGCTTCACCCGCGTCTGCTCCCAGCGGGGCCTTTGGAAAACCGTGACCTGGTGGACACATTGATTGTGGCCCCCGAGGGACCCATCAGACACAGAGCCTGAGCTGCTTCCAGATTTCTGACCCAAAGAGACTATGACATAATGTATGTTTGTTTTTTTAAGCCATTAAAGTTTGGGTCATTTCTGATGTACCAGTAGATCATTTAATACATATCCAAGTGTCCAATAAATCTTTGAAAAGCAACTAAACATCATTATTTATTAGGAATAACCAAAATAAGGTACCACTACACACCCATCGGAATAGCTAAAATTAGCAGTAAACCTTCTGATACTAGCACCTACTGATAGAGATTTGGAGTGACAGAGGTGATCACGCATGGCTGGCTGGAGTGTAAATGCACACGATCACTTTGGAAACCAGATTGTACGTATGCATTCTCTCTAACCCAGTCACTCCTCCCTAGTTTCATGCCACAGAGGAAAGAAATGGGCATGTGCAGAAGGAGACTCACACTATTGCTTATGTCAGCGTCGTCTTTATTCATTATATCAAAAATTCAGAAACACTAAATAGAGATCAAGGTTAAAAGGAAAAAATGCATTATGGTTATATAGGTCCAATAAAATAAAATAAACCACCAATAAAACATAAAATACACAGTTATATGCAATGGCATAGATTAAACTGTTGGAAACAATTCACAGGCAAAAGAAACAATTGGTGTCAAAGCTCTTTGGTAGGATAAAGTTTTAAAAGCAGGCTAATTTGAAGCATATTATTTAGCATCACCTTAATGGGCCCCTTCAAGCCGAGACAGTTAATGAATATAAGATGCGTAAGGGGTGATTCGAGGTCCGTGGAGTAAAGATCTCCCATTTTCTGTGGGAGGGACACCTGTCCACCTCCTACCAGCACATTAATATGTACATTTTTGCTCTGTGGAGTTTTATGCATATACCTTATGCTTCCAATACATACATAATAAAGAACACTCTAAAAGAGGGATTTTTTTCCTCCTGCCTTTGTATTTCAAAGAGAGAAACTCATTTCACTACAAAGTATATTTCTAATGGGAGCGACATCAGCCTTTTGTAAGAAGTCATTTCTCCCTGACTCTGGGAATAGATTGACTGCATGCTTCTGCTTTACTGTTGTCCGTTTTCCTATTTTCATCTGCTATCATAGATTTGTTAGTAGAAATTTGGGAGAATCTTATCAAATGTCTCTACCTTCTTAAGGAAACATTTTATTATATTGTCCTGACCTCTTCGTATCCATTTTCTAGTTTAAGGTTGTTTGAAATTAATATTGACTAATAAAGTGAATTTAAAAAGATGCCAGTCTTTCTATATATTAGTAAAGGTTGTTTTAAGTATAAAATACCTAATTCTATAAGGTACAGTAATTACAACTCATGAGCCACATATTACATTTACAAATTACTTGTGGTAGTAACACTTGGCAGAACTCTTTGTGTAAGGAAATGAAATACAGGGATGCCTGGGTGGCTCAGTGGGTTAAGCGTCTGCCTTCAGCTAGTGTCATGATCCTGGGTCCTGGGATCGAGCCCCACATCAGTCTCCCTCCTTCTCCCTTTCACTCTGCCCCTCCCCCTTTGTTCTCTCTCTCTCTCTTTCTCAATAAGTAAACAAAATCTAAAAAATAAAAAAGAAATATATTTTAATGCCTGTAATAAAGTTCACTTCTCCACAAAAATGCAGCTTTGAGAAATTTATCATGAGAAAATAGGTAAGTAAATTAACAGCAAAGGTCATTTGGAAACAACCCAACTTTAACAAAATAGTAAGTTGTTAAATTGGCTATTTATTTTCAAAAATTAAAGATGCTAATGGAAGTCTAAATAAAATTGTGGAAGATATTAAGCAAAATGAATGAGTCCAAATTTTCATGTACAGAGCTATTGAATTTAGTAAAACATGAAGGGGAAAATTGTTGACAGAATAAAAAAAATGGTGTTGAAACGATGAATGAGTATATTATTGTGGTATGATATTTCCTTTTTCTTTCTGAAGTTTTCAAATTAAATATCTAGGTATTAAAATGTAATACAGTGCACATGCAAATATCCACCCTGCTTATTAAATGAGGGAGATGAGAGTTGGAACCTTACTTCACAGGTGCTCTTCCTGGTGGGTCTGTGAGCACTGGAAAGGAAAGGTGAGAAGTGTTTGGACCCAGAGTCTGAGGGATCAACCAGAATCCACTTTTTTTTTTTTTTAATTTTATTTTTTTTATTTTATTTTTTTTTATTTTTATTTTTATTTTATTTTTATTTTTATTTTATTTTATTTTATTTTATTTTATTTTATTTTATTTTATTTTATTTTTATTTTATTTTTTTTTTATTTTTATTATTCAGAATCCACTTTTATTATTACTCAAAAATGACTTACTTTGTTCTCTGCTTTGACTCTTGCATCTATATGACTCTGGCCAAATGTAAGACCACCTTCCAAATATCCCTGGTGTCAGAGGAACTCACACACACACACACACACACACACACACACACACACACACACACACAGGAATACAGAGCAAAGCATACCCTCAATTTGTTTCCAGCAGATTTATTTTCAAATGAATAGTAAAGAGACCCATAATCTTGTTTCAGTTTTGCCAAATTTTGGCTGTGTGATCTTAAATATGAATGTTATGCTTCTTCCTTTAATCCCTAAAAAATGAACAGAGGGCACCTGGGTGGCTCAGTGGATTAAAGCCTCTGCCTTCGGCTCAGGTCATGATCTCAGGGTCCTGGGATCGAGCCCCGCATCGGGCTCCCTGCTCAGTGGGGAGCCTGCTTCCTCCTCTCTCTCTGCCTGCCTCTCAGCCTACTTGTGATCTCTCTCCCTCTGTGAAATAAATAAATAGAATCTTTAAAAAAAATTAAAAAATGAACAGATTAGAATTGTTCATTTCTAAGGTGGCTTCACAATTCAAATTTGTTGGGACCATTGTAAAATTTTGCTGGGCAAATAAACTTCTGTTATATTAATGTATTATTTGTATAATTCTCTGATTCTGTAAACTTTGTTTTTCTATTTAATAGCAAGTGAAAGAAGTTTATATTTTTAAATATTTTATTTATTTATTTGACACAGAGACACAGTGAGAGAGGGGAACATAAACGGGGGGAGTGGGAGAGGGANATTTTTAAATATTTTATTTATTTATTTGACACAGAGACACAGTGAGAGAGGGGAACATAAACAGGGGGAGTGGGAGAGGGAGAAGCAGGCTCCCTGCTCAGCAGGCCTCAATCCCAGGACCCTGAGATCATAACCTGAGCTGAAGGCAGATGCTTAAGAACTGAGTCATCCAGGCTCCCTGGAAGAAGCTTATTCACAATTATTAGGAAAATTCCTAGAGACAATAGTTATATGGGTAATTAGCACCAAAATTGGAATTCACTTGATCATTATATAAAATATTAGCTGATTTGCTAACATGTTGATGATTTACTGTCTTTTTGAAGTGACACTCAGGCATGCTTAATATTACCTTCAGGAATTACATAAATTCACTCTCAACTTTAAGATATTTTAGTTTAGGGTGCCTGGGTGGCTCAGTAGGTTAAAGCCTCTGCCTTCAGCTCAGGTCATGATCTCAGGGTCCTGGGATCGAGGCCCGCATCGGGCTCTCTGCTCAGCGGGGAGCCTGCTTCCTCCTCTCCCTGCCTCTCTGCCTGCTTGTAATCTCTCTCTTTGTGTCAAATAAATAAATAAAATCTTTAAGATATTTTAGTTTAATTCTGTCATAGTACAGGATTTTTTTTTAATTTTACAGTTAACCTAATGAAGCGTGTTTTGATATTTAAGCTGTAACTAATTGAGAGAAACATTACTACACATCATGTGCATAGGGTTTCTCTAGAATATACTGTTCTACCCTCCTGCTTTTAACTCCCTTTCTATTTTATTCTCTACTGTTTAGTTTATACTGAGACAACAATTCGTATATGCATTTATCTTTTTTTTTCAGTTCTGCAAAGGACATACAACATGAGAACATGTTCTGTGAAGTCATTTCTTTCCAGAAATATGCTATCGTTATGAGACACAGTTATTTGATGGAGATTTATATTAGAATGGTGGGTAGTATATTAGGTTCTAGGAGCATAACCTGTTATTTTAGAAGTTGTGATCTCCGAATGCTTGGTCCCTCGGAGGTTCTCTTACTTGTATTAAATATCAATGTTTTAACATGTAAATAAATTTCCTGATTACCTAATTTTTTTACCTAGTTTCTTCTAAGGGCTTCTGAATTTGTTGTCTTATTTGGAGCAATCTGGAAAACCCGAGGAAAATAACACAATTCGGAGATAAAGATGTCTGAGGCCGTGGGACCTGTAGGGGGCTGAGTAAGCTTTATCGTGAGGGCTTTGTGTGCAAGGCAGATGCTGTCTCTACCGGGAGACAGGAAGGAAATCATAGGGTTGTAAAGCATTCATTCTTTCTGGAAGTGTCTTTTCATGTATTTATTCATCGAGGGGCCTTATGCCTTTTACCTGAAAGTGCTTTTATGTGGGGCGCCTGGGTGGCTCAGTGGGTTAAAGCCTCTGCCTTCAGCTCAGGTCATGATCTCAGGGTCCTGGGATCGAGGCCCGCATCGGGCTCTCTGCTTGGCAGGGAGCCTGCTTCCTCCTCTCTCTCTGCCTGCCTCTCTGGCTCCTTGTGATCTCCCTCTCTGTGTCAAATAAATAAAAACATTTAAAAAAAATCTTAAAAAAAAAATAAAGTCCTTCTACTTACTTATCATTCCTTCCTGCACGAATACATCCTCGCTTAGGGTTCGAAGCCCTAGCTGAGAGGCTGGTAAGACACAGATGATGAAGGTCCCGTTTTATTTCGGTGGGAGCTCGTGATGCGGAGAGGAAACAACACGGGAGATGAGCTCAAGCGCGCGGCAGTTTGGGGTCAGCGCAGTGGGGTGTGTCTGGCGATGCGAGGCGTCCTGTCCCTCGGGCGGTTCCGGAGGCTCTGCGGGCCCCGCACCTTGTTCCCCTGAACCTGGCGGCAGGGACGCAATTCGCAACCTGCTCGGGAGTCTAAACGTGGTGCTGCCAGAAAGCAAGACACTAGCAGAGTATTATTTGAAAAGGCTACGTATCGGGGTGCTTGGGTGGTTTAGAAAATTAAACGTCACACTTGTGGTTTGGGCCCAGGTCGTGATCTGGGGAAGGTGGGAGGTGGCGCCCCCCGGCTGTGCTCCCCAGGAAGCTGCTGGAAGATTCTCTCCTTCTGCTCCTCCAGCTCACACCTGCAGGCGCGTGCACCGGCTCTCCTGCTCTCGCTCGCTCTCTCTCAAATAAATAAATAAGTAGTTTTTAAAAAGGCCAAGTATGCATGGGCAAACAATTCCACTAAAATATGATTTCTGGCGTCCTGCACTAAAAACACATTTGGAGGAAGACCTTGAGAACTTTTGCTTAAAAGAGTAACTATTAAAATAGGAATTGCTTTAAAAGAACTGAAATGATGAAAACAATTAAAAATTACTATAAAAGCATTAAATCAAAGAAGTTTTCACTGTATCTCAGAAGAGTGCACAGTAGAGACAAATATAAAATATTTTTAAATAGCTTATCACGGCCCCTCCAATGATGTTCCATTATTAATATTTTTATATATTTTTAAATGTCCTCTGCATTTTACCCAATTGAGAACCTTGTATACAGTTTAAGGTCCTCCTTTTTTAGCAATTATAAAATTCAGGATTTCTGTTATAAAATCATTCTGAAAACAAGTAAAACATTATCGTTCCTTTGTTGGACTTTTAACAGACTGAGCATTTTAGAAAACACAAAAAAATCAAACACCAGATTAAAAACAAAAACATGTGAAATCAGGCCAACCTGAATTATCAGTTTGTCCCAAGCACAAAACCTTCTTTCTTTACCTCATAATTCAAGGAAACTTAAAATTGTGACAGTTATAATTACTGTCCATTTTCACCACCTACCCACCACCCACTACAATCTCCTTTCATGTATGAGTATGTTATACTGTTCTCTTAACAATATTATGATCTCACCATAAATACTGTTTTATAAACTGAATTTTTAACCTAAGATATGTATCATAATTATTTTCTGATTTCTCTAGTCTTTAAAAGCTACATTTCCATTGCTGCAGATGAGAAGACATGTGTATGTGTGACTTCATGTGTGGTACTCATACTGTTTCTTACATTATCCATGTATTGGGCTCATAGTATGGTAATAAATGTGATATAAAAATGTGGTGTGCTTTGGACTTAGGACAACTAACCCTGAAGCTACATTCCCTGGGTCTCACCAGTCCTACCTAGTCCTACCAGTTCCCAGGGCAAACCCTTTACCCCTCGTGCTAGAGTTTTCTCATTCGTAAAATAGAAATGAGGCCAATATGGCAACGGTCAGATTATTGGTAACAGAAACAAGTCAAAGCATCTCAAGCGTTGGAAACCTAACCCAAAAAAATGTCTTATATTATCGGAAGGCTGAAAAATCAATCAGTCAATGCTAAAGTAGCCAAGAGATTAGTAACCTCGGAACCATCTATGCCCCCAGGACTCACATTGGCAGGACCCGGCAAAAAGCCAACAGGTGGAGGCATGTGGGAAATGTAGTTTGCAACATCCCAGCACCAGTATCAAAGTGCAGAATGCAGACGATGGCCTCAGACCTGAGAGACTCTAGATAAATAAGAAGCACAAGTCCTTCTCCTAAGCTTGGTGAGAGAATAAAATGAGTTGATACACACACAGCATTTGTAGCCAAGCCTGGCAGGGAGTGAAAACTCAGTAAGTGCTGACTCCTTTTCTTATTACCTCATTAATTTAAATTAACCAAAGAAGAATTACACTCTACAAGCCTAGACAACATGGTGCAGGAGCTCAGGCAGTCTTTTCAGCTCCATTTTGATTACTTATTCTCCTTTAAGAATATGCTCCGGTTTCACGTACGTGTGGAACAGAAGGAAAAACATGGAGGACATTAGGAGAAGGAAGGGGAAAATGAAGAGGGCAGGGATCAGAGGGGGAGACGAACCAGGAGGGACTGTGGACTCTGAGAAACCAGCCGAGGGTTTCAGAGGGGAGGGGGTTGGGGGATGGGTGAGCCCCGTGATGGGTTTTAAGGAGGGCACAGATTGCATGGAGCACCGGGTGCTAAAACCAAACAAGGAATCTTGGAACACGACATCAAAAACTAATAATGTATTGCATGGTGGCTAACATAACATAATAAAAAATAATAATAAAAAAATTAAAAAGAAAGAAAATCTAGTTGGAAAAAAGAATATGCTCTCATTTAAAGGTGTGTGTGTGTGTGTGTGTGTGTGTTTTACCAAACCATCTTTTTCATAGACTTTTTCTGCTCTCTCTGCTTTCTTTCTACAAGCGTGCTTGTGACTCTGGAACAGTATTTTAGAGAGAATAGAAGTGACCGTTATTTATATTTGTTGCAAAGTAGTCCCTGTGCAGATGGAAGTCTGGAAGTGAGCAAAATAAGCTGATGATGGAGGCAAATGTCAGGACTGGAGAGCAATGTTGTGCAGACCAAGGGAGAAACAGGACCTTCTATATTTCAGGGTTCTAATCAGATAATGGCTTAATTTGATTTATTTTTATTTTATTTTTTTTAAGATTTTATTTATTTATTTGACAGTGAGGGAGAGATCACAAGTAGGCAGAGAGGCAGGCAGAGAGAGAGGGGGGAGCAGGCTCCCTGCCAAGCAGAGAGCCCGATGCGGGTCTCGATCCCAGGACCCTGAGGTCATGACCTGAGCCAAAGGCAGGGGCCTTAACCCTCTGAGCCACCAGGCGCCCTTGATTTATTTTTATAAAAATCACTTGGACATCTGTTTGCAGACTGATTGGATGAAGAAGCCAAGAGAAGAATCAGGGCAAAGACTTAGGAGGCTATTGAGGTAATCTAGGTGAGAAATGGCTGTGGTGCAGACCAAGGTGACGTCAGAGCAGCTCGACGGAAGAGCAGGAGTCGAGGTATAGTTGTGAGAAAGAAATGACACATAATAAATAATAATTGCTTCAGAAAAGAAACAAAATAGATCTCATTCGTACCTCAAATTTATATGGTTTAATCGCATTTTTATATTGAAGGTTCTATTTTCTGCAGAGAGATCCTGGTTTTATTTACCATTCTACCAAAATAGAAACCAATGAATAATTTCATTTTTAGAAATAATGACACGGCGGGGGGGGGCGCCTGGGTGGCTCAGTGGGTTAAAGCCTCTGCCTTTGGCTCAGGTCATGATTTCAGGGTCCTGGGATTGAGGCCCGCATCGGGCTCTCTGCTCAGCAGGGAGCCTGCCTCCTCCTTTCTCTGCCTGCCTCTCTGCCTACTTGTAATCTCTCTCTGTGTGTCAAATAAATAAATAAAATCTTTTTAAAAAAAAAAGAAATAATGACACAGAATGTATGTTACTTCTTACTTTTACATATTACCAAGTATTGACAAACCACGCTACTGTGCTATTAAAAGTTCAGCTACATGATAGCTTAGATAACATTCACCAGAACATCTTACAGCTTGGTTGGTTAGGACTTTATTTGATTGAAATGAAAGAAGTAGAAGGATGTGTCCCAATTTATTTTTAAGAATTCTGGAAGACTAGCATGAATTAGAGATGAATTCTGAATCTTTCATTTAGATCACACTGCAGCATATACTTTAGATATGAAATCACCAATTCAAACTCATTTCAGTGCATTTCCATATTGATAAATTTAAGAGGAAAAACATGTCCTAGAGACAGCTAATAACCAAGATACTTAGACCTGAAAAGACATTAAGAAGAAATGTTTGTTTCAAGGTAGCAAATAATACTTCCTTTTGGAGGCCTGGAATTGCTTGAAATGTAATATGGATAAGCAAAGTGAGCAACAGAAATATTTAAAGAATAACATTGAAAAACACTGTGCAGATCATACTTGGATAATAAAGAACAAGTTTTAACTTCTGGGTGTTAGAAGGGAAATAGAAGTGTGCCAAGGTAGCTAGAAGCCTAACTCTTGGTTATTTTTTAATCAGTCCGTAAATTAGAAAAACTGTGATCGATAGCCTCTAGCTACTATTTAGTCATACTGTTCCTACAGCTTCTAACCAGCAGACAATAAAGTTTAACTTGCTTAAAAAGGACTAAAGGTCAGTCAGTGATCTATTCTGACATCATTGTAAAGGAAAGCGGGGGGGGGGGCCCATCTGAGTTTGAACCACATCTGAGTTCTTACAAAATAAAGATGAAAGGATATTGCAATCAGTAGTATTCCTTTCAAGACGTAAACAATTAGTTTATGTCGGGAATTTGCCATTCCACAGGACATTAATCATACTTCATTGTTGAGTGCTGGGGTGAGGGAGGGGAAAACTGACTCAGAGCAATTCGTTACATTCGATAATGAATATATTATAATTTTCACATCACTGTTGAGGAATCGTTGATATAATGGCTTTCAGATTCCCACCTAAAGGAAAAGGCCAACAAATGGCTTTACCTCATGATGGAAACCAGTGTAGCTTGGTCTAATAGATTTACTTCCAACAGCAGTAAACTAAGTGGTTGGTCTTTTTTTTTTTTTAAGGTTTTATTTATTTGAGAGAGAGAGAGAGTGAGCGAGTGAGGGAACATGAGCAGGGGAAGGGTCAGGGGGAGAAAGAGAAGCAGACGTCCCGCTGAGCAGGGAGACAGACATGGGCCTTGATCCTGGGACTCCAGAATCATGACCTGAGCTGAATCCAGGTGCTTAAACGACTGAGCCACCCAGGTACCCCTGGTCCAGTCTTGCAAATGAGATTTCAAGTGAGTTTAGAAAGACCGTACAAACTGCTACAGAAGACAATCTACTGGACAATAGACGGGGCTGTTATTTGGGCAACTCTGCCCCACGCAAAGGCCCATCTCAGGTGCAGTTGCTGAGAAGCATATCAGAGCTCTGAACAAGCTCACAGGAGTAGACAGCACACCAGAGTTCAGGGTTGGCTGCAGAGAGATCTGCGAGTCGACCCCGTACCTGCGGCTCCTGGTGAAAACCACAGATGAACCAGCAGTGCTGGTATCGGGAGAGAGTAAAAATACCTCCATTCTTAATCGTAGTAACATGATCTCTGTCTGCCAGAGTTCCTGATCCCCCCTCAAAAGGAAGGGTAGACCCTTTCTTTCTTTCTTTCTTTTTTTTTAAAGATTTTATTTATTTGACAAAAAGATAGAGAGCACACGTAGGCTGAGCAGTAGGCAGAGGGAGAGGGAGAGGAAGGCTCTCCACTGAGCAAGGAGCCTGATGTGGGACTCGATCCCAGGACCCTGGGATCATGACCCGAGCTGAAGGCAGCCGCTTTACCGACTGAGCCACACAGGCGCCTCAGGGTAGACCCTTTCTGAGGGAAAACACCACCACCTTATGATGCAAATGTCTCTAATATTTTCAGTCATTATTCAGCAAATAATAATATGTAACCAGAGATTGACATAGACAAGAGAATATAATATGCAAATAAGAATAATAATAGAAAATACGAACAAATTTACAGAGGATCCAAATCAAAGCATTGTAAAGCATGGCCATTGAATAACTTTTTACAATGGTGAGGAAACTGAAGAGACAATTGAGAGTTTAGGCAGATGGAAACAAAGGGAATGACGAAATGAATATTGGAAAACTGTGAGGTAGAATGAATGAATTGAGAACTCAATGGATGAGGGGCGCCTGGATGGCTCAGTTAGTTAAGCGTCTGACTCTTGGTCTGGCCTGACTCTTGGTCTGGCCCAGGTCCTGATCTCATGAGTGGTGGAATTGAGCCCTGGGTCAGGCTCTGCACTCAGCTGGGGTTTGCTTGAATCTTCTCTCCCTTCCTCTCCCTCTGTCCCTCCCCCACGTGCATGTGTGCATGCGTGCCCTCTCTCTCAGATAAATATATACATCTTAAAAGAAAATAAGTCATGGTACCAATTTTTAAATTAAAATAAATATACTATAAACCAGATTGTCATAATGGATTAAAGAAAGCTATATGCTTCTTTAAAAATATGTTAAAATTTAAGGATGATAGAGGTGGAAAAATGGAAATATATATGTCAGAAAAACACAAACCACTTTTTTCTCCAAAAATGCTGGAAACATCATACTAATATACCACACTAACAACAAAAAGATGCTAAATTTTTAAAATTATATACATTATAGATAAAAACAAACATTATCATCATAATAAAGGTTCAGATCACTAGGAAGATAAAACAATTTAAAATTCTGTGTGTATCTCATAACACGTTTCACAGTATAAAGAAATAATATATGAAATTAGAAAGATTTTTTATTTTTTATTTTTATTTTTTTTAGAGATTTTATTTATTTATTTGACAGAGAGAGAGATCACAAGTAGGCAGAGGCAGGCAGAGAGAGAGTGGGAAGCAGGCTCCCTGCCGAGCAGGGAGCCCGATATGGGCCTCGATCCCAGGACCCTGAGATCATGACCTGAGCCGAACGCAGAGGCTTTAACCCACTGAGCCACCCAGGCGCCCAGAAAGATTTTTTAAAAAGGTCTAATCAAATTAGAGGATTTTCACATGTCTTTTTCAATATCGAATAGTTCAATCCGATAGCAATTTCACAGTTACTGAAGACTTTATACAACTTGATTTAAAAACCAGGCCAATTGATATTAAGAAACACTGTGCTGTGCCTCTAGTATAGAGAGTAGAAAATAAAGTAAATCTCAACATATGTACAAAGGTTGAAATCTCATAGACTATGACATCAGATCATAGTGAAATTCAAATAGAAGTTAATTATGAGGAAAGATGAAGAGAAAGAGAAAGGAGAAAGAAAAATAGTTCTTTTTCTCCAGTGGCTTCTTTTCTACTCTATTCTCCAGGAGCCAACTGTTTATTTATTTTCTTTTCTCTTTGCTTATTTTTCTATGACCCTATGGCCGTGTTTCATTTTGTCTTGACACACCCTACCAGCAGCTTCTAGTACAATTACAGTTCTTACATAGTCAAAATTGCCACTCTCCAGGAGAAAAGATTCCAGTGCAGGACAGAAAAATGCAAGATAACACAGGAGCCAAAGGTAAGAAAGGAAGAGCTTGAAAGATTGAAAGGAAAAAAAATCAGCAGATTCAGACTTGTCCAAAGGAGAGAGGAACGTACCTGAAAGAGCTCCTAATGGCAGAAGCTGGAAAAATTTTAGAAACAAAATAAATTACAATATTACTGAATTTTAACACAAAGAATATAGTAGGATTTTATGATACTATACTGGTCTAAATAAATGATGGAATGACTTGTAAGTGGAGAAAAAGGGATATATCTTCCTTATAGTAGAATTTCAAACAATAATTACAGAAGGAATGATGGGAATAGAAAATCACCCTTAGAATACCATAGAGATTATTGTTTCAGGAAGGATCCCTGGAAATGGCAGAGTCGGTGAAAATGGAAGAGACACCATAGTAGCATAGACCCAAATTATCTTCTGTACATATTTTTGTAATTACTGTGGAGGTTCTAGCATGTGTCCACTCTGGAAAACAGTATGGAGGTTCCTCAAAAAGTCGAACATAGAGCTATCCTATGACCCAACAATTGCACTACTAGGTATTAACCCCAAAGATACAAATGTAGTGAAAAGAAGGGGCACGTGCTCCCCAATGTTCATAACAACAGTGTCCACAATAACCGAACTGTGGAAGGAGCCAAGATGTCCTTCAACGGATGACTGGATAAAGATAGGTGGTTCATGTATATAATGGAATATTACTCAGCCATCAGAAAGGATGAATATTTTCCGTTTACATCAACATGGGTGGAACTGGAGGGTGTTATGCTGAGCAGAATAAGTCCATCAGAGAAAGAGAATTATATGGTTTCACTCATAAGTGGAATATAAGAAACAGTGCAAAGGATCATAGGAGAAGGGAGGGAAAACTGAAGGGGAAGTCATTAAAGAGGGAGAAAAAGCATGAAAGACTCCAAAGTATAGGAAACAAACTGAGGGTTGTGGAGAGGGAGGTGGGGGGGGGGATGGGGTAACTGAGTGATGGGCATTAAGGAGGGCATGGGTGTGATGAGCATTACATCGCGAACTAATGATTGCTGTGGATGGATGGACGGACGGATGGATGGATGGATGGACGGATGATAGGTTGGCTGATTGAATTAAATAAAAAATTTTAAAAAAAGAAAAGAAAGGACAGACAACAGAGTAGGGAAAGTGCAAAACACTAAATTTACAATGAAAACCTGGAAGACACCACCCTAACCACGCGGTCAAGTTTCACATCACCAGGAACAAGTTATGTTATTTCATCTGTGTGTTATTCTTATCAAAAATTCATAACTCAATTCTAGCCACGAGGCAACATCAGGTAAACCCAAACTGAGGAACGTTCTAGAGAACATTTGACCCTTAGCTTTCAAAAGTGCCAAGGTCATGAAAGTCACAGAAGGACTGAGAGTATCAGAAAGGGATGGGGTGGGAGCTGGGGATATAGGACTTGAGGACACGAAGCACTTTGGTGGGATCCCAAACAGAAATCTACGACATTGGTGGAAAAAGCTGGTGAAATCCAAGTGCTGCGAATAGCTCAGTTAAAGATACTGTAACAGAGCGAAGTGTGTAGGTTTGATAAAGACCACACAGTTTTTTAATATGTGAACATTAGGGCAATGTGGGTAAAGAGTATTTAAGAACCCTCTCTACCATATTTACACATCTTCCCTAATAAAATTATTTCAAAAATGAAAGTTCAAAAGATAAAAGAAAGTACATTAAAGGTAATATCATAAATAAGCATAGAACGGTTCCAGGAGGCGTCATGTGAAGGAATTGTAACTGGAGTTTCTGATTAGGTGTTTTTTTCTCTCACAGTCCATGTCCACACACGGAAACCCCTCCACGCATGCCCAGAAAACTCAGCAGAATGTGTTGCAAAAGGAGCATGTTTAAGTTGCATACGTGGAATTAAATGTTGGGTAATTTATTTCACGTGCTATTTAACTAGCAAAAGTGGTATAAATTGATATATAATATTAAATACCTTATAGTTTGATGAGCAAGCAGAAATGTGCTTATATTTTCTAGATTATTAAAGTAAAAATAAAATAGTATTTCTTAACATTCCTCATTTGCAAATGCCAACATTTTATGAATGCATTTATGTGTTACATAGTGAAATAACCTATTCATCATTTTAAATGCTTATTTGTGTTATTCATATTATTTATAGATTGTTCTTACTAGGTACTCAGAAAAAAATATTTGTAATGTCTTATATTTAGATTAATCATTGTCTTGTCTAATCTATTTTTGCAGTTGAAAAATTGCATTAAATGGTTTTCTTCCATAGATTGTTCTTTGGAGTAAAACTCAGATTACTTTCTTAAATATATTTGGAACAAACTCTCCATTTCTATTATGATAATATAGGAAAAGCTCACATAAATTCTTTTAATTAATTAAAAAACCACAGTCAAAATGAAATATATCTTTTGAGGCTTATGGAGATAAATGAATTAATTTAGCTTCCAGAAAGAGCCATTTTAAATGCTACTTTTCTCTTAAGTTAAAAATGATAACTTAAAACTCTAAATATTATATAAATTAAGCATGAAGCACTGTAAACCACTTTTACTCATTTTCAGCATCACATTAAGATCATTTTCTTTAGATGATGGTTATAATGGTGCCAGTAATACAATTATTCTCCAAAGTGTATATATGGATGTGGACATTTTAACATATGTAGACTATCTCTCATATTAGGGAAAACAATTCCCAAAACTTGAAAGGCTTTCAAGTATATACGCTGGCATACCTCATTTTATTATACTTCACATTTTTGCATTTTGCAGATATTGCATTTTTTTACAAATTGAAAGTTTATGGCAACCCAGCATCAAGAAAGTTTAGCAGCACCATTTTCCCAACAGTTATTTGCTCAATTCATATCTCTGTGTTACATTTTGGTAATTCTAACAATATTTCAAACTATGGTGATCTTTGATATTACTATTATAACTGTTTTGGGGTGCCACAGACCCGTGCTTATGGATATATAAGATGGCCAACTTCATCAGTGTTTTGTGTGTTCTGACTGTTCCACCGACTGGCCATTCCCTGTCTCTCTCCCTTCCATTAAAATAGTCCCTATTTCACTAGCACTGAAATGAGGCCAGTTCATAGCCCTACAGTGGCTTCTTATGTGTTCAAGTGAAAGAAGAGTCACAGGACTCTCACTTTTAATCAAAAGCTAGAAGTGACTAAGGTGAAGAAGTCATGCTGAAGCCAAGACAGGCTGAAAGCTAGCCCTCTTGCCTGAAGCTCTAAGCCACATTGTGAATGCAAAGGAACAGTTGGAGGAAATTAGAAGTGCTATTACAGTGAACACACGAATGATAAGAAAGCAAACTAGCCTTATTGCAGATATGGTGGAAATTTGAGTGGTCCCTTAGAAGCTCAAAGCAGCCATATCATTCTCTTAAGCCAAAGCCTCATTCAGAGCAAGGCCCTAACTCTCTTCAATCCTATGAAGGCTGGGAGGTGAGGAAGCTGCAGAAGAAAAGTCTGAAGCTAGCAGAGGTTGAGGTCATAAGGCTTAAGGAAATAAGCTGAGTCCATAACATAGAAGTGTTAGGTAAAGCATCAGGACCGATGTGGAAGCTGCATTAAATAATTGATAAAGGTCACTGAACTGAATGTCAGATTTTCAAGGTAAATGAAACACCCTTCTCTCGAACGAGCATGCCATCCAGGACTTTCATAGCTAGAGAGAAGTCAATGCTGGCCTTCAAAACTTCAGAGGACAGGCTGACTCTCCCATTAAGGACTAATGCAGCTGGTGACTTACAGTTCAAGCCAGCGATCATTTACCATTCTGAAAATCCAAGGGCCCTTAAAATTTGTGCTTGATTTACTCTGTCTGTGTTCTATAAAAGGGACAACAAAGTCTGGATGAGACCACATCTGTTTACAACATGGTTTAATGAATATTTTATGCCTCTGTCGAGACTTACTATGTAGGGGGAAAAAAGATTCCTTTCAAAATATTACTGCTCATGGACAATGCACCTGGTCACCCAAGAAGATACCCAAGGATAATGTTGTTTTTATGTCTACTAACAAAACAGCCATCCTGCATTTCATGGATTAAGGAGTAAAGTTGATTTTCAAGTCTTCTTACTTAAGAAATACACTTCATAAAGTTCTAGCGATTCCTCTGATGCATCTGGGCAAAGCCAACTGAAAACCTTCTGGAAAGGAGTCACCATTCTGGATGCCATTAGGAACATTTGTGATTCATGGGAAAAGGTCAAAAGACCAACACGCGCAAGAATTTGGAAGAAGTTGATTCCAACCCTCACAGATGAATTGGAAGGGTTCAAGACTCCTTTGGAGGATGTTCCTGCGGTGGACACAGCAAGAAATCTAGAACGAGAAGTGGGGCCTGCACATGGGACAGACTTGCTGCATCTCATGACACAACTTGAACAGATGGGGAGCTGCTTCTTCCAGGCGAGCAAAGGAAGTTGTTCTTGAGAGGAAGTCCACTCCTGATGAAGATGCTGTGAAGATCGTCAGAATGACTCTAAGGGAGCATCATATTATCTTAATTTGTTTCTTTAAAATCAACCTTGAACTTTGGACCACAGTCTTAGAGGTCAGGACATCCGACCACATCTTCCACGACATCTAGGTGAAAGTCACTAAATGCCATTTCTCACTAAAGTCACTAGGACTCTTTGGAGAAACATTTGAGTCCATAACTGGTGAATAAACTATGCACGATAAGCTTAGATGGTCTAATAACAAGGCGAGGAAGATTTCAGTGACTATAAAAGGACACATTAGCTAACTTGAGGAGGCTTTCGTTGGCCAAAACTGGAATAATGTGAAACCAATTAAAACCAAACAAACAGATGAAAATTATTATACATTGAAACTTATTAGATTTGCTAAAATATTTAATTTATAAGGATCTGAAATGTGTGGGTGTGCACATACCCACACACTCCATCAACATTCATGTACACTCCCATCCCTAGTTATTTTCCTACTTGGGGGATATTTGCTAACCAGCTTATTATTTATGTGAATAAAGAGAAACCAAACATTTATCATTTATCTTGATTTTCCTTTTCGAACTTTATATTAGACTAATCAATATACTTGATGAGGAGATATGGGTAACCAGGAATTGATGAAGAAATGTGTCTTCTTTATCTTCTTTAGAGTGTTCCAATTTATAAATAATGAATGAGAGAATCGGAATATCCCCATTTGCGTGGCATCTCTACAACTATTTCTTGCAGACTTATCTCTAAGACTTATGTTGCAGACAAGGCTATTTCTTATGTATTTGGATGTTATTTATCACAGTGTAGTATCAAATGTTTGAAACTTTTCTTAAAAAAAAGGTTTTACAAAGTCTGCCTAGAACCTACTGAGGCTTTTGAAATAAATTGAGTGAAGAATCCGACTAAATTTTTACAGTATTTAACTGATTTGTCATAGTTCGGTAGCTCACAATTAGACTGTAGTTTGGGTGAGTCATGCTTATCAAGTATTTCCAAATTATTTACATTAGTCTTCAAAAAATCATAACTTTATTTTCCCATTATCATTTAACAACTTAAATTATATAGTTATAAAAAGTACAGGAGGTACAACAGTTTTAGGAATAAATACAGCTGATTTTTAGGAAGTAAACAGATCAGTTGCTAACAAAGGACATGGTAAACTTACAAACTATCACAGTCATTCACTTGCTGGCTAGCAGTCAGTAAAATTTCCAGAAGAAATGTCATTAATCTGGTAAATAAATTAAGCATCAATTGCTACTATTTCTTCCTCCTGATACAGTCACAAAACCACCTAGTATCCTTCTGCAAATTAGAACTTATAGAAAATTTAGGGGCTCTTGGTGCCTCAAGAGTCCAGGTAAGTGGCAATTCTTTCCTTTTTATCAGTAAAAAAAGCAGTAAATGGCCAACTCTAATATTTGGATTGCACATCCTTTGGGTTCTTATTTGATTCCTGTCTTCCCTCTGGGCTACAATTGACAGCTTCTCAGCTAATCAGTTATGAGCCAATTCATTAGTCTTTTTGGCCCAGCAATTCATATGGAATAAATTAGGGGTAAGATTTACTTGTAAAAAACAAAACAAGAAACAAACCAACAACAAGAACAAAAACAACAACGAAACAGTTAAAGGACAGGAAGTTTACAATGATCTTTCCAAGGTAATCAAGTCGTACCACATCAGGAAGCGGTTTTACACACTGGAAGTATGGCTGATCCATACTGACTCCATCCTGATCAACCCCTCTCCAAAACCAGAGTTTACAAGGGAAAACATTTACTCCACTGTTCATAATGGCTTCTTTCTGGTGGTGCCCACTGAGCAAATTGCCAGCTGGCCAAACGAACCTGTTAGCAGGTGATGAGGCTGCCATTTTTAGACGGGTTCCAGGAGATAGGAGCTTGAAGTCTGTCAAAAGATGCAGTAGATGAACCCGCATCTTCCCCAGGTGCAGTGAGCGCTACAGGTGTATTTTACTTTCTCCTGGTACCGATGTTAGGAAGTACCTGCTCCCGGAATCCAAGAGACTCTCTATCGAAAACTCTAGGCTCTTCGCTTTTGGATTTCCTACAAAAAGTAATTGTATTGTTTTAAGTCATCATGAGTAGATCATTTTGCTATGTGCAGTTACTTGTATTTCTATCAAGTTCTATACAAGGTGATCCCTGTAAGCAAAGTAATGTAAAATTATGGGATAGAAATATTTTGTAAAAATCAGCAGCTATTAAAAATAATAAGCTGAATATGAAACTAGTTGATGCTCTGTATTTATGGGAAAAAGTATAGAACATGTATTTTATGATTTCAGTTTTTGTAATTATAATATTTGATTATTGTACCATGGTACAATATCTTATGAATTGTACATATCTTATGAAATTATATATATTTGAAATAAAAACTGTCATGCTGTTGTACAGGCAAACTTAATTAACTCTGGATAGATGCATTTGTGAAACGAGGATACATTCATCATTTTTACTCTATTAACATGTGAACTGTTGATTATTTTAATTGAAGATGAATTGTTAATGGATATTTAAAAATAAAAGGGAAAGGAAGAGCTTAAAATTATTCCACTTCATTAATTATGAAATACATGTGAGTTCAAGTAAAAATTTAACATTTTCATGTCTATTATGAGGAAAAAATATTAAATGCCTATTACTACCATGCATTTTGTTGAAAAATCAAATATTCAACCATAACCATTTTCTTACAGAAAGCAATTTGCCAATAAATATTTTAAATGCATTTGGCCAAGCAAATTTCTTCTTTTCTTAAGAAAATAATGAGAACATTCAAATATCAATATTTACAACTGTGCTAATTGTAAAATGTAAGTACAAAATTGATAAAATTAAAAATAAATCATTAATTCCTTTGTGAGGAAGCTGTTATATAAATTAAGTTTTATAAAGCTGATGAACAGTTTTTCATATGAAAACAATGGTTTATGTGGCCAAATAAAGCTAACATTTAACAAGTCCTTACTAAGTATCATTTATTCTCAAGAATGTTTAAAGTTTTCTGTTTTGGGATTTTTTTTTCCTACTTTACAGAGGAAATGTCTGGAATTTAGAGAGATCCACTCACCTGCCCAAAGCCAAAGAGGTGATCAGAAGCAGGTTGGTTTTTCAACTCCATTTACTGAATCCAGAATATAATTAATTAACTAAATAATTAGTTCGTTATTTTAGAGATGGAACGGAGAGGGAGGGGCAGAGAGAGAGAGCATCTCAAGCAGACTCCACACCCATCGTGAAGCCCAACGCAGGCTCAGTCTCACAACCCTGAGATGGTGACCTCAGCCCAAATCAAGAATTGGAAACTTAAGTGCCTGAGCCACCCTCGTGCCCCTAGGATATTTTTAAAAATATATTTATAGTAAGCTAAAGAGATATTTATAAAACTATTGACTGGAAGAGCTATTTAATTTTTGCATTTCCAATGCTTTCTGTTTCAGTACTTATGTCATTAAAATTGCTTCAAACTAGTGTTATATATATGAAAAAAGAATAAAAGAATATGACAGTTTTTAGATAATTACAAATTAAAACTTCTAGTCTGTCTGTTCCTAACATGCCCTCACACAGAATGCTGGATCTTGAAATTAATCTTTGTTCTTTCATTAAATAAAAAATGTGGGGCGCCTGGGTGGCTCAGTGGGTTAAAGCCTCTGCCTTCAGCTCAGGTCATGATCTCAGGGTCCTGGGATCGAGGCCCGCATTGGGCTCCCTGCTTAGCGGGGAGCCTGCTTCCTCCTCTCTCTCTGCCTGCCTCTCTGCCTACTTGTGATCCCTCTCTCTGTCAAATAAATAAATAAAATCTTTAAAAAAAAATGTGTTCAGTATAGTTAAGGTGTATAACCTGATGCTCTAATGTGCGTATAGGTAGTGAAATGATTGCTATAGTCAGGCTAATTAACATATCATTCTCACATAGTTACCATTTACGTGTGTGTGTGGTAAGAGCTCCTGAAATCTACCCTCTGAGCAAACTACTAGTATTCAATACAGGATTATTGACTATGGTCCTAATAGACATTCGTTCTAGGTAACTATGACTTTCTTCCCTGGGACCAGCCTCTCCCCATCCGTTCCCCTCCCCTCTGGCCTCTGGTAACCACCATGCTGTCTGTATCTACATAGTCAACTTGTTTTAGACTCCAAATACATGGGAGATATGCAGTATTTTTCTGTGTGTCTGGCTTATTTCACTTAGTATAATGTCCTCCAGAATCATCTATGTTGTTGTGAATGTCAGGATCTCCTTTTTAACTTTTTTGATTTTTTTAAAAAAAGATTTTATTTGTTTTTGTGAGAGAAAGGGAGAGAGAGAGAGAGAGAGAGGATGAATGGGGAGTGTGGATGGAGAAGCAGGTTCCCGGCTGAGCAGGGAGCCCAACGTGGGCTCAATCCCAGGATCATGACCTGAGCCCAAGGCAGAGGGTTAACTGACTGAGCCACCCAGGCGCCCCAGAATCTCCTTTTTTAAAAAAGCTGAATAATATTCATGTATATATGGTACATCACTGTTCCTTTATCCCTCATCCATCCGTGGCCATTTCGGCTGTCTCCATATCTTGGCTATTGTGAATAATGCTACAGTGAACACGGGAACATAGTTATCTCTTCAAGGGACTGATTTCATTTCCTGTGACTTTGCACCCAGAAGTAAGATCGCTGGATTTTATGGCAGTTTTATTTTTAATTTTTTGAGAAGTCTGCAAAATGTTTTCCATAGTGGTTGCACCAACCGTGTGTAAAGTCCCCTTTCCTCTTCAACCTCACCAACACTTGTCTATTTGATTGATTGATTGATTAATTGATAGTACTAGTCCTATCAGGTCTGAGGTGATATTGAGGTTTTGATTTGCACTGAAGTTAATCTTTGGAGCTTAGAACAAATCCAGGCAATTCATCTCCATGTGCAATTCCACCTGCCTCTTCGCTCTCTGCACAGGCTCCCGTAAGCGTACCATTGACCTAGATAACAAGAACACTGGGGTCTTTGTTCAAGACTTGACAATGTGTCCTTAATGCTAAATATTTGCCTGAAGTTTTATAGCATGTATGGTAGAGTGTAGTGACAATATTTCTCTAGATATTAAAAATAATCACATTTGGAAACTTCTGATGTTATAATAACATTTCCATGTGAAATATAATAATTTATATCTTGTGATATACCAAACCAAGACAAGCACATGACAAAGATTTTTCCCCTTGGTTTTGTAAGGAGTCTTTAGGAAAATTTGGTCTTTAATTAATCTCTCAAAACTGTATAAGTAGGATGTTGTTCTTTTTGCCTTACTCGCTAAGGAATTGAGATTGGATTCTACTTAATTATAGAAACTTTGTTTAGCTTTGGTTTTAAATGTAATTATCCCATAGTCTCCTCTTTGCTTCTTGAGTCTTGCCATTTTATTCTTGAGTTTGTTGGCTTTTTAAATTATATTAAATAGTTTACTGATCTCAAATCACCTTGGTTCATTTGGGGAGTCTGTATAGTAGGTTTTTAAATTTTATCTTTCTATTTTCTGAGCAATATTAAGATGACTATGATAGTAAATTACATATACTAAGCATTCAAAAGTGCTTTTTTTTATCATTTAGGTTGATAGAATATGTCCTACAACTGAATATCACTTTAAATATTATACAGATTTCTGGGGCACCTGGGTGGCTCAGTGGGTTAAAGCCTCTGTCTTCGGCTCAGGTCATGATCTCAGGGTCCTGGGATCGAGTCCCACATCAGGCTCCCTGCTGGGCAGGGAGTCTGCTTCCTCCTCTCTCTCTGCCTACCTCTCTGTCTACTTGTGATCTCTCTCTTTGTGTCAAATAAATAAATTTTAAAAAATAATAAATATTATACAGATTTCAAACAAAGTATAAGTATCAAGACTTTAACCATAAAAAATGCCTGGAGTTCTGGATATGCAGAAAGGCAGAATTTAAATGATAGTCATCTTTTTTATTGTAATTATTTAAACAAGCACTGACCTCCTTACTGTCTGGATTTCCTGCACTGATTTATCTATGATGGGCATAAATGTATGTGCACACACACCACATACGCAAACACATATTGCCTCATTTACATGTGTAAAGTGATGTGTCTCACTTATTCAGGGCAGTCCTGCAACCTGAGCAGAGTACTTTAAAGGACGAGGAGATTATAAGGGATGTAAATATAAAGGTCCCTGTTACATTTTGAAGTTCAGTTCCTCGAGGCAGTATGGTCTATAAGAAACAAAGACACACATGCAAGTGTATCACATTCTGTTCATTCAGGCACAGCATTTTCAAAGCCTGACTCTGCTGTTCACTGTAAGCAAGCTAAGTTCCAAAATCCTATCTTTTCTCATCTGTAAAACAGACGAAATAAGACTTGAAACACAGGAACCCAGTTTTTCAGTCGACATTTTCAGAGGAGTTCTTCTCTATGGCAGACTGAATTAATGTTATTTCCTTATTGTAAACTTAAACCCCCTGTTAGTGTGCTTTGTGTGTGTGTATGCGTGTGTTGCTTAATTGTGTATTTGTTTGTATGATAATATGACACGGGACTTTGTTTTTCTTGAAAAATCAAACTTTTTCTATGGTTTAGTAGTGGAAAGACAAGTTACATGTAACAGAGTGGTTGAGTTTCCACCTCAAATGAGAAGCCTTTCTAAAGGCCGTCAAGCTGCTGTGGTAAGAAAGAAGCGTGCATACATCTGCCCGTAGTGGGTAAGGAGTACAGGATAGTGCCTGGCATCATCCAGTGTGTCCTGAGGGGACTTGTGTCATCAGAGAGCTGCCTGGGCATTCGCCCTAAAGAACCCGGCCAAGGCACCGTGGGCCTAGCTGGAAACCTCATGGAAACAATGTGCCTGCCAACCAGGCAGCCACGACACAGTTCCGAACCTCCTGCCATTTGCACCTGACCACTTGCTGATTACATTTTAATTACTCCAAGAGGGAGCAATGCCCTGTGCGCAAAGGCTTACCTGCCATTCAATGGCCCTTCCCAGAAATCCCCAGATGTTCCACCATATGGGTCCTCCATGGCCAGAGGGTCATGAAAAGAGGGTACCCATCATACTGTGGAGTTTAATTAAATGTGGGAAAAATGTCTTAAGCTGGGATAATGAGGAAAAGACAGCTAGAATTTAACCAGCCAAATAGATATTAATCATACATAAGATTAGTATTAATAACAATCATGGTATTGGCACTTGCCCATTTTGTAAGAAGTAACCACAGTTATGCTTATTTCCCACGAATAGAAATGTACGTTTGACTCTAAGCTTTTGAGACAATTTAAATCATTGTTTCATTTACCTTTTATTATGCAAATTATTAAAATGTGAACAGTTTATATTATCGCATACATGACACAAGTTCCTTCTATTTCCTTTTGCTCCTATAGACTTGTCACTATGCCTGCGTGCGTCCTTTTGTTGCCTCTGTCAAAGATGGAGACATATATGTACATAAATATATACGTATTCATTCCACCTTCCTTGTTACTATTGCTTTGCTTCTCTGCTTACGTGATAATTTACAATAAAAATTCTGCTATCTCAGCAGAAAATTCTGCTTTGATGGCTCTTGGGGACTTAACAGTTTTCAAATTACCCTATAACGTCTTCAGAAGATATTATTTCCTTTAATTTTGTTTATAAACTCACGTGTACCTATGTCTAGGTTAAGGTGTATCAATCAGTGAACATTTTTTGATTCAATTTAAATAGTTTTCATTTTAATTTGAAACTTGTCTACAACTCCTACTGTTAAACTATTTTATAACTATCCACTGCTTATAGCCTAATATGGGCTGTTTCCCAGAGAGTGTAAACAACCATTACTGTCTCATCTGGTTCAATTTTCTATTCTTGTCAGTTACCTTTTCTTGGCTAGCCATGGAAATTCATACACATCGAAGTTGGTTCATTTGTATTCCTGTTTCCAAACATCAAATAAAGTCATCCATAAATTAATTTTATGAGCAATTAAGTTCTTCCAAGTCAATACTTTCTAAATTGATTTCTCTTTTACAATCAAGACACAGTTTAGCACCATTTTACAACATTAGGCACAGCTCTAAGATACTTTGCTATTTTCCTTTTGCTTTCCCCTTTCATTTCTTCTTTCTTTTTTAATAAAAATAAAATTGATGAGACAGTGAGGATTTTAGCACTGTTTGTGAAGTGGCAGCTGATGCCATGACTCAAGAAGGTGAACTGTTCAGACAAAGGGCTCGTGGGAATGGCAGTAGGGACCCGGCTGTGATCCCGTCAGGCTTGGACTCACTTAGGCACTCAAAGAGAATTCAAATCATCAATGACACAGCAATTCAACATGTTTTAAGGACGTGAGTAAATGTAACTTGGGGGTAAAAATTTAGCCTCTCCATAGGTCTCCGTATGGTCATTTAGAAGAAACTTACACAGAAGATAGACAATTTGGATTTTAAGAGCTTTCAAAACAATGTTAGAAAAAAGGGAGGAAAAATGGGCCGGGTCCATCAGGTTGTATGCCTGTTCTCAAGAAAAATAAACAGGGCTGACCCAAGGAGAAGTAGAAAGTCAAGCATTCCTTCAAATGGTTACTATGGAGATAAAATGAAACAAGATGATACTGCAGTTTCACAAAGCATCTTCTATGTAGCAAGCACCCAATGGTTTGTAGATATTATGTTTATGACTATGATTATCATTACTATGTGCATCAAGATTTGTAACTCCAGGAACCTTTTCTTTAGTTTTATTTCCATTCTTATTCTATTTTATACCTGCCTCTTATTTCTTCCCTTTTCAGGAAATCAGTCAAGATTACTAAAACCATGTGCCTGATCCCCGGGAATGGGCAGGGGGGCGGGAAGATGGGAACCTACAAGGAAGAGCTCAGCTGTTGGAATTCTGTCCATTACAATACAGAGTCCTGCAGCGTTGATGACTGAAATCAGGCATGTATACAGAGCCAATACCAGAGTACGTCAAAGGCTTTAGATCAGTTTGTTGAAGAAAAAAAGGTGGAATTCATTGTTAAAACAGTCTCAACGGCATATAATAAAGCTGAGAAAGGAACAATTTAGATACATGAAAACAAACAAACAGCACTTAAAGATGAGTCCACTGTGTCCTTGAGGAGAAAGCATGAATAATGTGAGTAAGGACTTGTGAAAGCAGCAGCCGAGGATGAAGGTAAGGAGAAAGGAGGCCCATTCACTCCCTGGAAATTGCTATTTGGGGCACACTATGGCATGATATTTGGCATGGGTCACAGGTGACCCCATTTTTCCCATGCCCCTTTTCCTAGATGGGACAACGTTAGCGAGTCCCTGTGTCCATCATCTAGAGCTGCAATACACAACCCAGTAGGCACTGGTCATATGTGACTTGTGAACATTTGAAACGTCTGGAGTCCAAATAAGGATATGTAGTGATGATGAAACACACACCGTAGTTCGAAGAATGTGTTCACAAAGAAGAATGTAAACTCTCTCATAAACAATTTTTAATATTATTTACGTGTTGACATGATATTTTATTAGATATTTTGTGCTATAACACACATCTTATTAAAATTACTTTGACCTCTTTCTTTTCACTGTTTTAAATGTGTTACTGAAAAGATACAATTTTATCTATGGCCAGAATTATATTACAGTTGTGTAGAATAGCTTTAGAAATCTTGTTAGACTCCTGGATGTTCTTAGCTAACCACTCCGCTCACCCAGACTTTTTAATACTCAAAACACTGCTCTGAGTGTGATAATATTATTTTCTCTTTGCGGCTGACAAAACTTATCTTACCAGAAGTTGAGTTACTTGCCTTGTTCAAAGTCCCAATTCAGGCGTGAGAGCTGGGATTTGGACAGAGTTCTAAGCCGATCTCTGGGCTGTGGGTCTCCACGAGGGCTTATTTCACCTTGCTCAGAAGTGAATAAGCTAGAAGTTCTCCTCAAAAGGGTTATGAAACGACTCAGTAGGTCACCATATTCATATGAACCTTTCTTTGGATTTCAGACTACTTCCTGACACTAAATTTGTTGAGGATGCACTATTAAATGGGAAGATGAAGACTCTCTGGTCTTAAAGAACAACTGTACACATCCCATCAAACTGAACGTTCAGCTGGAATCAGTCAGTCCATGTAAGACTTAATACCTAGCTTGTTTTGGATAAACAGTCAGTGTGAATGGTCATACACGAATCATGATTGCTACAGTCCTTGGCAACCATTAAGTGATTTGTTTAAAGAAGCAAAGATGATGAAGAAATAGTCTTGTTCTCTCAAGGAATAAAAAGTTGCAAGAAATGACTGTAATGGATTTTGGTCAACACGTTACAAGACACATGAAGTTGAAAAGTGTCAAAAGTTTGAAGTATTAACACCTACTTGAGGAGGATTGGAAAAGCTTCATGGAAGGGTGTTGTGTGGGGACTTGAAAGAAGTCCTTGCAACAAGACAGGGAAATGTGAAACAGCAAATTATAGTCAGAAACTTTAGGTCTTGATGATATCTCTTCTGCCCGTGACACTGGGAATTCATATTGGAGGAGACGAGAGAGAGCAATGTGTCTAATCTTTACTGAGGATGGCGATGGATGGGGGTTGTCATCACAATGACACCACGGGTGAGTGAACTGCTGAGCATTTTAGGCTCTCTGACCATCTTGGTATCTTGATTGAAGGTGTCTCTTTGCCCACGCTTAGCAGCAAAATTATAACAGCAAAAAGGCAGATGGGTAGTCAGCCCTGCAATGTAATTTGATACCATGAGAGAAAGAGAAAGATCCAAAGACCAGGTGGTTACTCTAAAAAAAAAAAAAAAAGTGATTATATGGACATTCTAAGGGGTTAAAAAATTTAAAATTTGAGAAAGAGCAAAACTAGGAAAGAGTTGAAGAAATACATAATACATAATTGGTCTGGTCAAGGGCGCAAGAATCTGTACGTCCTAACTGCACAAGCAGAATCAATTAAGTGCAGGACAGGGAGGGAGGAATGGTGGATAGGTTTAAAATTGATTGTTGAAATTAATACTTTATTGTTAAAAAATCTTTAAAATAAAAAAATACTTTGTTGTTTATTGGTTTTTAATTTTTAATTCCCAAAGCATCCACAAAATGGCATTGCTTAAGTAGTACAATACTTAGAATTCAAAATTTTACATAGGTAGTATTTTACTTTGGATTTGTGTGGGGAAAAATAAATATACAAATGATAATGATCTGGCATTGTGATATATTTGTACAGAGTACAAAATAACAATATATTACTAGTTGACAATAATAAAATATCAAAGTTCATACATATCCTTCAGGATGTTGTCCAAATTTAATATGTATATTCTAAGAAAATATCCTGAAAGTTTCAGTTCATTTGGTTTTATTTCTGAAACTGTTGGTATGTCATCAAGTCATCTATGCCTTTAAAAAAAAGGAAAAGTGAATGATCTGCTGTTTTGAAACGAGTATAAAGTCAGTACCGAAGTGTTTGTGCAAACGCAGGAGAAATCTGCATTGTTGGGGAATGACAGCCGCGGCCCCTCTTTCCCACCCCACGGAGAGAAGGACCGGGAGTGTCTGCAGCAGATCCCTGAAGATGACGTCTCCCAAGCCGGAAGCCCAACAAGGCCAGGCCCAGACCCAGTGTGCAGAACCAAGTGCTTCGGATCCTTGTATGAGCCGCAGGGCTCCAGCGGTGTCCCGGTCCTCCTGGGGATGACGAGCGATGTCCTTTGTGCTCTGTGCTCGTGCGCGCCGTCATCACACACAGTCCGGCCAAATGGAATCCGGGGGTGGGCAGCGCTGCTGCCGCCTCGGGTCCCTGCCTGGCCTCTTCGTCTTCCAGTCGGCTCTCCAGGCCCGGCCCTGCTCCATTACCCACCGGAAGAACCACCACCACCGTTTCCATGGGCATCTTGTTGCTCATATCTCTCCACTCACCTCTCCCCCAACATCTTCAGTGGCCTGCTGGGAAGTATGTACAATTATATACATTCTACCGAGGGCCATGGGAATAGTGAGAAATTAGAGGTTAACCCAGAGCGGTTCTGCTAAGTGAGAACCTTGGGCCGAAGTGCCTAAGAGTGAGGAATCCTGGAGCGGCTGGGAGCACCTGGTCCTCCCTGGAGCTTTGGTCTCATTGATGAATCCAGCCGCCATGTTGAGTTCTAACATCCTTGGTATTTTCCAGTTCATCTTAGCCAGCTCTTAATGAAGGGCATCGTTTGAGAAAAAGAAAGAGGAAAAAGTCACGATAAAGAACAGAAGTGAAATAATTCATCAGCGTGCTGAATATACAGGTCCAGAGGGCTGAACACAAGTCCAAATGGAAAGCAGGAAAATTCTGGCTTGACGGAACAGTCCGCACAGCCTCCAGAAAAGGTTGAGCACTGACTGTAGTGTTATGGTTCGTGCCTATAACTTAACAGAGTTTAAACTACTTTTTACTTATTGGACTGACTTATTTTAATAAATTTACTGATCCTACAAAACAGTTTCTCCTAGATTTGCTGATTTTTCCTATAATTGGCAAAATACAGTATTTCAAAATCAAAATAGATAACTATCTCTCTATCCGTATGAATATGAATGATGATATAAAGATGAATTTGTGAGCTTCTGACATGTATTAAGATATATAAATTGAAGAATGTTATTAAGCCATGTGTTTGCCCATTTTGTTGATGTAGTAACAAAGCATGCTTTAAACTGACTGAAATTGACTTTTAAGATCTATGTTCATGGAATGAGGAAGAAAATATTTTTTAAGAACCATTTAAATTTCAAATCCAATGAACTTTGCAGAACAAAACCAGATTATTATCACCGTCTCTAAAATAAAATCTCATTTCATAACAGTATTGAATTTTATAAAACAGGATAAAGTAGAAGTTGTTATGGTAAGCATTTTGACAAATCAATTGGTATTTCAACTAAAATCAGCTTAAAGTTATATCAGTAGTCAAATTTTGTTAAGCACTTACTGTAATGCTAGCTACAGTGTTAGCTCTTTTAAATGCATTATGTGTTGTCTCATGCCAGCCCTATAAAAGAGCTAATATTACCCCCATCATAGAGATGAAGAAGCAAGTTTTAAGATATTAAATAACTTGTCAGACATCACTCTTGGGACTGGCAGAGCTGGAATCCCAACCAAGGTATACTGACTCCAAAGTCCTTACTAGGAACCTCCGAGTTATGCTTCGCCCCACCCCTCCTATTAAGAGGCAAGAGAAAGGAACTTTAGAATAATGTATGCATATGTATCAAATTAAGTAATGGATATATTTTTGCATTGATGTCTCTTGGTGGAATTTTTAGTCCATTAAACCTTGGTAACAAAGATTTGAATCATAAAATGTTATGGATGCTTATAAAGACAGCCACACTCACTGTCTCCGATACGCACATTCAGAACAATGCGTACAGGACACTCCTTCCTACAGGAGCTGAGGTGATGAGTTTACTGCTCACTGGAGGGTTCAATTTGGCTTGATGAGACATGAGAGGGCATTTTTTATATTATTATTATTATAATGGCATTTCCCAGAGCAATCTCTTCCAAGTGTTTATCATATGCCTTACAGTGGTTTGCCAAAAAGCACATTTTTAGGTGGTGTAATTTTCCCATCAGATCCAGTTTTGAAGGACTGTAGTCCACGTTGCTAGCCAGTTATCCACGTGTCTCCAGCATTGCTGTCCTCGGGGAGTAGGGACTTACCACTTCCTTTTTTCTTGACTTCTTGCCTTCCTTCCTCCCTCCCTTTCTCCCTCTCTCCCTTCCGTCCTCTCTCCCTCCCTTATTTCTTTCCTTCCTTCTTTCCTTCCTTCCTTCCTTCCTTCCTTCCTTCCTTCCTTCCTTCCTTCCTTCCTTCCCTCTCTCTCTCACTTTCTCTCTATCTTTCTTTTGGCCTTCTGTGGAGGACCATGCTTAAATAATTGGTTCTCATGAAATCTTATTCTTTTAGGTTTTTGTGTTGCGAGGATGTACCTTTACACTCTTTTCACGTGGTTCCTTTCAAATCTTTTTTTCTTTGATGGGCAAATAATAATGTTAATTATAAAATGTAAAAAGTCAATTTTTACTTCACCATTTCAGTGATCCTTGCAAGCATGACATAAATCATCCTAAAACCACCACTGCCTTCCTGCTGTCTAGCTCTCTTAGCTGGTCTTTCTGACAGAGGAAAACTTACCCCAGGGGCTCCAGGCTCTGTGTTGTTGCTCTCAATTATTATAGCAGTTATGACTGGTTTTGCACCTTGGAATCTTAGAGTTTACAAGTTCCGTATGTGTGTCTCTTCTTCCCCCTAAAGTTGCATGTTTTTCTTACCAGCAAATATCAGGGATTGAAGTGTAAACAAGGGAGGAACAAAACACTGTTTCTTGCCCCTGCTACCTTCTTGGGCCTTATGATCACACCTCAGAGAATCCTGTGTAAACTGTGTGCAGCAACATTGACCCTGCTACATTTTATAATGAATTTTAGAGTCTACACTGTAAAGGAAATCATGCAGAATAGCAATTTAAGAATGACAAAGACGATGGAGACTGAGGGAGGGGTGAGGGAAGAATCGTTCATAACCCTATCTACCAAAACCGTCCATCCTAATGTCCATGCTGTGGCATCTGAGGGTGTACAATTTTATATGATGACTTTTAAATGACTCTTTTTTCCTGACAAAGTTATATATTATTATAGAAATTTTAAAAATAGAGAAATTAAGAGGCAATTAACTTAAACTTGTTAAAAATCACCCCTTAGCAACAAATACAACAAATACAATTCATAGTTGTATGTGGATGTGTTTAGTCTTTGCTCTGTGAATAAGTAGATACTTGAGAACATTGACTTCTAACTGTATTTAATATAGAATATTCAGAAAAACCAAGCAGAATCAAATAAGTAGGATGGATTAGTAATAGCTGTTGTCAGTCGCCAATTTGGGTGCATAGTTGGTTGACCATTTTCAGTTTTGTCTAGTAATTGTCTACATGTATCAAGCGAAGCCTTTCTGTCCCGTGTCAGCCAAACACGTACCTTCATCTCAGGCCTCACTGGCCAAGAAGAAGGTGCATTGTTTCCATCTTTCCCCCGGAACACACCAAGGAAAACGAAGTCCCTGTCGAGCTGGCAGGATTGATCAAAAGGAGAATGTGTTACACTGGAGGGGGAGATGTTGGTGTTAATTAGCAGAAATAAAATATGTGAAGTCTGTCAATTTAGATGAATGGCCATGGGCAGTGAGATGATGTGACAGGAGTACACGGGAAAGCTCCCGACTTCCTGCGGGCTTTCCTGACCCAGCAGGAGAGAAACCCGGGAAAACTGGCCTTCGGAGTGGGAACGGAGGTCCCGCGTGAGCCACCTGTGCTGTCCCACAGCCGGACTTCACACACAGGCTCACTTGATGCAAACGATAACATAAAATATTCTTCTTTGTGAGCGTTAGGACCCTTTCTGATAGAAGATTTTGATCAAGGTCACCCCAAAAGTCTCCCAAAACTTGTATTCTCAGGAGTTAGTGTTGGATTCTTGGTGGGGACCCCATGTCAATGGATGCAATTATGTTAGGGTGCTCCTTTTTCTTTTTTTTAAATGAAGATTATTTATTTATTAAAGATTTATTTGTTTATTTGACAGAGAGACACGGCGGGAGACAGGCCACAAGCAGGGGGAGTGGGAGAGCTGAGCAGGGAGCCCAGTGTGGGGCTGGAGCCTAGGACCCTGGGATCGGGACCTGAACTGAAGGCAGGCGCTTCCCTGACCGAGCCCTGCAGGCGCCCCATGGGTACTCCTTTCTCAGACCAAGGACTGTTTCAAAAATAAAGAAAATAAGCATTTTCAAAGCCCTCCTCTTTGCCTAAATAAGATAGCAGTCAAGGGACTCCTCCCAGAACCTTGTGAATCCGCTTCAGAAAGACCCGGCAAACTGGAGAAGCAGAGAAGCTGCCGCGTATGGGGAGGCCAACCACTAGGCTGTCCTTACAGAGCTTTGTTTAAAGTGTCTTCTAAAATAACATAAATCCCCGCTTCGGGGCATTTCATTGCCAGGAAGGAGAAGGAACGAGTACTCCACCTCCACAAATAAGGTCGTCACAAACTTTATTATTTCCTGTTAGTTCTTTTAAAAACCCATTTAAAACGTATTTGTTCTTTCCACTGAAGCCTGTTCTGACCCCTCCCCATTCTCTACCATACCAGGTGTGGAAACCTTGAACTTTACCCTTCAGTGAGCTAGCTGCTTCTTTGTGGGCTGCCACATACCTGTGCGTGAACCTGTCTTCTCTCCCGAGGACCTGTCTTTCCTCCGTGTAATTTGCAGGCATCCAACTACCAGCCTCAGAGAGGAGAGGGAAGGTCTTTCCTTCCAGAAAACAACAAGGACCTTTCTGTCATTCCAAGCAAATACCCTTACTTGGTGTGATGGCTCATTTTGTGTGTCAACTAGACTGGGTAAGAGATGCTCAGATAGCCAATTAAACTTCACCTTTAAGGGTGTCTGTGAGGATGCTTCTGGAAGAAAGTTAATATTTGGATTGGTGAACTGAGTAAAGAAGATCCCTTCACCAAGGCAGGTGGGCACCACCCAATCCCTGAGGGTCGAACAGAACCAAGAGATGGAATGAGGGCAAATTCACTCGGCTTGAACTGACATCCACCTTCTTCTGCCTGGTTCTTGGGCTTTGGAGTTCCTGGATCTTGGTCTTGACTTACACTGTCCCTGTTCCAATTCTCAGGCCTTCAGACTCAAGGTTGAATGATGCCACCTGCTGCCCTGTTCTCGTTGGCAGGTGGCAGATCATAAGATCGAGGCCTCTATGACCATGTGGGACAAGTTCCATAATAAATCCCCTGTCTCTCTCTCATCTATCTATCATCTATCTATCTATCTATCTATCTATCTATCTATCATCATCATCTATCTATCTATCTATCTATCTATCTATCTATCTATCATCTATCTATCTATCATCTATCTATCTATCATCTATCTATCTATCTATCAATCATCTATCTATCTATCATCTATCATCTATCATCTGTCTGATCTATCAGCTATCTATCAGCTATCACATTGGTTCTGTTTCTCTGGAAAACTCTAATTTAGTTTGGAAGGGGAAGGTTTTATATTCCATATGCATGTCTTCTATACTGAAACATTTACTTTAGACCATATAATGAGTCCTAGAACAGAAAAAAAAATTCCAGGGGAAAATTTTTGATCTGAACTGCTGGGAGAAGGATAATCCTCAAGAAATGCATTTCCTTACACTGATAAGAGTTGAAGCAAAAAATGAAACTGCAGAATAACAACAACAAAATTTCAAGGTCATGTTTCGCTCCAACTTGTAGACTCTACGTAATAATGTAGCACCCTACAACATTCCTGAATTGTGGTCCGAGTTGAGTAGAAACCAATGTTTAAGTCTGATGGTATGAGGTGGTGTAATAGTCACCACCTATTGGTGGACTATAGAAGAATAATGTGAATTATTCTTCTATTTTGAATTATTCTTCTATTTTGAATTCTTACATTTGATTCATTTCTCATTAAATTCGAGGTTTCAAATCAAGTTTTCAGTAATAGTACAAAGATTTTTATCAGTTTGGATTAGATTAGCTATGAGTAACAGAACCTTAAAAATTATAGCAAAAGAAAGATTGGTGTCTGGTGCAGAGAAGTAAAGGGCAGAGATCATAGCCCCGGGCAGTTGTCGGGGTCTGAGATTTCCTCTTGCCGTGTGCTCCCTTATCTATAGGGGGTGGCCTTTATACATTCACTCCAAAAATACATCATTGACAACCTCAGGATACTGTATTTCTAGAAAAAGAGCTTTATTTGAAAGACTATTACACCACCTCACACCATCAGTTACATTGGTATTTGTTGCAAAGACAAAGAAAGTTTCTTTACATCGCTTGTCACCACCATTCACATCCCAAACTTACAATGTCCGTCAGTAACTTTTATTGAAAACCTTCCACCATTCTGCCACCATGATGCCCCCATTTATGGAGATGGTACCCATTGTTCATTCACGAAACCTGGAAGATATTCCTTACTTCTGACTCATAATCCACGTATAATCTGTCACCAATTCCTGTCGATTTTTGCTGTCACTTTAAATCAAAGTGGCCACTGTCTGTCTCCTGACTGGCCTTCCTGTGTCCACGCTAGATTACAAACATCAACCAGAGTGATGACTTACATAATGACCATATCCGTGTCCGGATTATAACCATTCTTGGACAGAGGTGTCCTTTCATGCCAGACTCAGGTTGTCATGTGGAAGAGTTTCCTAAATATTTTCATTGTGTCTGGCTGATGTGTCCCTTCTCAGTGGATATTTTTGATGAATAACCTTTTGGTTTTGTTAAGTTTCTTTATTCTTTCTGTTCTCTATTTTATTAATTTCCATTCTCATATCTAATATTTTTATCCTTCTACATTTTTACATGAATTTTATTGTCAATTTCTGTCCTTCTAGTATTTCATCATTTCTAGTATCTGAGTTTAAACATAAAAATTACCTTCTAAGTTACATTAGTTGCACTGCACAAGTTTTATTAAAATTTTCTTTCATTTTCAATCATGTCCTCTTAGTATCTAGTCACCATAGGTATCCCTTTTTTAAGTTATTTGAACCTATTTTTAATATGTCATTGTGATTTCTTGTTCATTTTCTTGTTATTAACATATTGATTTATAATTGTAAGGCATAATATTCAAAAACTTTTATATGGCATTGCTTGTTGTTTGTTGTAAATTACTCCCTAGCTGAGTGTGTATCAGTTTTACAACTGTTTCACGATGCTTTTCACATTTATATCGCCAGTCCCTCCAGAAATTCTACCAGCGTCATGTGATGGGGATACCTAATGTAATGTTTTATATTGATAACCATTTTCCTCTGCATTATTCATAAACGTCTATTCACGGAAGAGATCATGTTTTCCCTATGGCCTTTTATCAACAACTCATCTCATAGATACATGTTCTGAATATCCACAGTCCTTTTTGTGAGATCTTTAGCCAGTTTCTCTATTCTATTTCTATTCTCTATATAGATTCTCTATTCTATTTTTCTAGCTCTTGGCAAATACTATGTTGTCTTAAATAATATTGGTTTAAAATACGTGTTAATATATGATAGGAAAGTTTCCTTAATTGGTTATTTTTCAAAACTTTTTTAGTGTTATGTTTATACATGTACACATATGTGTATGCATGTGTATGTGTACTTATCTACTCATATACATTACTATTTTAAATTTTAAATTCAGTCTTTGCATTTTTAAAGTTTTTTATTGAAGGGAAATTCACAAGGTATAAAATTAAACATTTTAAAGTGAAGCATTAATGTGGAATTTAGTGTATTCACAATGTTATGCAAATACCACCTCTGTCTATGTCCAAAACATTTTTTTTTTAAGATTTTATTTATTTGAGGGCGCCTGGGTGGTTTAGTGAGTTAAAGCCTCTGCTTTCGGCTCAGGTCATGATCTCAGGGTCCTGGGATCGAGGCCCACATCGGGCTCTCTGCTCAGCGGGGAGCCTGGTTCCTCCTCTCTCTCTGCCTGCCTCTCTGCCTACTTGTGATCTCTCTCTCTCTGTCAAGTAAATAAGTGAATAAAATCTTTAAAAAAATAATAATAAATAAATAAATAAATTACAGTCATCCTAATGAGTTTGAAATGAGACATCACTGTGGTTTTGATCTGCATTCCCCTAATGTTAATAATGTTGAGGAACTTTTCATAGGATTTTTGGCCATTTGTATACCTTTTTTGGAGAAACGTCTATTAAACTTGTGTATTTTTTTTAAAAAAATCAATTGTTTGCCTTTTTGTTCAGCTATAGAAGTTCTTTTTATGCTCTTTATATTAAAACTTTATTAGTTAATTCATATAACCTCAATCTTTGTAAATTGAGATTGTTTTGTGGCCTAATATATGGTCCTTCCTGTAGAATGTTCCATGTGCACTTGAGAAGTATGTTTATTCTGCTGCTATTGGGTGGAATGTTCTGTACCTGTATGTCAGGTCTACTTGATCCAGTGTCGGTCAACTCCTATATTTCCCTATTAATTTTCTTTCTGAATGGTCTCTCCATTATTGAAACTGGGTGTCGAGTCTCTAGCCATTATTGTGCAACTATTTTCCCTTTGATTCTGTCAATATTTTCTTATATATTTTGGGTGCTCTGTTACTTGGTGTTTACATGTTTATAATTGTAATGCCAACTGACCCTTTCAAAAATGCATCATGTTTGACTGGCTGGCTCAGTCAGTAGAGCCTGTGACTCTTGATCTTGGCATTGTAAGTTTGAGCCCTATATTGGGAGTAGAGAATACTTCATAATAAAATCTTTAAAATAAATTAAAAAAAAATATATATATATCATATTCTTCTTTGTGTCTTGTAAGTTTTTGACTCAAAGAATAATTTTTTCTGATAGTAGTATAGCCACTCTTCTCTTTTGATTACTATTTTCATGGAATATGTTTTGTCATTGTTTTGTTTTTTTACATCCTTTTACTTTCAACCTCTTTGTGTCTTTGCATAAAAAGTGAGTCTCTTTTAGATAGAAGGTAGATTTTTATTGTTGTTGTTTTCCCATTCTGGAAACCCCTGTCTTTTAATTAGAGAGTTTATTCATATTGAAAGCAATCTTGATAAGGAAGAATTTAATTTTCCCATATTTCTATTTGTGTGTGCATATCTTTTTTTTAAAGATTATTTGTTTGATAATGAAACAAGATGGGATTGGTAAGGAGACAAACCATAAGAGACTCCTAATCTCACAAAACAAACCAAGGGTTACTGGGGGGTGGGAGGGCAGGGCTAGGGTGGATGGGTTATGGACATTGGGGAGGGTTCGTGCTATGGTGAGTGCTGTGAAAGGTGTAAGCCTGATAATTCACAGACCTGTACCCCTGGGGCAAATAATAATAAGAATTTTATAAAAAGATTATTTATTTGAGAGAGATAGAGCGTGAACAGGAGGGGCACAGGAAGAGGGAGAAAATCTCAAGCAGACTCCACACTGACTGTGGAGACCAGCGTGGGGCTTGATCTCACAATCTTGAGACCATGACCTAAACCAAAACCAAGAGTCAGATGCTTAATTGACTGCACCACGTAGGCCCCCCTCTTTTTTGTGCTTTATACTCTGTATTACTACATTCATTCATGTTTAATTGATTTTTGTAGTATACCATTTCTATCCTCTCCATTTCCTTTTCCTATATATATAATTTTAGATATTGTCTTGTTACCATGGGAATTTCAACTCAGCTGCAATAGAATTCAAAAATCTCTTTTGCTATATAGCTTGTTTTGCTGTATAGCTTTGTGTTTTTGTTAAAAATTATATCTTGGGCGCCTGGGTGGCTCAGTGGGTTAAAGCCGCTGCCTTCGGCTCAGGTCATGATCCCAGAGTCCTGGGATCGAGGCCCGCATCGGGATCTCTGCTCAGCAGGGATCCTGCTTCCTCCTCTCTCCTCTCTCTCTGCCTGCCTCTCTGCCTACTTGTAATCTCACTCTCTGTGTCAAATGAATAAATAAAATCTTTAAAAAAAAATTATATCTTTACATATTATGTACTCATTAACAGATTATATCATTTTCATGCATTTGACTTTTCAATCATGAAGAAAATAACAAGAGAAAGTAGTTTTGATGATAAATCGGGTGTTTATCTCTTTGAGATTACCTTTTACGTGATTGCATTTTTCTCTTGTTGCTTTTAAGATTCTCTGTCTTTCAACCACTCAATTACAATGTGCCTCAGTGTATGCTCTTAGAAATAATTCTACTTGAATTTATTTAGTTTCCAGGAGAAGATTTCATATCTTTCATCAAATTTGGAGAGTTTTCAGCCATTGTCTTTCAAATATTCTTTCTATCACTTTCTTTTTTTGCCTTCTGGGATTCCAATAACATGTATGTGGGTACACTTGTATCCCATAGGTCCCTCAGACCCTGTTTACGTTTTTTGTTTTGTCATTTTTGTGTTGTGTTGTTGTTGCTGTTAACATTTTTTCATTCGTTTTTGTCTCTGCTCCTCAGATTGATATTCTCAATTGTCCAGTTTTCAATTTTACTGATTCTTCTGTCTTTCCACATGTCTATCTCCTTGTAGATATTCTCATTGTGCTCAGACATAATTTTACTGGTTTACTTTAGTTCTTTGCCCATTGTTTTCTTTAGCTCTTTGAACATATTAAGAAAATTGGTTTAAAGATTTTGTCTAATAAATCTAATATTTGGTCCTCTGCAGGGACAGTTCTACCAATTTTGTTTTACTTTGAGTTGACCATACTTTACTGTTTCTTGTGTGACTTGTATTTTTGTTGTTGTTTTTATGGTTTTGAATATTGTAATGTGATAAGTCTGAAATCAGAGTCTCTATTTCCTAGAATTTCCTGTGTATTATTGAAGTCCGCAGTTATCTGTTTTGAGATTTTTTTTCTTTTTGTCTTTTTTATTTCCAAAGACTGTATTCCTTCTATATCCTCATATATGGTTACTGCAATCTGTTTCATCATCTTAGTGGTCAGCCAATGATCTGAGACAGATTTTCTTAAGTATCTGGAGCCAAAAAGAGAAAAAGAAAATATTACCATTCTGGCTTTTGCTTGTTCTGGCGCTGCTTAGCGGGGACACTATTTCAATACTAAGCTGCCAACAACTCTTTTTTTTTTTTTCGCCTTCACTTTCTAGTTGTACAGAGCCCACAGAGCTGTCAGAGACTCAAGTCTAGGGTCATATTGGATATTTTTTAAGCAGGTACTTTGTCCTGAGTATATGAATTGTACTTTCTCTTCTGAACCCTTATTTCATAAGAGACTTCCTCTTCTGTTTTCTCCTGCCCAAGCTTGGGTCTCCATCTGCTATATGTTGGCTTACATGGCAACAGAAAGCATATGCCTTTGAATCTCTTGACGGATAACCCCCAATGCTCAGAACGCTGTTCTAACCCAAGGTAGAGGGGGAGAGGCAGCAAAACAAAGCTTAGCCTCTGTGCCACTCGAAGCATCCATATTAGTGCCCTGGCACCTGCAATCTGTTCCAGAAACTCAACCTACCACTCATAGTTGCTTCCACTAAATTGGAAAATAGGAGACAGCGGGCAGTTGAACAAAAGTGTCAGAACACTCTCTTGCCAAAAATCAACCACCCTTTTATCTAATAAGCACTTCTCTGGTGATTTTTTTTTCTACTCATTTTGTCGTTGTGTACTGTGAGATATTATTCAGTGAGGTGTTTTTATATGTACAGTTATATGATCCTATATAGCTGGACTTTGGGATTTTCTTCACCTTTACCATTGCCAGGCTTTAAGTTTTATATAAATTCCTTAAATTTCTAAATTTTCTGTTCAGATAAGAAAGTTAAATTCATACTTCACACCAATTTAATGCATGAGACTGGAGCTTAGATTTTCCATGTAAAACTTTATTACTTTTTAACATGGGAGTATCAAGAACCTTCATGGTGTTTTTGAATCTACAGGCAGATCTTTTTCTATATTCCTTTAATGGTTCTATCTTTTATGCAGACGTCTCTGTTCTAACTTCAAGCCACATACTTTCTTTCATGAGTATTTAAAGCCATTACTCTATATGATACAGTCCACTCCTTCCTTTGTAGCTCTAAATTATCTCTTTGTTTCTAATACTAGAAATGTTCTGTTCTTTTCTGTATGCTCCAAAGTCCATTTTAAAATTCCTGCACTTGCACAGCATTTCAAAGATTGGCACAGCAACAATTCTGCATAACCTTGCCCCGTTTTGCCTGAACTTAAAATTTCTTCATTGATTCTTCAACTCACTTTAATCTGCATCCATCCGTATCACTTCACTGGAGCTGCCACAGTTATCTGTGACCTGCAAATTGTCAAGTTCAGTATCTTTTATACTTTCATTTCACTTGATTACTAGGCAGTATCTCGTACAATGAATCATTTTCTTCTTCTTGAACACATTCATATTTATCTTCTGTGCCTGTTTCCTATTTTTCTTCTACTTCTGAGAGCTCTATTCACTACTTTCACCAGCTTCCCCTTTAGTAATCTTTATAATTAATATTTTTAGTTTATTACTGAATTCTCTTTATTGCTCACCCTACAGTATAGACTTACATATTCTTAAGCATTCCAATAGCTTCAATCACCATATATATGCACATAATTTTTTTTATTTCACTAGTAAGAACGTCTACATGACATTGATACTAATTGCCTTAAGGAACTTAGAGCTAAATATTCCCCAAATCTGAACACTTCTTTACTTTCCTAAAACTATTATTTTGCATTGTTCTTTTTAGTAAATACAAAATTTATCTGCTCAGGTGTTCAAATTATGATCCTGGAAAGTATCCTTTAGTCTTCTCTCTTCTTCCTCCTTCCACTCTATGTTAATCATTAACAAACCTTGTCTTTTCTACAATCAATATAGTTCTTGACTTTATAATTTTTTTCCAACTTTATTGTCACCATACATATGCAATGAACCATCCTTTTTCACTGAGGTAGTATGATAACTTCTTGATTGGTCTCCATGATTTCACTCTTCTGTAAATCATTAAGTTTCTCCTGGAATGAGTCAGGAATGTTTTCCTAAAATGAAAACAGGATCTTGCCACTTATCTGACAAACTTCAACAGTGACTACTATATAGTAGTCTCTCTCTCTCTCTCTCTATATATATATATATATATAGTGTCTATATAATAGAAGAGGAAACATAAAATGATGAAAAAAAGAGAAAGAGCACAAACAGAAAAAGAAATAACAAAATGATTAAATCTAATGTAGATCAATAATTACATTAAATATAAAAGGTCTACACACACAAAATAAAGACAAAGAATGGCAGGAGTAATTTTAAAAATTAACCAACTATATTTTGTCTACATGAAATTTACTTCTACTCTAACAAATATCTTGATACTGCCAGATACAGATCTATTAAAAGGTGCATATTGACTATTTTTTCCTGCCACACTCTAAATTCAATTAAGATGTACCATAGTTCTAAACATAAACAGTTAAAACTATAACTATAGCTTCCAAAAGATAACATAGGAGACATCATCACAACTTTAACAAATGCAAAGATTTCTTAAAGACAAAAAGCATTAACATCAAGCATAAAAAATATAAATTTAACTTAATCAAACTTAAAAACTTTTAATAAAAAATAACCATTGAAAATTAAAAGTGGAAGATTACATACTCAGAGTGTATACTATGGTTAAGAGTCTGTTTCTTGGTTTGTCTCTCTCCATTTTTTCTCTATGCTCATTTGTTTTATTTCTTAAATTTCACATATGAATGAAATCATATGGTATTTGTCTTTCTCTGACTGACTTATTTTGGTTAACATTACATGCTCTAGCTCCACCCATGTCCTTGCAATGGCAGGTTTTCATTCTTTTTATTATGGCTGAGTTATACACACACACACACACACACACACACACACACTGTATATGTGTGTGTGTGTACATAATGCTGCTAACATAGATCAGTCTTAATGATTATTGTGGCATTTGGAAAAAACTAGACACGAAAACTTTATACTTAATGATTTCAGTTACATGAACTTCAGTAAGTGGAAACATCAATCCATGGTGTTAGAAATCAAAACAGTGGTAAGGAAGATTAACTGGAAAAGGACACCAGTAAACTTTCTTGGTGATAGAAATAGTCTATACTTTGACTATGGTACAATGGATACACGAATGTACACATTTATCAAAACTCATCAAATTGTGCATTTAAGATCAATGCATTTCTTTGAATGTAAATTTTAGCTAAAATACATAAATGTTAAGGTGATTTTCCCTCACATATCCTGAAGTTTAAAAGTAAGCAGTACAAACTATTTTCTTCTCTTCTTTCTCTTTCTCTTCTTCCCAGAGCCCTCTCTCCCCTTAGGATCCTTAATATAGACTTCCACTATCTGATGGCCCCTAGAACGTCAGTATTCACATTTCCTTCAGAGTCAGGAATACAGAGAAAGCGGGAGGTTCAAAATGGTGACTTCTAGTCTACCAGCACAATTTTCCTGGACATTTCATCCAAAAACTATGACTTATATGTAATTTGATATTCTTATCTTTAAGAGAGCCACACAAATACAATTTTCAAAAAGGTGAACACAACACCACTCCCAAGAAGATAATAGTTCTATTATTTAGTAAGAAAAGATAAATAGGTATTGGGAAGTTAATACTAAACTCTATTGGGTTCCCCGTTGAAGTTCCCAAATTTTCATGCACAGCCTTTTCACATGTGTATATAAAATGCAATTTCCCCATCTCTAAGGATGATGACCCAAAGCCTCATCTAGCTATTGCTTTCATCTTTGAGAAACAGTCCAGAATTTCTGAGTGATGTAAAAACATCTTCAGTATGTAGTTGTTGATCCTCATTTGTTAGTAGCCAATAAGTTTAAAATTTATATGCTCCAAATACATCCAATATAAAATGGTTGAAAATAAACAATATAAACATTATAATAGCTTCATTTGGAAAATGGAAGAGTGAAAATCCCTCAGCTGTCACTAGCTCATAACAAGTAACATCTTTTGGAGAAAAAAAAATGGCAAACAGTTCCTTGTTTCGTATGTTTATTGTGATTTACATTTATGCAGAACCAAGCAATTGTTGAAGAATACTGTGGGCAGCATAGATTGTGACCAGGGACATTGTGAATTTAGCTAAACTTCTAACTGCACTTTCTGTCTTCTTCTCTAGTAACATTTATTTATTTATTTATTTGGGGCGGGGGGACTCTCTCTCTCCCTCTCATTTCTTTCTTTTCTTTTCAGATTTTGACATTCCCTTGTTTCACTAGAGCCCATGAAATCAATTCCTTTGCGTGTGCAGATATGGTCATTATTACCATTCTGTCTCCATGTTACCTGTCTCTGCCCTTTGATGGTGATAATGGATAAGAAAAAGGTATTGAGGGCACCTGGGTGGCTCAGTGGGTTAAAGACTCTGCCGTCGGCTCAGGTCATGATCTCAGGGTCCTGGGATCAAGCCCTGCATCAGGTTCTCTACTCAGCAGGGAGCCTGCGTCTTCCTCTCTCTCTGTCTGCCTCTCTGCCTACTTGTGATCTCTCTCTCTGTCAAATGAATAAATAAAATCTTAAAAAAAAAAAAAGAAAAAGGTATTAAATTTATTTCTCTTCCAATTCCAAAGAAATTTTCTGCTTTGGAATTTGTAGACCCATATATTAATTTCATTCTTCCAATTAACTGGTTGTTGGATAGATCTTTTAAAGCAATGACTGACATTCATCTTAAGATGGTATTTTTCCTGTTGTTTAAGATAGTATGTATCAGCTTAAGTTTCTTCTAGATTTAGGTCCAAATTAATCAGTATTTACTTGGATTTTCTTCACTGTTTTTGATACAGAGTTTTGTAATTTTACTTCTCAATTATTTACTTGTACTATATTTAATATTTTGGGTTAGACTTAAAGGAAGGGGGGGAAATCTATTGTATTGTGTCAATTTGAAATAGAAGACATGAAAGGATTCTTAGCACTACTTAAACGTTTGGATGGACGGGCTTTCTACCCTGACAGCAGGTCACTCTGTGATCTGAGGCCTGTCCATAGATTTCTGACAGGTTAAAAATGCCCCAATTGTGTCATGCTTGTGGTAGCAGCAGCATGTCAAGTAGGCCAAAAGAAAACTCTTCAGAAATACGTTCAGTCAAATATTTTAAAGAACCTTATTTCTTCAAGAAATCCTGAGTAAACCAAATCCCAGTGGGAGTCTCTTGGCTTACTTATTAAGGCTATTAATAAATATAGATTCCAGGACAGAACTGCCTTGTGGCTACAATCAGAGTGCCTGTGGAAACACAGATTCCCGTTGACATCTGGTTGACCTAATTCACCTAGGTTATAAAAGGTATGACTGAAGATTTCCAAGAGCTGAATATCTCTTCAGAGTACACCTCATAACTTTCTCTGAATGTCATCATGCTAACGATTTTAATTGATTAAAATGATTTATTGGAGAAAATTTTATTGCACTGCCATTTATTTAATGTTTTTTTCACAAAGTTGTGCTCTTCCTTATGCTAAATGATTCCTTTCAATTAACTTATTAGATTAATTTCTCTCCAAAAATATGGAGTTTTTTATTTTCTCAGAAGCAAATATTTAACATATTTCTTTTTTTAAAAAAATTGGATCTAGATCTTATGAATTTCATATTTGTATTTCTAGGCTAAACAAAATTTTAATACATAGTTATACAAGATCAGATTGAAGGAATGTTGAACGTTGAGAACAGTGAGAAGTATGTGAGCAAGACAGGCATAGCCAGAACCATCTTTCCTTGGTCCTGAGTCAGAAGCCAGCTGTGCAATCACAGTGGATCCAGGCATGGAGTGAATTTCTTTCTCATTTTATAGAAGCATAAGGATATAGCTTAAAGATTCTCTTGATAGGGTCAAGTATAAAAGCATTATTTCCAGGGAGCTCTAAATATTGAGGCGGTACAAATCTTACCTGATCAAGGAATTGAGACATGAGATACTGTATTGCAGATTTGTGAAAAGGCCTGGAGTTCAGTATTCAAGGAGACATTCTAGGCAAACATCAGATCAGCTTGTTCCACATTTTAGAGTCTTTACCCACAATATCCCACACCTGGTTCAGTGTTTTGTATAACTGAGAATGCTTTCAATTGTAGATGTTAGAAATTCCATATTGAACTACCTAAAATTTCCAAATAGAATGGGCCAGATAAGAGAAGAAAGGTAGCAGTTGTAAGAATTATTATAACTTCTAGGAACATCAAAAGAAGGAACCAAGAATTCAAGGTTCCATCAGCTGGCATTAAAATCATAAGGATGGAAGGGCAAGAAGGGTAATTTCCCTAAGATATGGAGCGGATGGACAGATCCCAAAGAGGTAGGCGTTCACGTCCCCATTGTGTTATTGGATTCTCACCAAAAAGTATGTCAACATCAATTATGTTAAATTCTAAATAGTAAAACCTCTCTAAGCGTATCATATCCTTTCTTGCTTGCTTAAGAAATTATGATAAACTTGATCGTTAGCACGTGATGTAGGAGCGTGTGCTGACATTGATGGTAATTGAAATAAATGAATAACTGTTTCCTTGACTGAAGATTTCTTTTAGAAGATATTAGCAACATTGCTTTTAGGAGTTGAAAATTGGTCAAACGTTAGAATAAAGGTATTTTTACTACGTTTATGAACAACCTAGCATGAAGCACGCATCTTTAACATGTCTATGGTAAGATCACTCTGACATGCTTGAAAGCGTAACGGTAGACATGCTGCCGGCAAATCTACAGCTGATCCTCACAGCAGATCGTCAGTAGTTAAAGTCAGTGACGAAGCTGATTGTGAAGGAGTTTATGGTGGCAATAAATATTTTAGGGACACAATACAAGATTCTGTTGGGAGAGGGATCAGTCAAGGTTGAAAGTTTCATGAAGTGAAGAGGATATGGAAATGAAGTAATCTGAGAATAAAAATCAGGTCTAAGGGGTGCCTGGGTGGCTCAGTGAGTTAAGCCTCTGCCTTCAGCTCAAGTCATGATCTCAGGGTCCTGGGATCGAGCCCCGCATTGGTCTCTCTGCTCAGCGGAGAGCCTGCTTCCCCCTCTCCCTCTGCCTGCCTCTCTGCCTCCTTGTGATCTCTCTCTGTCAAGTAAATAAATAAAATCTCAAAAAAAAATCAGGCCTAAAATTAATTATTTCTATATTTATTCTAGTACCTTATACATTTTATTTTTCTGCGGACAGTGGAGGATAAAGATTAAGAAATGCCTGGGTTTAGTCTTACTTGACTACTTGTAGCTTTGTAATCATAGGCAAACTACTTATTCTGTCTTTATATTGTGGGGTTCTCTGTTCACCATCAGAATTTAGGAGAAAAGCAAACTGTGACTTAGAGGGAGACATTCTCTCTAATTTCCCTTCCTCCAACCTATGATACTGAAGGACACTCTTGGGAGACACAATCTGCCCTGAGCCCTGAGCATACTGAATATTTTTCATTACTACATAAGATGTGATGACTTTGGATCTGGATTTAAGAACACCTGGAGGGGTCGGGCAACAAGAGCAGGCTTGTTTTCACTCACAGTGGAAGTGATGACTTCCCCAGTCATGGGGTCCTGTCCAGAAAGACTCCCCACTGTGTATGCAGGATCCAAGATGGGTCTTCATGTTACACTCGAGGGTTGAAGAAACAGCATGAGGGTCACGCTGACATTCCAGCTATAGCTTCTGACTTGAGTAGTAAAGTGTGCCTGACTCAGGAATCTTGTGTCTTCATGAAACTATGTGTGGCAGGCTAGTTTGTGACAGACACATCTTGTGGTGGTGGTGGTGGTGGGGTGGTGTGTGTGTGTGTGTGTGTTTAGGTGTGTGTGTGTGTATTTATATACTCAGAATATATATACTCAGAACAATTTCTGAAATATTTTTCCATGAATGTATATACTCAGAACAATTTCTGAAGAGCACAGAGCTTCATGACCAGAAAAAAAATGATAAGACTAAATGAAGACAGTAGGATAAAATGATGTGTTTATAAAAGAAAAAAAGAAGTGTTTAGAAAGAACTTAGCATTCGAAAAAATATAGAGGTACCATTTGTTCATTTGCTATATGGCTCCAGTGAGGTAAGCTGTGAAACTACATGTACAACATGGTTTTTAGCTTCATCTATCGAAAGACAGATCACAGCCCTCTATGACAACCCATCACAGGCTATTGTTGACCAATGCAAATTGCTTTGATGTCAAGTGGTGAGAATAGTGATGAGCAGTCCTTAATCAGCACCAAGTACAAGTAAAAATGTATATAAAACATGCAATCAATGGTTAATATCTATAATGAAATAAAATCATCTCTTTCAAATTGATTTATTTTAGAGGTAGGAATTTAGCACTTTAAAATGATTGCTAGAGGGGAAAAAAGTAAACATACTCTATAAATCCATCTAATATCCTTCATGCAAGCTATTTATAAGTTGACAAATTTAACCTATGATCATGAAAGGAATAAACATGGTTAGATTACTTCAAGAAATGTATCATAGGAAAAGATAAATAATACTATGGTAGTATATGTTATAAAATTAGAAAACAGACAAAATTTTCAAATTATCATGAGTAGCATAAAAACATTGATTATATTGCCAAACAAGGGCAGAATGAAACTGTCATAGGTCAATGATTTCACCCTGATAAGCAAGAAATGCTGGATAAATTATGAAAATCATAGGTATAAAGGTATTAAAAAATCTCAGAAGGATCAAAGACTAATGGGAATAAAATTCTACAGAAGGAAGGAATCTTACAAATGAGCTGAGAATCTGGAGCTATATCCAGAACCATTTACCAAGTGAGTGAAAGCTGGAGTCTGGGAATGTAATCTAGTCTAAGGACAGGGATGCGGGCGCCTGGGTGGCTCAGTTGGTTGAGTGACTGCCTTCGGCTCTGGTCATGGTCCTGGAGTCCTGGGATCAAGTCCCACATCAGGATCCCAGCTCCACGGGGAGTCTGCTTCTCCTCTCTCATGTTCTCTCTCACTCTCTTTCTCTCAAATAAATAAATAAAATCTTAAAAAAAAAAAGGACAGGGATGCTACTAGAGGACATAGAGATGACATAGATGAGTAGGATATTAACTTAATGATGTTAGTAATTGTACAAAACTAAAAGAAGTATAAGCAGAAAAATACCAGTGTCTAGACATAGAATGAGAGATTACTAAGCAAACTGGTTCAAATAAGAAACCATGATACAAATATAATATATTTTTAACTGAAAGATGAGATTCAAATATATCAAAACATCTGGAAATCAGCAAAAATGATTAGAGAGTATATTTATGAAACCAAATATTTGAAAAGAGATTAAAATATTAAATTAATCAATGACCTAAATTTTCAGTTTAAGAAACTGGAAAAAACAAATCAAACATGAATATTAAGTGGATATAAGGAAGTAATAAATATAAAAGCAAAAGTTAATTGTTACACATAAATGTTAAACAGAAAAATTAATAAGTAAAATGTTGACCCTTTGAAACAATTGATATAATTGATAAACTCCTAGCAAAACTGTTTATGAAAAACATATAGAAAAATATGACTACAGATATGAATACAAAGAATGTCATCACATTAAAAAGGCAATAGGAGCATACAATGAACATCTTTACAACAATCAATATGGCAAAGTGAGTGACGTAAGCAGTTTTCAAAAACAAACACAACCTACTAAACATAAAGTCAAAATAAAAAACCTTAGGCAGTCCCATCTCAGTTAAAGATATCCATTTCTGGGGTGCCCTGGGTGGCTCAATGGGTGAAGCGACCACCTCTTGATCTTGGCTCAGGTCATGATCTCAGGGTCTCAGCAGGGAGCCCAGCCTTGGGCTCTGTGCTCAGCGGGGAATCTGCTTGAGGTTCTCTCCCTCCCCCTCTGCCCCTGCCCCTGCTCATGCTCTCTCTCTCTAAAACAAACAAACAAACAAACAAATATCTTTTAAAAAGTAAGGAAATCAATATCATTATTAAAGGACTTCCTACAGATGGACTATAGCCCCAGATTATTTAACTTGATTGATTCCAAAGTAATCAATAATTACTTAATCTATAATCCGTAGAGGAAATACCTTCAATCTTACAGTAACTCTTAGAAAGACTAGAAACAGAGAGAATAGTTCTTAAATCCATGAGATCACTGTAACCTTGATACCAAAACCTGACAACAATATTTTAAAGAAAAGTATATTACAGACAAAATATTTTTCATGAATATTTAGCAAATTGACTCAACTAGTACATAAAAGAGCTACAAATGAGAGAGTTTTTCTGAGGGAGGGTTACTTTAAGAGTTTGAATCAATTCATATAACTCACCAAAATTGTAGAAAACATTTCTATAAAAGATTTCAGTGAAAAGATTGGAAAAAGTCAGTGAAATTAATATAAAATCTTTACAAAATAATATACATTCATTATTCTTTTTTAAAATCTATTTTTTTGCTATTGAATTCTTTATATGTAAGTTCTCTATATATTTTTAGTGTTAACCCTTTATCAGATAAGAACTTATATAATTCAACACCAAAAATAAAAAAATCTGATTAAAAAATGGACAAAATACTTGAATAGATTTTTTTTTCCCAAAAGGACATTCAGATGGCCAACAAATACACGGGAAAATGCTCAACATCACTAATCATCAGGGAAATGCAAATTAAAACCACAATGAGCTATCACCTCATATCTGTCAGAATGGCTAAGATAAAAAAGACAAGAAATAACAAGTGTTGGTGAGGATGTGGGAATGCAAGTTAGTGCAGCCACTTTGTTTTGGTTTTTTTTAAAGATTTTGTTTATTTATTTGACAGAGAGAGATCACAAGTAGGCTGAGAGACAAGTAGGCAGAGAGAGGAGGAAGCAGGCTCCCCTCTGAGCAGGGAGCCTAATGTGGGCCTCGATCCCAGGACCCTGAGATCATGACCTGAGCCAAAGGCAGATGCCTTAACCCACGGAGCCGCCCAGGCACCTGGTGCAGCCACTTTGGAAAAAAGTGTAGAGATTCCTCAAAAACTTAAAAATAGAGCTACCCTATGACCCTGCAATTGCACTACTGGGTATTTACCCCAAATTTACAGATGTAGTGAAAAGAAGGGCCATATGCACCCCAATGTTCATAGCAGCAATGGCCACAATCGCCAAACTGTGGAAAAAGCCGAGAACCCCTTCAACAGACAAATGGATAAAGAAGATGTGGTCCATATATGCAATGGAATATTACTCAGCCATCAGAAAGGATGAATACCCAACTTTTGTATCAACATGGTTGGGACTGGAGGAGATTATGCTGAGTGAAATAAGACATACAGATAAAGTTAATTATCATATGGTTTCACTGACTTGTGGAACATAAGGAATAACGTGGAGGACATTAGGAGAAGGAAAGGAAAAGTGAATTGGGGGAAATTGGAGGGGGAGACGAACCATGAGAGACTGTGGACTCTGAGAAGCAAACCGAGGGTTATGGAGGGGAGGGAGGAGGAGGGATGGGTGAGCCTGGTGGTGGGTATTAAGGAGGGCACGGATTACATGGAGCACTGGGTGGGGTGCAGAAACAATGAATCTTGGATCACTGAAAAAAATAAAGCTAAAAAATAAAAATAAATAAAAATTAAAGGAAATGAACAAACACACAAAAAAAAAACAGACTCACTCATAAATAGAAAATAAACTGGTGGTTGCCAGAGAGGAGGGTCGAGACATAAGTGAAATGGACAAAGGGCATTAAGAGACACGAACTTCCAGTTGTAAATAGCATGGAGATAAAAAGTATAGCATAGGGTATATAGTCAGCAATCTATAATATTGTTGCATGGTGACTACACTTATGGTGAGCATTGAGTAATGTATAGATTTGTGTTGTACACATGAAACTAATTTGACCTATGCTAATTATATCGCAATAATAATTTAAAAATCCTAGTGAAATAGGAGTTGAAAGAAATGTAAATTACTACTAAGTATATTAAAATATTAAGGTAAATATTTTGGTGAAATATCAGTGGTGAAATATTAGATATTGGAAAGGAGGGGGTGTCTCAGTGGGTTAAAGCCTCTGCCTTCGGCTCAGGTCATGATCTCAGGGTCCTGGGATCGAGTCCCACATCGGGCTCTCTGCTCAGCAGGGAGCCTGCTTCCCCCTCTCTCTCTGCCTGCCTCTCTGCCTACTTGTGATCTCTCTCTCTGTCAAATAATTAAATAAAATCTTTAAAAAAAAAGATATTGGAAAGGACACAAGGGAGAATATTGTCACTACATCTATACATAATTTTACTATGATCTTATTCAGTATGATAAGGTAAGAAAAAGAATTAAAAAGCATAACGATATGGATGAATAAAAGAAAACTCTTCATTTTCAGGTGATATAAATGTATATGTAGAAATTCAGGAAGAATCTATAATCTTTTACTAAATTTAGTGAAAACCTGGATACAATGTCAGTATGTAAGGATAGATTGTATTTCAGAATTACAGAAAATATTAGTATTTAGCAATATTCGTATTTACCTGAGGCTTTCCCCAAGCACTTGGAGAGACACCTGGCTCATGGTGGGGTAGGCAGAGGCATCCAGAAACACGACTGCTGAAATACCCTGGTGTCTTTCACTAGATCAGCGTGACTCTGAGGCCCGCGTTTCCATGGGCTCCTGGAGCTGACCCTGAGGAAGGGAGCTGCGGTGGCCGCCTGTAGAAATGCCTCATTAACACGCCTTTGTCGGCTGCCTTCTGTTCCCTGGTCCACTTCCCACTTTCTTTCTTCCGTTTCTGATTGTATTCGGTTAGCCACTGTATGCTGCATCATCAGTTTCTGATGTAGGGTTCAATGATCCATTCTCTGTGTGTAATACCCAGAGCTCATCACCAGACATGCCCTCCTCAATGCCCATCACCCCGATACCCCCTCCCGCCTCTTCTCTGACACCCTCAGTTTGTTTCCCATGGTCCAGAGTCTCTGACGGTTCCTCCTCCTCCCCGATTTCTCCCCCTTCAGATTTCCCTCCTTTCCGCTATGGTCCTCCCTGCTATTGCTTATGTTCCACATGCGGGTGAAACCGTATGACAAGTGTCTTCCTCTGCTTGACTCACTTGACTTAGTATAATCCCCTCCAGTTCCATCCGTGTGGAGCCAAATGGTGAGTAGTCATAGCTTCCCAATTTCTTCACCCCCAAACAAATCACGACCACTTAGAACCTTGTCTCAGAGTCCGCTTATAGAAAATTATGGTATTGACACTCTCCTAAATTTCATCATCAGTAATATGACAGCTAATACATTGATACTTGTTAACACGGCACAATAGCCAATCCTCTAGACTTGTCTGATGAGACTTGAGGGGTCTCATGGGAAGTAAGGATTCCATAGACAAGTATGAATATGCAATAATCTATGACCATCATCCTTGGTCTATACATATTGCTGCCTGAATCCAAAACTTACCTTAAATAATGCGTACATGAACATTTATGTGAAATCTCATATATAGCCTGGCATTCCTTAAACCAAAGTAGTAATTACAGGTCAGAATGAGATGAATATATTATACTGCACACTTATGTAGGTATAAATAGTCCTTGAATTAAAATAATGTAATTATATTTCAATTTCCAAAACAATTTTTGTTGCAGAACATCTATAATTAAAAATTAAAAAATAGCTAATATACAAATAACATTTTTTAATCTGCTTTTCTACTTAAATCAATTTTTTAAAAAGATCTTATTTATTTACTTGACAGAGAGAGAGAGAGAGAGCACAAGCAGGGGGAGCAGCAGGCAGAGGGAGAGGGAGAAGCAGACTGTCTGCCGAGCAGGGAGCCCGATGCGGGACTCCATCCCAGGACCCCAGGATCATGACCTGAGCCTAAGGCAGCTGCTTAACCCACTGAGCCACCCAGGCGTCCTACTAAAATCAATTTAAAAATTCATATCAACCAATACTTCAATTATTCATAATGTAGAATACTATCTTGGATACTTAGTTACTGATCTATTATTGCAAGTTATTTAGGTCATGCTGTATTTGGGTCTTCTAAATAGTTGTGAAAAATACTTTGTGATAAAATGAAAACATAAATTATTTCCACAGGATATTTGTGTCAAAGGTAACACATATTTCTAAGTCTTTTGCTAAACTGTTCCCCATGAAAAATACGACATTTACATTTTTTTCTAGGATGTTTGATGTCCATTTTTTTAGACATAGACCTATATTGGGATTTATCATTTTTTCATCATTGCCAGTTTATTAAAAGGAATAAAAGTGCATTTGTGTTTTATGTATTTCTCAAATAGTTATTTATATATTTATTGGTCACATACATTTCTTTTGTGAATTCCTTTTTCATGTCATTGTGAGTTAGGACAGTTCTATTAAATTCTAAAAACACTTTATATATTCACAACGTTTACCCTAGTCTTTTATATATATTGCAGTTATTTTTTCTAAGTGCCATTTAAAAAATAATTGTTTTGTCTTAATTCTTATTTGTTCCTTTTTTCCCCTGTGAATATTTCTTTAATTTTCTTTTGTCCTTCTCTCCCTCCTCCCTTCCCTTCCTTATTCCCTGCTTTTGCTTCTTTTCACTCTTCTTTGCTACTTTCCATTTTGCTCCTTCCTAGTAGAGGAGGAATATTTTAAATTGTCAAATCAATATTTTGATTAATAAATTTTATTCTTGGAATCAGGCTTAGGAACTTCTCAGTCACATTAAATTGTATAAATGTTCATCTGTATTTCACTCAAGTTTTCATATTATTATACTTTCACTTTTTTCAATGCATCATGCAGCAGCATTTGGTGCATTTCAAGGGATGACAGTAGCACTGGGATTATGGAAATGCTGCACTTTCATGTGGGAGAATGTCTTTTCTGAACTTTTAAATATGAAAAGCCTTGAGCCAAGACTGGAGAAGCAGTTTGAAGAAGTAACAGATAAAAGTGATGTAAAGAATTATTTTTTAAATAAAGGAAGAGTGATGATCATTTCTGTAGCGAAATGTGGAGAGTTTCTTTTGGAGTGTAAGGTTACTTCCAGTGAGCCAGTAAATAGGGATTTATACCCAAACATGGTAAGGAAGAGAGCAGTTGATAAGAGACCCTAATCTAAGCGAAACCTGGGCGCCAGCAAGAGAGCAGGCTGGGATGGAGAAAGCAGGGTGCCCACAGAACTCCACGTGCTGGACAATGGATGTTATTCTCCTGGTGGTAGTGGTGCATAATATGCTATTTACAGATTACTTGTCTACACTGTAAATCCCTTATAATGCCTCCATTCTCCTGTTAGGGTTCTTATACAGTATCAGCTTGATGCCAACCTTTTATTAATTCTACCTCGGACAATAGAAGAATGTATGGCTGACACTTGAACAACAGGGTTTTGAACTGGTAGGTCCATTCAAACACCGATTTTTTTTTTTAATAAATGCAGTACTGTATTTTCTCTTTCTTATGATTTTCTTATTTTTTTAAAGATTTTATTATTTATTTGAGAGAGAGAGAGAGCAAGAGCACAAGCAGGAGGAGCAGCAGAGGGAGAGGGAGAATCAGACTCCCCGCTGAGCAGGAAGCCCGATGCGGGACTCGATTCCAGGATCCTGAGATCATGACCTGAGCTGAAGGCAGAGGCTTAACCACTGAGCCACCCAGGAGCTCCCTTATGATTTTCTTAATAACATTTTCTTTTCTCTGATTTACTTTATTGTAAGATTACAATATGTAATACACATAACATACAAAATGTGTTAATTGAATGCTTATGTTAACAGTAGGCTACAGTAGTTAAGTTTTAGGGGAGTCAAAATTATAAGTGGACTTTCAACTGGGTGGGGATCAGTGCCCCAACCCTTGTGTTGTGCAAGGTTCAACTGTATACATACAAAGTCAAGCAGCTAAAGTGTCTGTGATGATCATCTGAGAGAATTTGGTGACGAGAAAGCGTGGACCAAAGGTCAGCCATGGTGAAACAGAAACATAATTACTCTTTGCAAATCTCTTAGACACGTTGGAGAGGAGCTAGCCTAGTCAGCAGTCAGTCTGTCTCTCAAATAGCTAGATAAAAAATGGGGAACTCAGGTTAGAGTGACCTGAGACACTATTTCAGTACTTCTTAGAACAAGAGCCTTTCTGGAGGCAAAGGGAGAAGCAGGCCCAGCAGGGAGCCTGACGTGGGGCTGGATCCCAGGACCCTGGGATCAGGACCTGAGCCAAAGGCAGATGCTTAACTGTCTGAGCCACCCAGGCGCCCCAAGGCCTTTTGTTATTCCCATTTTACAAATGCTGAAACTGAGACTCAGAACCATTTGGTAACTTGTCCAGGATCGCACAACGGCTAACCAGGGGGGGTTTAATTCCAGGTCTGTCTCCGGAAAGTGTGCTCTTGACCCTTCCAAACCATGACCCTCTTGAGGAAGGGACCATGGCTTCTTCATCTTTGTATTTCTGCAGTGTCTTACAGCCGACAGAAGCTGGATTGAATTAAGTACAGAATCATGTTGTTTTGATACTCGCTGCTTTGTAATGTGTTTTAAAACCAGGAAGGCAAACTTACCAATGCTACCTTTAAAAAATATATAAAACAAAAGAAAACAAAACAAAAGAACAAGAGCCTTACTTCTGTTCTTTCATAGTTATGTTAGCATAGTGGCTATGTTACCAAGTGAAGGTGAATTTTTAAATTACGTAGTCTTACTTTAAAAAGGGGGTAGAAGTTTGATTGAAAATATACTCTGAAGATTAAGTTGGGAAGAATTTACCCATCCTCAATATTAATTCTTCTTCATTCTTCTCATAAAAGAATAAGACACCCTCTCCTTCTATTCAATATTTATCTGTGTCCCCAAATGGTATTTTGTGATATTTTCACACTGGTTTTGCATAGTAAACAGTGTTTCCTAATTTTTTGAAATATTTTTATACTACTATGATATTCTTAATTTTTAAACCGCTTTTCCACATATACTGCAGACTATGATTTTTACTCTTCTTTTGTCATTTTCCAACTAACTTGTTTTTGTTTCTTATATTTCCAATGTTTTCAGTAGATTTGTTTGAATTTTCAGTTAGAAAATCTTTTCTCTGGCAAATAATGATAATGGTGATCGCTCAGCTTTGATGAATACGTTTAATTACTTTTTTCATACTCGATTACAATGGCTAAAATCCAAGAAAAAAATGTTCTGTAGTGATGAAAATGAATCACCTGGTGTTAAAGCTTTCAGTGGTGAAGCCTGAAGCATTTCAGCATTTTTTATGATGTTTGCGATTAACAGTATACCATACTAAAGAAGTAAAGTTATGTTATTTTTATATTGATGTTTTAAAATGATAATTGTTAAATTTTCAATGACTTTCTAAACATATTAAACAAAAAAGTTTCACAAATTATCTCCCTGTTTTAAAGGTATTAATAGATTAATACTGTATGGTTACTCTTGCAGCCTTTTAATACATTTTATCATAGTTTATGATTAATTTCGATATATAGAATCCTTCATTATGGTGTGTGTTACATCATGATTGAGGACCGTCAAGTTCTTTTTGTGATTTTTTTTTAATCTGTGACCATCAGGACTGTGCAAGTCTTATAAAATAAATTGAGAAAAATTTCTAGGGTGTCTATAAAACCCTAGAAAATCAACTAAAATTTATTACTCATGTAATCTAGCTCATGTAACCATTTGGTCTGTACTTTTCTGAGACAGTCTTATAATTTTATTTTTGTCCAGTCAATTTTTCCAAAGTCTTGCAATCAATTTAGGCATTATTCATTTTTACAGAAACTTACTACAGTCAAAATCTAAAAATTTAGTAATATACAAAAGTTTTTACCAACTAATTGGTATTTCCATATTTTATGTATTTTTCCCTCCTTTAATGTTTTGACTTACCCATTTTATTTATTTACTTTAAAACAATCACTCAACGATTTAAAATGAACATGAATTACTACGAGATTTTCATTTCCTATTTTAAAATTTTACTTTTATTTTCCTCACTTTTAAAAGTTTAATTATAGATTTTCAAACCTTTAGTTAATTTATTTTCTTTAATTTTTAACCATGGCAGTCAATTTATAAGTATTCTTATTACATGTCTTTTTTTAAAAAATATTTTATTTGTCAGAGAGAGAGAGAAAGCACAAACAGGGGGAGCTGCAGGCAGAGGGAGAAGCAGGCTCCCCGCTGAGCAAGGAGCCCGATGCGGGACTCGATCCCAGGACCCTGAGATCATGACCTGAGCCACAGGCAGATACTTAACCCACTGAACCACTCAGCGCCCCTCTTTTATATATTTTTGACTGAGAATCATTTTATACATTTCACTTTCATTTGTGCACTGAGTTATGTTATGTTATGTTTGTTTGTCATAGTATTGAAAAGACTTCATTGCTGTTTTTGCCAATAGTGGTGCCTTGATCATTAGCACTTTTTTGTGTTTTTCATCTTATCCTACACACCGTTTTTTAATACCGTATTCTTCTCCCTTTCTTCTGGAGACTTTGTGTTACCTGAAGCTGCAGTCTCCTGAGTGGATGTAGAAAATGAGACAGACCTTCTTTGAAAGGAACTCCGTGGGAGACAAATGCAGGTTTCTGCCCCACGGCCAGGCTCAATTTTCTGATCTCAGGTTGGAGGATGGGTGTGGGTCGAAGGCACAGCCATTTTCCTACTGGGGAAAGTTTCGTTATAGGAAAATGTTTGGATGTAAGCTGATTAAAACCAAAATCTCTCTCTTTGCCCATTCTTCTATAAATGGCAATTTTTCATGAAGTATGTTACATCATAGAACAGTGGCAATGCTATTTCAACATTTGCAATTTTCCTTGCTCTCTTTCTTCCTCTCTCTTTCTTCCTATGTGGGTGCTAATTTTAATGAAGAGGTTGAAAAAGATGAATCAGTATCATATAATTAACTAAAATTGCATTTCAGATATCTTCTGGATAGTCTGTTTACAAGCCTCATCATATACATTGAGACAATGATTTTTATTGGAGTTTATCATATAAACTATTGTATTAATATTTTTCTGATTCCCTTTTTGAGAGAGACCTAGGATTGGTAAGAGAGACAGAGGTCTGAACAAATAATATTGTTTTTACTTGCCTGAACTGGGGACACTGAGATGAATTGCTGAAATATGACTTTTTGCCAGTATAGTGGTATCAGCAAATGTTTACCAATTGATTTAAGAAAACTACATACACATATATAATATATATGTATACTATATATATACTATATATACTGTATACATATACTATATATATACATACTATATATATACTATATATGTGTATGTAGTTTTCTTAAATTAATATATATACACATATATACTTTTTTACAAATAAGTATTTTAAAATATATATAAATATATATTAACTATTTGTATACTTTTCAGTTAAAATTTTTATGTACATACTTATATATATCTCATAAATTTTACTAATAAAAAGAAGTTACAACACATAATTTAGAAATAATGATAAAATTTTTTTGCAATTCCATTTATGTTTCATTCCCACAGAATGTTTTCATGATTTTTTTTTGCCAAACTTTTATATGTGTAGCCAAATTCTAGTAGAAATTGACACATGAGCGTACTTATGATTTAATGTTGTTGGCTGATGCTTTTTTTTACACTATGAGAAAAGACGACAGTGAAGCAATTGAGACACGCATATGTTGAGACTTCACTTATTCATGATTAATAAGAGTGACTTCTTTACCAAACTAACCACACTGAATATTAGTTTCCTAATTTTGAAATGGAAGATTTCCTCAATGTTTATGTTCTACTTATGATCTAAGCACTATAAACATATCACACTTTCTTTTTAAACATATCCCATGTGTAGACCTAATCTACATGATTATATTTCTCCATCATTGTTTCAAGACTGGAGAGTCAACAGAACAGTATTTCAAACCCTGACTTTGACGGTGCCACTCTTTCTACCGTGACCCATATCAAGCTGTCAACATGATCTGTAGTACCTCACTGTGGCCCACTGTTCCCACCACATAGTTTCAACAGACAGAGATAACCTCAACGGCACAGCAAGCATAAAAACATAACTAGGAATAAAATAGTTTGAATATATATTAAGTTCCTTTTTTCTAATAGGATTTATTGAATGATCCTTCTTTGATTTAATTCTCAATAATGGCCATGTTTAAAACCAAATCCTAACCTTCCTGAAAACATAATTGTTGCTTGCGTGACCTAATCAGCCAGAACACATCATTGTTTCCCTACTGGTTCTGACATTCCACTTCAATTAATCACAGCCTACATTATCCATTGGTATATTCACTGAGTGCTCTGGGGTGTGGTCAGTGTGATAACTTTGGTAAAATAATTCATAAAAAGAAGAAAATGAATCCTCTTCTTTCATTTTGTATTTGTAAAGGAACTTATGAATCCAAGTGTTCGATAGCAGGCATTTGGGAAATAATTTCGAATAGCGATTTCCTTTTGCTTAGGATAAATCTATGCCAATAAACTATCGTTTAATTAATTTGATTATCTCACAGCCAGTTTGCCTCCATACAGAGAAAACGAGGGACAAGCATCATTGACAAACAAATAATCAGCTCTATTATCTCACAGGCAAGTTTCCTCCCAGCAAACACAAAATAACAGATATGAAAAACACTGCTCACAAAACTGAATAAACAAGCAGAGGTCAATTTAAAGGAAGATGTCTATAATCCCAGGCAGTTAAAACTATGTCAGGGAATTATAAATATAAAAATGTTGGTGGCTTTAAATAATGTTTCATCATTTTACATAAAATTCTCCTTTTCTCCTCTTCTTTCTTCTCAGTGAGTTGTTAGGACATGATTGTGCAAAATGGAGCAACAATTTGTCAATTAAGTGAAGTCAAATCTCAATAAACTAACATGATTCCAATTATATTTCAGAATAATTATACATACGAAGCTGCTTTAATGGTTCATTAACTGAATTACATTTTACAGTAAGAAATTTTATTGATAGGCTATCATACTGATACACGGGTTAAGTACTTCTCTTAATTTTTCCTTTGTCAATGTATTCCTTGCATATATTTTAATATAACCAATAAAACAATATAATATTTCTTATATGTAACTATACCATTTTTTTAAAGATTTTATTTTTTATTTGACAGAGAGAGAGATCACAAGTAGGCAGAGAGGCAGGCAGAGAGAGAGGAGGAAGCAGGCTCCCTGCTGAGCAGAGAGCCCGATGCGGGGCTCGATCCCAGGACCCTGAGATCATGACCTGAGCTGAAGGCAGAGGCTTTAACCCACTGAGCCACCCAGGAGCCCCATAACTAGACTATTTTGAGAAAACCCTAAATTCAGGAAACTCAGACAGCTTTGGAAGTTTGGTGCCTCTCTATTCTAGATTGTAAGTAAAAATTGAGCACTTAGCTTTAACTTACTGATCCGGAATAGTGTCTACCAAATTAAAATTATGCTAGGGCATGTACATTTAAAAAACTATTTTACTTAAAAAGTAACTGTTGCTAGTGTTCTTTTTTCTTTTAATTTGAATTTTTTCCTAATTTTCTCTTTAAAACATAATCATTTTCCTTCTTTACCACAAAAATTATGAATTAACCTTAATTATCAATGAGAGCATTACTTCTGCCTTAGGGCAGTTTCTTTAATTAAAGATGTGTATTTTAGATCTCTAATAAAAAAAATGCATGGACTCCATATACCTTATTTTTGTGATAGTAAATTAAAGTTATTAGGAAGAATGGCTTTCCTACTATATTCCTACTCTAATAGATCTCTCAATACCATATTTCTTATGAGACATATCTGTCAAATATTTAAATTGGATTATTAATTTATTCTTATAGCTCAGGGGCAGAGTTTAAATTTATATGCAAATGTCACAACTTCTAAAGGTCTGAATTCATCTAGTTTGTTGAAGTGTGACTTTGTATCGAAGATCATGTGCATATAATCCTCTGGAATAGAAATGACATTCTCGAGTTATCTTTAGTCTAATAACTGAACAGGAACATTTGAATACTCATAAGTGTATAAGATCTATTTTATAATTCCATAAATATTTCATACAAGAGAGCTTTACAATGTGTTACCATTCACTTTCAAGTTGATAACACTAGATATCAATATTAAGCCAAATAAATATCTTTTCGAATTTATTGTCAAGCATTAATAAAATTAAAATGATAAAATATGCATAAAATAATGTAGAAAGGAAAAGAATATTTCCACATAATCCTTGGTCAGGGAAAAAATTTATACACAAGTCAATTCATTCTTATTTTGAAATAGCACCAGAAATAATAATTGTGAACTCTGAGTTAACCTATTTTTTATGAGAAACATTTATAGAAACACATTCTTCATATGGTACTTAATAGTCTTTTTAGGTCTTCAGAAAGATAGAGAACTGTTTAATGCATCTCCTTTTCTAACCTTAATATGATCACACTCTGTTATTAAATCATCCCTAATGGTGCTGTTTTTCAGGCTAAGTGCATCCAGATCTGTTTTTTTTTTTCTTTTATAATAATTTTTTTTCCCCCCCGCAGGCCAAATTGCCTCAACCACTGGGCTATGGAACCAGTCCAGGGCAAATCCTTGGTCTTATTTATCATCACTGTGTCTCTCATAACTCACAGCATCTTCTACATTAATAATAGACACTCAATAAATGATCATAGAGTGAAAGATCCCCAATTCAAAATTAGTACATTGCTTAGCCCCTATCATGCACTGGGGCAGGTATTAGAGATAAACAGGACTTAATACATTCTTTGTGACTGAGGGAATTTCAGATGTGGGCAGATCATGTTTATAAACAGTGAAATAACAGGAAAATATGCAGTTCGATGTTAAAGAGCCCCAGGAGGGCAAAAAATTCAATCTGGGGCAGTTGGAAACAGCTTTAAAGTTGAAGAATAAGACAGAGTTTATCATAGAGGGTTATCCGAGGCAGAGGAATTATAATATTCAATGGCCTGGAGACATGACATCAACATGAATTTTCTGAAAACCACAAGTGGTTGAGTATTTCCAATGATCTAGAGTCAAGGGGAGTTTATTGGGTTGTAGATCTGACTGCAACATGGAAACAGTTACCTGGTCAGTTGCTCTCACGGCCTGAGCTGAAAGATACATCCACCATCCCTACTGCTTTGAAAGGCTGCTTCTGTTCTCCACCTCGGCTTGTATGTATTCTGCTCTAAGTTTTGGACTTTGTATTAACAACCTCCATTTGTGTATTCCCATAGTTCTCGGCTCATGTCAATTCCATAGGTTTATAACTAATTCGACTAGTGAGTTTTCCTTATTATTTTCTGTTGTCATTGATTTGCTGGCTGGAAAGGTGTGGGAATGGATCTGGACTTAGGGAGAAGGGGAGGGTACAGAATAACTTTTGCAGTGTGAGAAAGGAGTTTCCAGACAAATTTATATGACAAGCGTCCTGGCCAGTATTAACACCCCATTTGTGACACCGAATGACAAGAATCTGAAAGCGCTCCTCTCTTAATCATGCGGTTGTCTTTCCCAGCCCCCCAAATCCCTGGTGCATAAAATCGAAGGGCAGGGGGTCAGATGATCCAGCTTGGGGCTGTGATTGAATGTGAGCAAGAGAGCAGCTGGATCATCAGGCCGTGAGCTCAATGCCTCATAGGGATAAGAAAAAAAAAAAAAAACACAAAAAACAAACAAAAAAACCACCTCAAAGTTCGGATATTGTACCTGTGAAAAAAAGGAAACATGTATTTACAAAATGGAAAATTTGGGAATAAGAGAGCAGACCAGAGGACTGACCATTCTACAAGAGCTGGATATTCCAGAGTTAGTTCTCAGGGTTAAGGAAATTCCATGTGAGGAAAAACCTGAAACTGGTCAGGAGGGTTAGTGGTAAAGCAAGTGGATTTTTTTTTTTTTTTTTTTTTGCATTTGAATCAGACAGCTCTAAGAAGTCAGAGGTTAGAATGTTACAACTTCTTTCTTCAAAGATGTTAACACCACCTTGAGAACCTTTGTTCTGAAACATAAAATGTATTTCTCTTCCAGGAAATGTGGTAATCCGGGAAATCCTAGGTGAGAGAAAGAGAAAAGGCAGGGCTGGAGAGAGGATTAGGCTGAGAAGTGTAGTGAATGCAGTTATTTCTGGAATTTCCTAAGGAATTTGTAGAGCTTCATGCTGGTTATTATGAAGTCACCGAAAAGGGTTATTTGTATGGCTAAACATGCACTTAATATAAGAATTATATCAGTTTGCTATAGTGAATCATGTCTAATACACAGCACGGATGATAGTCACACCTAATACTTAATGACTGAGAAATCCTTAGCTCGAGTATCTTCAAGATGTCAATGGTTAGCTGGCATTTTTCTGTACCTCCTTATTCTTTCCTGCGCATTCCAAGCTGGGACACTCTCACAGTGTACCGGGGCCCTGTTCTCAAGCTCTGTTCACATACTTTGTCAAACTTCCATTTACACACAGGATTGATCAATTGCATTTGAAGGAAGCTTTAATTTCCTTCACATATTCTGAAAAGTTCTCACTACTGGTAACTCAAAATTAAACAGAGAAGATGTTTCACAGTCCTGCAGTTTGATTCCCTTGTCTGACGAAAGTGCTCACCAGGATCAATGAGCTGCCCCTGACTCCTGCTCTTGCTGGCCGTGGGAGGGAGCGTTCCATTTAGACCCCGTAAGTGCACCCAGGGATGCCAGAGGCTTTCTTAACAGTGCTGCCTGGCTCAGGGGCCCATTCTGCTGTTTCTTTCCCACCATCAATCAGATGGGCTGATACTGCAAGAGTTTGGCACTTGGTGTTTTCTAAATTGGTATGGCTTTTCCCCCCTCATTTTCCCCCTTTGATTGTCTCCCTGATGTTGTTGTTGTGGAACATAGGGTATTAGAGGAGGAAGAGAATGGAAGACCACTTGCTTTCGCTGGGGTATGCCAAATGATGCTGGCACATTTTTCTGTAAGGAAAAAACAAAAAACAAACCTTTTTGTCTTCATTTTTTTGACTTCCCCAGCTTAAAAACTGGACACATTTTAATCAGAATCTCCTCTTATAAAATGCTTTGTCATTCATTAAGCAAATACTAAGTACTTATCCTGTGTACAAACTTCTTCTCTGGGCTTCCAGGCTAAAGGTTCATGCTGTATCTAGTACATATATATTTTTTAACATGGACTTTTGGATTTTAGTTTGTGGACTTGCTTAACTTTTTAAGCATTGGTATTTAATGAATATGCATATGCACCCATATAGTTAGCATGGCTTTATGGAAACACACAGGTTTATTTCAGAGGAAAAACAGGACAAAATTTATTCTCTAAATAATAAGAAAATTGAAAATGGTATCTATTTAATACAATTAGCTCATGTATTTGTTGGACATTTATATTATCTCCTTGTGAATTAACTTTTATTTCCTTAACTAATTTATAAATATTCTTTTAGAATTAAGATTATTAATGTTTCTTGACATGCTCATTATAAAATATAATCATATGTTTAGCAAGGTTTTAAATAATCAGCTAAAGAAAATTTTATAGACTTTTCATTCAGAAATTTCAAATTAATTTTGCAAACCATTGAATTCAAAGGTAGTACATACTCAAAATATATCAAAGAAATAAACTTAATTGCTTCAATTATAAAACTCATAAAGGAAACCATGGGAGAAAAACTTCCTGGTATTGGATTTGGCAATGATTTCTGGATTATGACACCCAAAGTATAAGTACTCAAGAAATGCAGTATTGCTTTTGATTCACTCTTTTCCTAGGTAGGGACTGTTTTAGCAGCTTCCACTTGGCCCTTCTTATCATAACAGGCCTAATTCCACAGGTCAGTGAATTGTTGTGAAAATTTTGCCAGTTGCTTGGCTGTCTATTCCCCTTACACAATCTGAAAATAAGGAAATAACCATGGGATGATGACTTTGGGGATCCACTGGGTCTGCTCTGAGATAAACTTGAGCTAAAACTCCAGTGATCGCCTGACCTCAAGAACCCCCTGCTCTGACTGTGGGATGCAGTGGTGTTTGGGGGTCTCCCAGAATAAGTATCGGTTCAGAACGAGGGGCAGTAATCCTTAAAAGATCTAGTTATTTTCTTATCCCTCATGCATAGTCACCCTATAGGTCCCTTTGAGGCAGGCTGGGAGAAAGATTAAGAATGTAAGATGTTGATAGTGCAGTAGGATTCTTCAAAGGGACCCAGTCTTTCCTTCCTTCGAGAGAGGCTGGGTCTACAAATCGTTTCATGTGTGGGAATTATTCAGGGACAAATCTCTGTTTTGAAAATTCAACTTAAACTTTAGTTCAGTTGACTCAAAACTCTTCAGCTCACGCAGGTCAAGTAAGATTTCAGTAGAGTAAAAAAAAAACAATTCAGTAGAGTGTCCATTTATTTTACTTCTAAGGACACTGTGATTATCAAGTCAACACCATAGGTCTGTGCAAATCATAGTTTTTTGATTACTGCTCTATTATTCATTACAGTAACCACACCCACCTTGTTTTTGGTGGCAAGTATTGCCTCTTGGCCCCTTCCATCTCTGCAACCAATTATCCTTATTGCAATTAAATATCCTGCTTCGATGTCTGCTGTAATTTCTGAGCCACAGCAAAGAGCAACCCCGGAGCCCTTCAAGGGTACTCTACTTCCTTTCCAAATTTGCTCCTCATAGTCATGGTGAAAATGGTCTGGATCAGTCATGTTCTGGAGTCTGGGCACTCTCAGGGGGATGACCAGGTTTCATATAATAAATATTTTCTGACATTATAATCTCCCCAAGTCTTTGTATCTCTTCTTCCTATCATTTCAATGTCCTGTAGTGTTGGCCACCTTTTGATTATATTTTGATTATACTTGAACATACTTGATGCACTATATAAACAAGGAGAATGATAGAGAACCCTTCCTAACCCATCAAGCCACAACATTAAAGCCAGAACCTCTGCTTCGAGGACTTATATAAATAAATTGGCCTGATGCAACTTTATATTCTTTTTGCCATCTTTCCATACCCTTAATATTCACTCCCATACCTACTCCCTAGATTTCTGCTTGTATGAATTGAAAAAAGAAAAGCAGGACTTTTAGAGTGTCGTACAGCTCCTCGTGGGTCATACTATATACCTCATCTTTTGGGTCTTCCTGGGATCTGAGTCTGATTATAGTTCTCGGAGCAAAGAGGGGTGTTGGGGGTATACCCAGAAAAGAATCAGCAGTGTCTTGCGAAGCAACTACCTCAAGACAGGATATTACAGTCTCTGCAGGCAAAGAAGGGTTAACCTCCGTAAGAATAGAATGGTTGCTTCTCCTGACGAGAAAACCACAGAACTTAGGGATCAATGCCCCAGCTACACAGGATCTGCCTACACAGGCACATTCCAATTATGAGGATCCCATGCCTTCCCAATCAATGCCCTTACTTCAACAGTGGACACCCTAAGAGTTAGGGAGTTCTGTTTCCATTTTAATTCTGCCACTTCCAGGATGAGACTCTGGATACTTTAAAAAATCTCAGTTCTATGGCTACAGGAGACACAGCTTTCTTTCAGGGCAAATGTAGAAGGTTTCAGGTCACTCACGTATGTAGCACTTGAGCTAGGAATTTGTATCCTGTGCTCATCCTTTTTTCATTATACTCTTGAATTTAACAAAAATGGGCTAAACTACATGGCTGTTCATAACTTTGTCAATTATGTAATTAGGAGTATTCAATGATGATAATTTGCATACCTCGATTGGCACATATTCATTTTTTTTTACTACTGGCAATAGAGTTATCACTCCCTTTATATCTAATCAGATCAGAGAATCAACTCCAGAAACCACAGAATCAATTTAGAAAACTCATCCTCAAGATTTTATTCCTCTAGAATCTCTCTTTGTATCAAAATCTGTTTTAGCATGCTAAGGCGGCAATAGCAACATGCCAAAATAACTTAGTGGCTGAAAACAACCAAAATCTACTGGAAGTTCTAGACATTAGAAGTCCAAAATCAGCATGTCATCAGGTCACGGTCGTTCTGAAAGCTCGAGGGGAAAATCTCTCTCTGTCATTCCTAGTTTCTGCTGTTTGCTGGCAATCTTCAGCTTTCCTCGGCTTGTGCGTACATTATTCCAGTCACGTGTTCTCCTTCTGCATCTTCACGTAGTCTTCTTTCTGTGTATGTCTGTCTCTGTGTCTAACATTGCCCCTCTACTAAAGATGTAAGTCATATTGGATGACGGCCTACCCTAATGAACTCCCTTTAATTTTAATCTGATTACTTCTGCAAAGACCCTATTTCCAAAAAAGGTCACATTCTGACATATTGAATGTCAAGACTTCAGCATATCTTCCTTGGAGGTTACAATTCAACCCATAACAAATTTTCTCCAAAGAAGATATATAACTGACCAATAAACACATGAAAAGATGCTCAACATCACTTATCATTATAAACAATGCCAACTAAAAGCACAAAGAGATACTCTTCACATCAGTTAGAATAATTATTATATACAAATTAAGAACACATACATAAGTACTGACAAAGTTGTGGAGAGATTGAAACCCTTGTGCACTTCTAGGGGAATATAAAATGGTACAGCTACTGTGGAAAACACTTTGGTTAGGGTGCCTGGGTGGCTCAGTCATTAAGCTTCTGCCTTCAGCTCAGGTCATGATCTCAGGGTCCTGGGATCGAGCCCCGCATCGGGCTCCCTGCTCCGTAGGGAGTCTGCTTCTCCCTCTGACCTTCTCCCCTCTCATGCTCCCTCTCACNTCAGCTCAGGTCATGATCTCAGGGTCCTGGGATCGAGCCCCGCATCGGGCTCCCTGCTCCGTAGGGAGTCTGCTTCTCCCTCTGACCTTCTCCCCTCTCATGCTCCCTCTCACTCTCTTTCTTTCTCTCTCTCTCTCTCTCTCTCTCTCTCTCTCTCTCTCTCTCTCTCAAATAAGTAAATAAAATCTTAAAAAAATATATATCTAAAACATAACAAAACAGTACAAGACTAAAGGCTTTCCCCCTAAGAAATAAACAAGCAAATGAAAAAGTTCACAAAGCTGGCACTAAATTTGATCCATAAAAAGGAAAAAAATGATAAGTCAGCCTCATCAAATTAAAATATCATTAAAAGAATGTAAAGCAAGTTATTGATTGGGAATAAATATGTTCAAGTCACCTAGCTGACAAAGAATTAGTATCTTGAATATATAAAGAACTCCAAAAACTCAACAGTAAAAAAGAAAAAGAATTTCTAAAATAAAATATATAGATGCAGATATTAGCACATCAAAGCTGGTGATGATATGAAACTCCAGATCATTCAGACACTGGTGGCAGAAATGTAAAGTTGCACACACGCTCTGGAAAACAGTATGACAGTGTCTTATAAAACTAAACATGTAACTACCATGTGGCCAAACAATTAACTCCTGAATGTATCTCAGAGAAGTGAAAACTTATGTTTACACGAAAGCCAGTATGAGGATGTTTATTAGAGATTAAAAAATAATACTTTGAAACTGGAAGCAAACTCACAGCCTCTCAACAGGTGAATGGTTAAAGAAAGCATATATATTTATACCTTGGAATACTGCTTAACAGTAAAAATAAATGCATTATTGACATATGTAAGAGCCTTCATGAATCTCTAGAAAAATAGGCTGAATGAAAAAAAAACCAATCCCAAATAATTCATGTAGCGAATTATTCCACTGATACAATGCTCTTGAAAAAAAAACCAATCCCAAATAATTCATGTAGCGAATTATTCCACTGATACAATGCTCTTGAAATGTCAAAAGTACAGACATGGAGAACAATAATGGTCACCAGGTGTCAGGGAGGGAACGGGGGTAATGAGGTGTTTGTGGCTGGACATGGGCAGTACCTGGAGTCCTTGTGTCTTCACAGCATCAATATAAATGTCTTCACTGTGCTATTGTAGCATAGTGTTTCAAGTTGTTACCTTCGGATAAATATAGATAAAAGCTCCTATCTTTATTATTTTTTGCACGTGCTCCTTTATTAGTTTTTATGACTCATGTGACTCTTCAACTATATCAAAATTAAGAATTTAATTTAAAAGTTACGTTAATTAAGATAACATGGTATTTTGGCAAGATTATATTCACTGTTATATTGAAACTTGGTTTATGATAAAGATGCTATGGAGCAACATTAAAGAAAAGGCATTCATTTTAAATATTGGTGCTAACCCAGTTGCAAAACACAGGACAAAATTAAACTTGGCCAGTTCATGCCATAAGCAGAAGTGAATTTTAGATGAGTTACAACCTTAACTATAAAAAGCCATTCAATGATGTTTTGGGAGATAATATAGGATAATGTCTTCATGATCTTGAGAATGGGAAAAAACATTCTTTAGCAAGATGCAAAAAGTTGTAACTAAAGAGAAAAAATGATATATTTAAATACACTAAAATTGTCAACTTCTATTTTTTAGCATAAATATTAAGATACTAAAACTAAGTGAAGAAAGGTGGTGAAGTCTTTATAATGTGTATTCTGAGAATAAGATCATGTCCTTAATCTATGAAGAACAAGTACAAATCAATCAGATAAAAAGTTACATAGCCAAGGAGTAAAATGGGAAAGATTAGACCAGATATTCCACAAAAAGGATATCCAATAACAAAATTATAAAAGAGGTGTTAAGAATCATCATAATCAGGGTACCCGGTTGGCTCAGTTGGTTGAGCAACCACCTTCGGCTCAGGTCATGATCCTGGAGTCCTGGAATCGAGTCCCCATGTCGGGCTCCCTGCTCAGCGGGGAGTCTGCTTCTCCCTCTGACTCTTCCTCTCACGCGCTCTCTCTCAAATAAATAAATAAAAAATCTATAAAAAAATAAAAATAAAATTTAAAAAAGAAGAATCATCATAATCAGAGGAAAGCAAACAAAATCTATCAGGAAGAGCTGCGTCCACACCACAAACAGAATGTCTACGATAAAAAGTCTGAGGTCCACCAAGAGTGGACCCCCCGTGGTGCCATGGGCATCGGCGGGGATGCTTCATTTTGGAAATGGGCGTAATACCTGGTACAGGGGGAGTCATAGAGTTCACATGATGACTTTTAGGTTCTTTGGCATGCACTCAACACAAGTATGTAAATGTGTGCCTCAAAATATGTAGATACAAATTTTATACTTCTAAAAAAGGAAAAATAATACTTGCCTTAATGGAACAAGACGGTTGTGATTACCAGAGTATATACACAGTAGTGTCTTGATTTGCTGATAAATCCTATTTCTTGACCTGGAGGCTAATTATATGGGTCACTTAAAATAACTCTTTAGGCTAGGTATTTTGTTTTATGCATTTTTCTTTATGAAAGACACATTTAGAATTGCCAAGTCAAAAGGAATTGGTAAATAAAATTTGTAGGAAGCTATGCAATATAATCAAAGAGACCAATGTTGTTTCTAAATCAAAATAAGTATGGATAATGCAGTAGCAAAGCCCTGTGTAGTTATTTAAAAGAGAGTCTTAAAATTAAAAAAGGTAAATATTAAAAAAATAAAATTCTGGAATAAATCTAAGGCTTATGATACATTTCCATTGGCCTTTCCAAAAATAATCATGTAACATAAACCATTTTTAAAACCTACGCAGAAAGGTTACTCCATTTTTTTTTCAAATAGCTGTAAAATACTCCATTGTGTGAGTGTGCATGTGTGTATGTAATTATTTATTAGTTTTCTATTGTGGGCTACTTTGGTGTATTCTTCAAATACATCTCTCTCGCTCTCTCTTTTTAATATAGCTTTTCATATTCAGGGTCAACCAACCTTCCTAAGTCACAGTAGAAAAGAATGTTGCTCTGTAAACCTACGGAATATATTGTGAGTCTTTATGTTGTTAAATCAAATCCTCAGTTTGAAGTGAGGAAAAGAGAATGATACTACAGAAGAAAAAAAGTATCAGAGATTGATGTACACATTAAATAATTATCAAGAATCAAAATACATCAAAATTATTACTTTCTAATGTAATCGTGATTTATAACTTTGTGAAATTATTTAAAACATGTTTAGCAAATGTAACCTTTGCATGAAACTTCAAGAGCATGTCTTATTGGAGAGTTGTTTTAATAGTAAACAACTATATCACATTATATTTAATGTCATGACACAAAAATATGAAACACCATGATGTAATAAATTCAAAGTATGCCCTAAATTTTACTTCTGAATTTTTTCTTGAACAATTTCTTAGGTAAATTTTGGAATTACTTTGGAGATTTTGAAATACATATTGAGATTTTGATTGGAATTTCCCTTCACTAAATGTTATTTTTGGTTAGTACACTACTACTATTTCTTTAACTCTCTAGGCAGGGTTGAAGCTGTTCTGCACCCAATTTTTTCATTATTATCTGTCAGTGTTCAGACTGAAGTCTGTTGGAGAATTTTTTAGCATCTTCATTATGCCTTTCTCTACGCTCCCATTCTCATTCTGAAGATTTATGCTTTGTTGCCCCTTTTTCTCTGAGTGTAGCCAGAATGGGTGCCTGTCATGTTCTCTCTCTAGACAAATCTTAAGCTAGTCAGCACTCTTGACCTTTTTCTCAATTGCATCCTGCTGTACAAATATTCCACAAATAATCTGGCTTCTTTGGGAGGCTAGTTCCTTTTTCTCCAGCGCTATTGATGAAGTCTACTGTATTGTACGATTTTGTGTTTGCTTACTATTTTATTTTGTGGTCTTTGGGTAGTTAGTCATATCATCTTCATCAGGGTATACAAAGAGAGGGGAAAGAAACCCTGCTTTGTTTTAAAATTATTTATTCCTCTAATATGAGAGATGTAAGTTTATGAAGGATTAGACGTGCTTGGCTTAAGGTCCAGTGACTGACACCTATTCTAAACCTTCGATGGAGCTGATGGGTGGAGGCATCCCCAGCTCTTCCTTCAGCTGCCTGGAAATCTTTGAAGCCATTCCCAGAAAACGAACAGACACACTTACAACTCCTTTTCCTCTCAAACCCCCTTACTAAGTGTTAGAAACCTATTTCTCATGCCCATTGTTCTTGGGGGACTTTAACTTTTACCTGCAAGAGGAGCAGGAAAGCATCTTAAAAGTGGATAGATGCTGATGGACTCGGTATTCACCGAGTAGAGACACCCAAGTCTATTTTTGGGGGGGATTTCTGGTTGGAGCACACCGTAGTTTCTGTACTTACAGGTAGGAACCACTGGAGAACTGAACTGAAACAATAACAAACAAAAACAAAAAACATGTTCGGCATGTTCACTTCGAAGTGGTGAAGATACATCCGCATGAGCTGTTGCCTGAGATTTTATTTGGAGTTAAATGTGCCGCACACTGATGAGAAATTTGCTCAGAGTTTATCAACCGGCTGTTACTTTGTTTTGTTGACATGATTTTTTATCACTCCCTCCCCCTGAATTTTGAAGAGTGTTTTAGTAGGAAATTGGGAAAAGATAAGACAAGGACTCAGATACCATCTTGAATGTGTAGTTTGTGCTGATATTTTAGTGCAAAAGAAGCAAATATCAACACACAGAAAAATCCTTTGAATTTCTAGATTACTTTTAATACTCAGTTTTAATACAATAAAAACTCGAACATATTTTACATGTTACTCTATTAACTTGAAAATATACTACAAGCATTTATAAAACCTCTAAAATAATTAACAGTCAACCATTCTTTTTACTTCCCCAATAATTATAACATCTTTATTTCTCTTTTGTGCAAACAATTCAAAGTTAATTACACGGTTGTCCATCCTTCAATGCTATCATTACTATTATCTTTTTATTAATGTATGGCAAACTGCTCAGCTTAGCTTGTAGTAAGGAGTTGAATTATTATTGGAGCCATAGAGAACTGAACAGTTGGAAGTCATAAGCTAAATGACTATGGGGAAAATAATGTCATGTTGCTTAACTAGCTCATGTCACAAAATAGATTATTTAGCTCCATTCTATACAGAGATAAATATGACTCAAATTTAAGTTTCTTCAAGCTAGGTTTCTAAGTAGACATTCCTTACCAGTGGCATAGATGGTGAGACAAAAAATGGACTTCAGAAAACAAACATATTGCATCAGCTGGGAAATTGACCAAATGGCAAATAACAGTAAGACAGGGCGCCTGGGTGGCTCAGTGGGTTAAAGCCTCTGCCTTTGGCTCAAGTCATGATCTCAGGGTCCTGGGATCGAGGCCCTCATCGGGGCCTCTACTCAGCAGGGAGCCTGCTTCCTCCTCTCTCTGCCTGCCTCTCTGCCTACTTGTAATCTCTCTCTCTGTGTCAAATAAATAAATACAATCTTTTAAAAAAAATAACAGTAAGACATTCATAGGATTCTGAAAGAAGTGTATGCATGTGTAAGAAAATAAAGAAGGTTATAATGNCTCTGCCTACTTGTAATCTCTCTCTCTGTGTCAAATAAATAAATACAATCTTTTAAAAAAAATAACAGTAAGACATTCATAGGATTCTGAAAGAAGTGTATGCATGTGTAAGAAAATAAAGAAGGTTATAATGACATTTTTAAAAGTAAAACATAGTTCATTTTTTAAAAAGCATTTAGTTGAATATATATGTGATTGTTTCAAACTTTATATTTCAAGAAAACTGTAGATTTGCATGCAGCTTTAAAAATTAATACAGATATGTCATGCACTATTTACCCCCTTTCCTTCAAAGGTAACAGTTGTACAACTGAAGTATAATACTACAGCCAGTGTATTGATAATTGATACAGAATATTTCTTTTTTTTTTAAGATTTTATTTATTTATTTGACAGAGAGATCTCAAGTAGGCAGAGAGCCAGGCAGAGAGAGGAGGAAGCAGGTTTCCTGCTGAGCAGAGAGCCCGATGTGGGCCTTGATCGATCCCAGGACCCTGAGATCATGACCTAAGCCGAAGGCAGAGGCTTTAACCCACTGAGCCCCCATGTGCCCCTGATACAGAACATTTCTGTCACTGCAAGTATCTCTCATGTTGTCTGTTTAGTCACAACTTCCTCCCTGTCTCTATCCCATCTCTTACCTTTGGAACTATTATTATTTTCTATGTTTTTGACATTTCAAGAAGTTATATAAACGGAATCATTCAGTGTGTGTCGTTTTATGATTGGCTTTTTTCACTCAGTGTAATTCTCTAGAGATTCATTGTGGTTGATGTATATATCAGTAACTTATAGCTTTTTATTACATTTTATTACATTGTATGAAGATCCCAGTCTGTTTAGCCATTCACCAGTTAATGGACGTTTGAATTGTTTCTAATTTTTTTTAATATTAGAAAAAGTAACTGCTATGAAAATCTATGTGCAGATTTTTGTGGGAAAATGGTTTTTTTTTGTTTTGTTTTTTCGTTTTTGTTTTTTCTCTAGGATAATTACTCAGGAGTATAATTGCTGGGTTATTCAGTTGTTGCATGTTTAGTTTTATGAGAAAAATGACAAAATGTTTTCCAGACTTCCTCCGCCACATTAAATTCCTACCAGTAATATTGAGAGATCCAGGTTTTCTGCATCACCATCAGCATTTGATGTTGCCACTATTTTTTCCTTTAGAAATCCTGATAAGTTTATAATAATATTCCTTTGTGATTTTACTTTATATTTTCTTAATGGTGAATTGTGTTGAACACCTTTTCATGTGCTTGTTATCTGTACATTTTCTTCAACGGAATGTCTGATATGCCTTTTGCCCTTTTGGAGATTGTATTTTATTATTATAATTTTTCACTCTTGAGTTTTGAGAGTTCTTCATATACTCTATGTACTAGTAACTTGTCAATAGATGATTTTCACATGTTTTCTCCCAGTCTACAGCTTGCCTTTTCATCTCCTCAAAAATATACAGGCAGAACAAAAGTTTTAAATTTTGAGGAAGTCCAATTTATTAACTTTTTTTGTTTGTTTGTTTCTGCTTTTGGTGACAGATTTATGAACACTTTGCCTAGCTCTAGATCCTAAAGTTTGTTGTTCCAAATATTTTAGAAACTAAGGTTTTCCCTTAAATACATGATGCATTTTGAGTTAATGTTTACTTAAGGTGGAACGTTTAGGGGAAAGTTTTTTTGTTTGTTGGTTTGTTTGACCTTCGTTGTTACTTTGTGTCTTTTTTTCCTGACTGTGGATGTCTAATTGTTCGAGCACTTTTACTGAAAGTCTATCCTTTTCCTTCGAATTTCCTTGTGTCTTAGTCAAGGATCTGTTGAGCATATTTGTGTGTGTCAACTCAGGAGTTCTGGGTTTCTTCCACCAATTTAGTGTCCTCCCCTTAATGAACACTACAGAATCTTGCTTATGTAGTTATACACTCAGTGTTCAAATGTAGTAGGCTTACTCTTCCCCATTTACTCTATTTTTTAAAAAATTGTTTTAACTGCTGTTCCCTTGTCTTATATAAGATATATATAAAATATATAAAATCATATATAAAATATAAGCTTTAGAAAAATATTATCTATATGTACAAACTCTTTTTCTAACAATTTAATAGGAATTTCTTTAATTTATATATCAATTTAGAGGAATTGACATCTTCAGTATGCTGCATTCCAATACATGAAATCGTACATCTTAAAAATTTTTAAAAAAAATTTTTTAGATCATCTTTGATTTATTCCATCATTTTTTATAGCTTTCACTGTACAACTTATGTAGATATTTTAGATTTATACCAATGTGCTTTATTTATTCAGTGCTTTTAAATGATATCACATTTTTCATTTCTTTGTCAAAGTGTTCAGTGATAACTGTATCAAGTAGTGGTAGACTTTTGTAACCTGTGAACTTTTCAAGCCATTTATGAATTTCAGGAGTTGCGTTTTTTGTTTGTTTTGTAGCTTCCTTACGCTTTCTGTGTAGACAATCATACCATATGAAAATATGGATCATTTTATGGATTCCTTTTTAACCAATGTGATTTTTATTTCCTTCTCTTTCTTCATTACACTGGCTAGAATGTTACCACTACATTGAAAATGAGTGGCAGAGCAGACATTGTTTCTTCCTTTCTGTTCTCAAGGAGCATGCATTTAATTTTTCACAATTAGGTATAAAGCTCAGTGTAGGCTTTTGTAGACATTCTTATTAAGTTCAGGAAGTTCCCTTTACCCATATTTTTTCTGAGGATTTTGTTTCTGTTTTGTTATTGTGATTGTTTATACATGGAGACTGAATTTTGTAAAGTGTAGTTTTGTCTCAATCAATATGATTTTTTGATTTTTCTCCTATAGCCTAGTAATATGGTGCATTATTTTAATTTTCAAACACGAGCCAGTTTTGTATCTTTGGGAATAAATCTGTTCGCCATTTTGAGTATGGAAAACTTTTACACGTTGCTAAAATCTATTCACTAATATTTTGTTAAGAATGCTTTCACCTGGGGCGCCTGGGTGGCTCAGCGGGTTAAAGCCTCTGCCTTTGGCTCAGGTCATGATCTCGGGGTCCTGGGATTGAGCCCCGCATCGGGCTTTCTGCTCAGCGGGGAGCCTGCTTCCCCCTGCCTCTCTGCCTACTTGTGATCTCTCTCTCTCTGTGTCAAATAAAGAAATAAAATCTTAAAAAAAAAGAATTATAATCTCTGACTTTTTCCTCCCTCTGCACAGGTGATGGTTAACACAAATATAATTGATGTTAACGACTATTTACAGCACATATTAAAGTCAACCAACATAAAATGCCTCACTCCAGAGAGAGGAGACATGACTGAAGTCTGACAGAGAGTAGTATAATAGATTTCTGACTCTCCTGTATGCCCTCCAGGGCATTTTTATTATTATTCAGCATGAGGAAAAGAGCGTCCTTCTGAATGAGCAGAAATAAGTAATCCCACAGAGTGAATGAGTCTGCTTATTCTTCTTACTGAAATACACCTGCCTGCTGTTCCTAGCACCGTGGACACTTGAACAGTCAACTTAGGTTTTTATTTTCAATCTTCTCCCTCTCAGCTAAAGGCTTATTCCAAAATAGTTTGTGATGCTGGATTAGCAAGTGTCACTGACCTCTTCTGTTGGTTCTGATTGTAGGTCAGAATACACCTCCTCGAGTACAGAATTGTTGGGATACCCTGATGTTCTGCTGTATGTGTGTGTATGACAAGATAGTAGAAAGAAAGACAACAAAGGAAGCTGAGGCTGGAAGGAATTGTTTTTCTTTACAAAATTTCTACCACTGTTACAATATTATTTACGGCCACACAGTAAGTTCTAGTTCAACTATCCATGTATCCAGCAAATACAGCTTGCAGATTGCAGTATGCAAGTTTGGTGTTGCTCGGTGCCCAGGGATATACTGAAAAAGGCACTTGCTAAGTCCAGCCCAGTATGATATCCTCCTAGGACCATGGCCAGCTTGCCTAAGGCGGTGGCCATGCTGGGCATAGACGTATGGATGAGGGTACCTCCGAAGCTCAAGGTCATGTACAATGAGCCATCTTCCCTACTGGCCATACCGTGCTGCTGAAGGCACTATGCGCCAGGTGTACAATGCGCACTCAGGGCTGCTGTTGGTTTCTCCCTATCTCGTCATGCATACCATTGCCACCCTTCACGGGGGTGGGGCAGTCTTGCTTACTCCCAGGGGGTGTTTCCCCTCACACTGGTCTGATACTCTGACTGGTCTGATTACTCTAAGCAGACTTCACTGATAGAGGTTTGCAAAATCTGACCTTTTGGATATCCATGCCGGGTGTGTTCTCCGGTATCGGAGAGAGAAAAGTCCCAAGGGGAGAACACCCAATGTGCAGGGTCAAAGGACCTTCCTGATCATACTGCCTTCCCACGTTATCCTCGGTGGTGCCAAGGGGCTCAGAAACTTCTGGGGCGTACCAGGTACCCTGTACTGCAGTACACGCACAGTATCCACCAGAGCTGCCAGCCGTGCTCATTTCTGGAGTACCCCAGGACAGTGAGCTCAACAGCAGGCCTCCAGTTGGCTCCAACGGCCCTCACGGGGAGACAGTCTCGGCCTGGCTCCTACCCCCAAGGTGTGGGTAACACCCGTCCCTAGTGCTCTGGATTCCTCAGACTCTGCTTGAGCAGGCAGGCATCAGGAAGGGTAGGCGCAGACAGGGTAAGTTTGAACTGTCGTTGAGGTTTTAGGCTTTTCACAGGCCAACACGGCGTATGGTTATCAGTCTACCTGCTCAACTGGGTCTCAGCAGAAATGAGGCCAAACTACCTAGGTTATTTTTATAGGACCCTTTATAGCTGATTAGGATATTTCTCTTGCTTTCTGAGTTTCCTCTGTGTTTCAGCCGCTACCTGTTCTGAGATTTGTCAGTTTCCCCCACATCAGCGATGGGTAGCCCAACACCGTAAACGTCTTGTCCCACCACTGGGTCCGGCAAGGTGTCTGTTCCATATCAGGTGCTGGGACAGACTGGAGAATCTTTGGCTTTCATCCCACAGTGAAGGTGGCCTCATCAGGGCCTTCAAAGACAGGAACCTATCTCATTCCCAACTCTAAGAATTTGGTACACCCCTCTTATCAATTTCCAGGGTCCCACATGCCCAGCAAGGTCCCCCTCATTGGGTCAAGCCCTCCTGAAGACCAGAATAATTCATTCTTTAAGGGAATGAGTGCCTCCAACACCCCTCTCCCTGTGCAAAGCAGGTGCTGCTGGAGGGCAGGGCGGCGGTGGCTCTGTGTCTTCTCCACCTCCTACCTGCTCAGAGAAACGTCGTCTCCCCCAAATCCCATAGCGGCACGGCCCCACCTGGATGCTCTCCCCAGCCTTTCACTGGGACTTGTCTTCTGCGTCAGTCAACTCGGAAGGAGCACATTCTCTCCTCGTAAGTGCTCCCTGGACTGGGGCTGCCGGGCTGGCGGGGCTGCTGGCGCTGTGTTTTTGCTTTCCGCCGTTACAGGGGTCGGGTGCCTGCCAGCGTTCTGTCCCCTTCACTGTCCCTCACAGCACCCTCCTCTTCTGTGTCCCTGCTTCCCGAGGGCTCTCATCTGCTGGCATCCCAGTCGGGCTTGGTGACAGCACTCCGACTTCAATGCACGGCATCTTGCGCTCTGTCGGCTTTGCAGAAGGGCACACGAAGGTCTCCCACTGGTTATCCTGCTCTCCACCCGTCTGCTGGCCCCAAAGCTAGCGGAGTAGTGGACACCCACACATCCTTTTCTAACCGCAGCTATATTTCCAACTCCCAGCTTGGGCTTGAGCTGCCAGTTGGGCATCAATGTCCGACTGAACTGCCCACACTAGGAGCCAGCCCATGGGGCCATGTGCTTCCTTCCCTGCCAAAGTGCGTTTTGCACGGTTCCTCAAGCAAGTGTATTAAAGCCAGCATTTGGCGAGCAACCCCGTCCTCACGTGGCCTCTTTTCCAGAGGGCCCCTTTCTTTGGTCCTCTGGCTGCCTCACCAATGGTTTTGCCCCCTCAGGAGATCTGAAACCGGTTCCCTGTGTGGAGGGAGGGAGAGGTGGGAGAAAGAGGCAAGCCACAAATGGGCAGGTGGTCCGTGCAGCGAGCAAGGGAACTTACACGCAACCTTCTTTTGGGTGCTGCGAGATGAGGTCTCTGTCCCCAGACCCAAAAGTTAAAAGTTTCTATAACGGCCTGAAGTGGGTTCAGTGATTTATACCAACCAGATGGCTTCAACACCACATCCACATCTCGAGGCTACGTCCTTGGAGCCGCCTCTGAGAGCTGGGAAGGCAAGTGGGATGCACAGTCCAAGGCCGGGGTGGGCTTGGAGCCTCTGATTGCTGGGCTCCAGCTCATGGGTCAACCTGCAGTCATGTTCCCCTGATGATCTCCCCCAAAAATATTATATGGCCAGTACTCTGTGAGCGATGGGGCACACAGTAATGAAGAAAATGAGAGCAGTCTCTTCTCTCATGGAGCAGAAAGTCTGGTGTGGAAGGCAGTCCACAACTCTGCAAGTACACAGACAATGTATAAATGCAGACTGCGGGGGGTGCCTGCATGTCTCACTCAGGTAAGTGACTGACTCGTGGTTTTGGCTCAGGTCATGGTCTCAGGGTCATGGCATCAAGCTCTCCGCGGGTCTCCGGCTAGCCGAGGAACCTGCTTCAGACTTTCTCACCCGCTCCCTCTGCCTGTCTCTCTCTAATAAAAAAAAAAAATGCAAATTGTAATGTGTTATTTCTTTGAAGCCAGGTTTATTGAGGTATGACATGCAGACAGTAAGATTCACACTTTTTGCACATATAGCTCTGTGTTTTGACATCTTCATAGTTGTGTAACCATCACCACCCAAGTACTATTTTAAGTGGTAGCTCACTTATGCCGTTTGGTCTTGCTTATGTAACGTGTTCTACTAAAGTACTGAGTTTATCAAAAATTTATTCCAGACCTTTTCTGTTTACTGTGGCTTTATGGCTCCTTCTGTATTCGGAGAAGAGGCACTTGCAAATGTCAGCACGGAGAAGCCAATTCAACAGAGACTAGAGGTCCCTGTTACTGGCCACATAAGAATTCATGCAGTCAAGGAACAAGGCTTCTTGCAGATCATCCCTGAGCTGAGCACAGGGAGAAAAAACTTATGTTTTTCCTTCTTGGTCTATGCAATATCCTCTGTCATTGAGTGATATAATTCTCTCTGAATAGTTTGTTTCATTAAAATGTTCCACTTTTTGGGGTTATCATTTTGGATTATTTGCTTAAAACCAGATTGATTCCCATGGAGGCGTTTGTGAAATGGGTTCTCGAGAGTTCTTTGAAGTCCAAACTACAAATCTAGGGATTATTTGTAAATCTAGCCCTGAAAGTACTTACCTGAGTGAGGTTTCGTGAGTCTGTTCTGCACATCCTGGATTTCGTTGTTGATGTGCTGGTGTCATAGAATGGGGCTTGGCTAACACAGAATAACTTACTGGTTTTGCATAGTTTCAATAATTGTAAGCTTTGTCATTCTTCTTTACAGAGAATGGCTTTCAGTCTTGGAGCAAATTCAACTTGTCTCAGAAGAAAACTAGGATAAAAGAATAAACAAAAAGTCCTTGCAGCTTTACAGTTAAAATTTAGGTCTGGGCTTCTTGAACTGAGACATCCTTTGCACTCTTTCATGCTTTATGTTCCATAGAATCTGAGTTCATGCTGAATGCATTCCTGCTAATAATTTATAGCCTTTCCCTTAAATCAAAACTGAGTTTAAAATAGAGTTTGTCATTTGTCTTAACACTTCTTTATGCTGTTCTCAAAATGTATAATGTTTCCCTCAAGTATCAAGACCGTTTTCCCAATACTGTAAATAGATCTATTCCTAAGTCTTTTGTTGTCAATACTGTCCTTGACTGTTAATCATGATATTAGTGCTAGATTTTCGATTTTTTGTTTACTTTTTTTGTCAACGTTCTTTGTCAAGTTGATGAAATGCTACCTCTTTCTGTGTTACTGAGAATTTTTTTTGGTGGATGGATCTTGGATTTTGTTAAAAAATTTTCTGCATCAATTTGTAGAATCTAGTGTTTTTAAAGCCCATTAACATATTGGATTAGATTAACTTTCAAATTGTCAACTGGTCTTTCATCCCTAGACAAAAACTCGTTGATTATTGTGTATAAGTATCTTCATTTATTGCTGGATTTGATATAATAAGTTACTGCCCCTATGTTATTCTTCTTTTCAAGAGGGTATGTCTATTCTTTTTTTGAAAGATTTTATCTTGGATTTTGTTAAAAAATTTTCTGCATCAATTTGTAGAATCTAGTGTTTTTAAAGCCCATTAACATATTGGATTAGATTAACTTTCAAATTGTCAACTGGTCTTTCATCCCTAGACAAAAACTCGTTGATTATTGTGTATAAGTATCTTCATTTATTGCTGGATTTGATATAATAAGGTACTGCCCCTATGTTATTCTTCTTTTCAAGAGGGTATGTCTATTCTTTTTTTGAAAGATTTTATTTTTTATTTATTTATTTGATACAGAGAGAGAGATCACAAGTAGGCAGAGAGGCAGGCAGAGAGACAGGGAGAGGAGGAAGCAGGCTCCCTGCTGAGCAGAGAGCCCGATGTGGGCCTCGATCCCAGGATGCTGAGATCATGACCTGAGCCGAAAGCAGAGGCCTTAACCCACTGAGCCACCCAGGCGCCCGAGGGTATGTCTATTCTTATCCCTTTCATTTCTTTATGTAAGCTCGGAATTTGGTAGTCAATTCTTTTCACAAATATCTATTCAGAATGTAATTGATTTAATTTAATATGAAATGAATGCGCTAAGAATTAACATCTTTATCAAATCTCCTAATCCATGTAAACATGATATTTTCTGTTTATTTATGCCTTTTTAGGCTTATGTCAATATATTTTAGTTTATTGTATATATATCTTACATCTTTTATTATATTTATTTGGAAGTATTTAATATGTTGCTATTGTAATAGCAGCTTTAAAATTATTTACTAATTCTTTATTACTGGCTTATAGAATTGCAATTAGTCAATGTTTTACTGACATTCCATCTAATAAAGTTGTGATAGTTTCTTATTCATTCTAATAATATATTCTAACAATTTAATCCTTGAATGATCTTGATAAACAATTACATCATCCACCAATAGTGGCAGTTTTGTGTTTTTCTTCCTTTCTTTTTTTTATTGCTTTACTTTATTCCTCAAATGTCTAAGGTGATACTGAATAGAAGTGGTGCTATCCACAACGCTTGGTTTTTTCCAAATTCAAAAAGAAGGAATTCAGTATTTTCCCTTTAAGTTTTATAGACACTCTTTTGTTTAAATAAACACTATTGTTTTATTTTGTAAATGTACTTAGGGAGTTACAACAGTGATGATAAGCATTGGATTTTATATGCCTGAAAATACATTTCCTTCTTTCTCAAACATAAAAATATTTTGGAATTATAATCACAGTATTTAATCTATTTCTGCTTTCTATATATGTTGCTCCATTTTATTATAACACTAATTTTTTGTTGTTTTATATGAAAAGGTGTGAATCTGATTGTCCTTTTCTTAAACATTATATTCTCTCTTTGGGAGTTTTGTGAGTTTTCTTTGTATCAGTGACTTTCAGAAATTCCATGGATGTGTTATTATTGTTCTTTTGTTTTAATCACTGTGTCCTTTCAATCTTAGAATCAAGTCCTTATTCAACTCTGTGGAATTACTTTTGGCTTTGCAGATTGACAAGTGTTCAGTCATCCACATTCCAGTCAGATGGAAGTGGTCGGAGCCAAGAACTTTCCATGTTTCTGAATGTAAATGACCCAGAGGCAGTGGGCATGGGGTTGAGTCAGGAAAGTTTGCTGTAGTGTAGCAGTATGCAGGGTCGGTCCTGCCACCCTCCTTCCACTTGCCACATCTCTCCAAATTCTCACGTTTGGGTACTTGGAAGGGTTTCCTTTCCAGTTACTATAGTCCAGCTATAGACAGTACGTACGTGAATGCACATGGCTGTGTTCCATTAAAACTTAGTTGCAGAAAGGCCCGTGTGTATTTTGTCACTCCAGTATCATACAATAAATGGAAGACTGACAAAATAGAAAAGAACAAAAGATATGCCTAAGAATAGAAAAAAAATCAATTTTCTTTCCAAATAATATGATTTTTCTACAAAGCCCAAGAGAATCTATAGAAGTAAAACAATTCGAAATAACCAGCAATAAGTACGATAGTAGAATGTACAGCAGTAAACAAAAATCAATATTATAGACACCAAGAACACCCAGCGAGGCAATGCTAATATTTTGAAAGCAGTCATTTCACGATAGCAAACAAACTAAGATTTTGAGGAATAAATGAATACTGTGAAGAAAACTATGAAGTATCATTTAAAGATATAAAAGAAAACTAATTAAAAGGAGAGATAAATTATGTACTTGAAGGAAATACCATATATACCAAAAGATATTTAAAATTCAGTAAAAAAATTTTTTAAAGATATTATTTATTTATTTGAGAGAGACACACATGAGCAGGGACGAGGGGCAGTGGGAGAGGGAGAAGCTGACTCCCTGCTGAGCTCAGAGCCTGATGTGGGACTCAGTCCCAGGACCCTGGGATCATGACCTGAGCCGAAGGCAGAGGCTTTAACCCACTGAGCCACCCAGGCTCCCTGGAATATTTTTAAAGTAAAAAGAAATGCTATAGAGCAGTTTTCTTCAGAGTTTTATTTTTGTTTGTTTCTAAATTAAATTAAAAGTTTGGAAATCTACATACTACCTTGGATGTTTTTCAGTGGGGAAATAACATTTCATTTAAAGCTTAGAGAGTCAAATGGGGTAAAATTTTCAAGCTGATTAAACATTTAAAAATAAAACTTAAATTTTACTTTGAAACCAATCCAAAAGTATCTAAGTATTATGGTGATTTGCTACTCTTCATAATGTACAAGCATTTCTTTACAAGTCAGAAAATTTGTTTTATCTTTTCTCCTCTAATGTGATTCCATTCCATTTCTCACAAAATTTCACAGTATTTTATCTTTATATCATATATTTTATCCTTGAAGTATTTTGTTAATTACTTTATCATGTCTCATTTTTAAAATCTCTATAATCATGTTTCCAAGTTAATAAACTGGATTGATGTATTACAATAACTAGTATGAAAAGTTGATCAAACTATAGAAATGCATTATAAATTTTAGTAAACCTAAAATATAAAGATGGAAGGAATATCATTTAACTTTATCTGCATATCTAAATGAACAACACCTTGATATATATATATTTTTTTAAATTTTATTTTTATTCTTTGCCCAAGGGGTACAGGTCTGTGAATCATCAGCCTTGCACCTTTCACAGCATTCACCATAGCACAAACCCTCCCCAATGTCCATAAAGATTTGTTGATTCCTTGAATTCCATTTAAATCCTATGTCAAAAATATTCACAAAAATTAATGGACAAGCAGGTAAGAATTTTTGTCGTTTGATTCTTTGAATTCTATCTGAGTCATATTAGTGATTGAGGAGCTGACAGACTGATTAATTCCTTCTTCAGTGTTGTTGAAGGCAAAAAAAATGAAATTAATATTCATGAAGTATTTTTTTCTATAAAATCATTTGAAATTCTTTTGCCGCATAAGAGGAAGTTGATTGGCAAAGGCACACCTTGACCTTAGGCAAAGACTTATTTCTAATAAGATTACTTTTAGGAAAGACACATAATAATATTGAGAACCTAGAGACAAATGTCTTCTATGATATCTATGAGCTACGCTTTAAACACTGCTCCTAAAGATCTGATACTCTCTGATAGAACAAGGCTACAAGACTCATCATGGATAAATCTCAAAAAAAACTGGCTTTGTTTTTGTCAAATTACAAGATGTGAATGCAACCTATTGTGTCATACCATAAATTTTCAAGGCACACAATGCAATATTACAGACAGATACACAACCATGCATAAGCACACATATTTATCTATATACACGCATGATGGAAAGTCATATTACATATAAGGCAACATCATACAAGTGTAGAAGAGGATACCTGCAAGTTTCAGGATTTGATTTCCTGTATGGGTGGTTTGGGTGATTTGTACTCTTTTTTTCAGATTTGTATCTTCTGAAAGGAAATAAAGCCTGGAGCATGAAGAAAGTAGAGGGGAAGGAAGAAAGGAGGAAGGAAGGGAGGGTGGAAAGAAGGAAAGAAATCATAAAGTAGTGGTTGATTTTAAAATGCCCTCAACAGGTAAATTAAAGAATTATATATGACATCTTAGGAAAAAAGGAGAAGACGTATTGCCCACTAGGCACAATAGACACATGCGAAAAGATAGAAAGCAAGAAATGAGTAAATGTTATACTGTAGATGAAGATTAAGGCCGATATTGAAATGTGTCACACTATGTGTTCACAAAAATGTAAATTTAAAAAATAAAAAATAATCAGAATGGAAAGGAACGTTTTATTTGTTTATTTGTTTGTTTATTTATTTATTTATTTATTTATTTATTTTTTATTTTTTTTATTTCACAGAGGGAGAGAGATCACAAGGAGGCAGAGAGGCAGGCAGAGAGAGAGGGGGGGGGAAGCAGGCTCCCCGCCTAGCAGGGAGCCCGATGCGGGCCTCGATCCCAGGACCCTGAGATCATGACCTGAGCCGAAAGCAGAGGCATTAACCCACTGAGCCACCCAGGCGCCCTATTTGTTTATTTAAAGCTGCATAGTCACAAATGACCAAGGAACAAAGACTTTTTTCCATATAAACAAAACCTAGAATTATCTTTTGAAATAATTACATTGTCATGTACAATCTCAATACTTTATTTTTTTACTATTTCTACGTGTAAGTATTATTACAGTATTTTTATCTATATTTCAAAATTTATATTGAATACTCTATGTACAAAACATTTAATAATTTTTACTATGGTCAAAACTGGATAGGAATTAAACAAAAATATTTAGTCAGGAAAGATACAGCAGAATAGCAAGCACACATAAAGCTTTGACCTTTGGAATATCCAGAGAGATACTTGAAAACTCATTCCCTTAAGAGCCTCTGAGAAGATGGGTTTGCCTGACTAATTCTTGTTCCCTACTGTGTCTGTGTACTATTAGCTATTTTTCCCAGAATAAAAACAATCGCAAAGGTTATTGGTTATGCTAGACTGGAGAAAATAAGGCCATTAGAGATAACCAGCGCTTTCTCTGTATTTTTGTGAGTAGGAGGGGTTAGATGTCCAGTTTCAGCATTTGGGTAGATCAAATGCTGTAAGCCTCATTTCATAAAAAGAACAGATTAACCATTGTCATAAAGGCTGAAATAAAATTCATAAACGTAAATGAACAGCTGGTTTACAAATTTTCACAGTCTGATTACTCTCCAATTTTACTAAATGTGGGAGGAACTGTAGGCTCAGACTTTGTACTAACTATAGACAGTAAAATCTAGTTCTGGTGGCTATGAGGATGGCTTATGTGATCAGAAAATAGTGGTGCATATCCTCTCTGGAACTGCATACTGCATACATTATTGTAGAAATTGTTTATATTTTTCCACATCCAACTAGTTCCTCATATCACAAAACAGAAAAGGGAAAGCACCCAGAAGCTTTGTTTGAGTAACAGCTGAGTCTCCCTTAAAAAACAGAAAACACTTCTGAGCTTAAACCACTTTTTAGATGCTCTCATACTGTTCAGAATGGAATCTGTTTTCCTGAAATTTTAACATTATACAATAAACTCCAAAGAATGTGACTGGTATAGCACCTCTTGCTAACAGCATTGGATTTCAAATCCATGTGAAGTTGAGGAAGATCTGCAAAACTACTAATTAACCTCAAAAACATCATTCCTTGCAGGGCGCCTGGGTGGCTCAGTGAGTTAAGCCTCTGCCTTCGGCTCAGGTCATGATCTCAAGATCCTGGGATGGAGCCTTGCATCTGGCTCTCTGCTCAGCAGGGTGCCTGCTTCCTCCTCTCTCTCTCTGACTGTCTCTCTGCCTACTTGTGATCTCTCTCTCTCCATCAAAATAAATAAATAAAATCTTCAGAAAAACAACAACAACAAAAATCATTCCTTGCAACTTCATGTATTTTCAGGGGTGACAGCTCTGTTAGGCTACTGAGATTATAACTGAACCAAGATGCTGTATCTATGATAAAAGTAGATTGCAACCTTGGATTTTGTTACTGTAACCATCACTATGGATTGCTTGGTACACATTCTACCTCGAATAAATTGTATCTCATGGGGTATGTCTGAAATTGATTTCTTTACCTCATAGCATCATGTACTGAATGTGAGTAATAATTTGAAAATAAAGGAATGATTAAGCATTTTTATGTATTGATTATCTTATTTGGGGTTGTTTCTTCATCCATTAATCATCCAGCCTGTTAACTAGAAGGGTGAGTATGGGAAGGTGTGCACAGTTGAAGTGGCTGCTGAAAATGTAAAAGAGCTTATAGACCATAGGAGAGGACAAATTCAGGTAGCATCCAGGAAGGATTGTCATCCCTGGATACACTCCCTAAAGTTCTGAGTGGTTATTCCATGTGGGACTCTGGCTTGGGAATTATAGAGAAGATATGGGCTGTTCAGTTGGGTATCTAAGCTCAGGAAAACACATGAGGTCAACAAATAAACCATCTTAGAGAAATATGTGAGGTGGCTCAAAAGATGACTGAACACAAGGCGCAAACTGCCTGAGGGCTTAACAGTGTATTGGGTGCTTCCCATAAGCAAGGGTAGCAGAAAAGAACACAGAACAGACTAGTTGAAAATTGAACCTGGATCTTTACATTTTGGCAGATGGGGTTCCTTTTTTTTTTTTTTAAAGATTTTATTTATTTATTTCACAGAGGGAGAGAGATCACAAGTAGGCAGAGAGGCAGGCAGAGAGAGAGGGGGAAGCAGGCTCCCCGCTGAGCAGGGAGCCCGATGCGGGCCTCGATCCCAGGACCCTGAGATCATGACCTGAGCCGAAAGCAGAGGCTTTAACCCACTGAGCCACCCAGGCGCCCGGGGTTCCATTTTTGATGATGGCAGTTGAGGTTATGTTGGGTTTGTCCTCTGCCTAACAGACAACAGTTATACGTTCTTGAAAAATAACCACAAAATAGTGTCGGGAAAAAGAAACTGAGAGCAATGATTCCGAGTGAGGATTGCCTTTGTATAGTTTTTCACCAGATGATACATCCCATTTTTCCTGGTTGAATCAGTAAGACATTATACGAAAAAAATTTCAGTTTCACTGGCTTGAGGAGACAGAGAACAAAGATTGAGGTTGTCAGAATAGCAGGAAAATAATTGCAGAAATTCCAGAAAGGATCGTTTCACAAGGGAAACACAAACCTTCACGTAAACAGCACCGAAATAATTGGCTGAGTTCCAAATAGTGCACACATAGGGATAGAAAGTCACAAGTGGAAGGATGAAAAAGTGAAGCAATTTGGCTGCTTCCCATCACAAAAAAGGCAGCGTTTGAATTTATGGTTGAACTAAATTAATTCCCTGCTAGAACAAAAAATAACACTTTTTAATAAATCAGTGGAACCCATAGTCTCTACAACACATAATTCACAATGTTCAGTATATAATACAAATCAATAAGCAAATGAAGAATCTAGAAAATGTGACATATTCAAAAGAAAAAGAAACCAGTATAAGTCAAAAAGTAGATGAGCCAGATGTTGAAATAAGCAGATAATAATGCTTGAAAATCTATCAAAAGAATATTTAAAAATACTTCAAAAAGAAAAAAAAAAGTATGGCAATGAAAAGTGAACACAGGAAAGTCAGCAGAGAGATATAAATTATGAAAACAACAAAGAGAACTTTTAGAACTTAAAAGTAAAATATCTGAGGGCACCTGGGTGGCTCAGCCAGTCAAACATCTCCCTTAGGCTCAGGTCATGATCCCAGAGTCCTGGGATCAAGCCCCACCTTGGGCTCCCTGCTCAGAGGGGAGCCTGCTTCTCCATCTGTCCCCCACTCATGCTCTCTCCTTCTCTCTATCAAATAAATAAATAAGATCTTTAAAAAATTTTTATAAAGTAAAATATCTAAAATGACAAACTTACAAGTCAGACAACATCATATTGAAGATGGAATAAGATAGAATTTATAAACCTGAAGAAATATTCATAACAATTAACCCATTTGAAAAACAGAACATTTTCAGACATTAAAATGGCTGAAAGAATTCATCAGTGGCAAACCTGAAATGCAAGAAATATTTGTAAGTATTCTTTAGAAGGAAGAAAAATAATACCAGATGTATATTTGGATCACCAAAAAGGAACAGAGACTGAAGGTAACTACATGAGCTGATATATAGAATTTTTTTTATTATTATTTGTATTAGTTTCCTATTGCTGCTGTAACAAATTGCCATAAAATTAGCAGTTTAAGACAACAAATTTATTGTCTTTAATTTCTTGAAGTCAGAAGTCTAAAATGGTTCTGCAATGCTGTGCTTCTTCTCAAAGTTTTCCTGGAAAATCTATGTCCTTGCCTTTTCCAGTGACTGAAAGCCACCTACACCCTTTGGCTATGGACCCTTACTCTATGTCCAGTCAACAGAATAGTATTTTTGTCCTCTATGACCTTTGCCTTGGTCCCTGTTTCTCCTAGTACCCGCTTAGATATTCTTGTCTTCCTCTCCTTAGAACACTTGTGATTATACGAGAGCAACTAAGATAATTTAAGACAATTTACCACCTCAGAATCCTTAACCTGATCACATCTGTAAATTATTTTTTACCATGTAAAGTAACATATTCATAGGGTTTGGAGATTTGGAGGTGGAAATCTTTGGGAGGCTATTATTTAGTCAACCACATCTAATTGAGTAGTCTCTTTAAAAGAGGATTGGTTATTTAAATAAAATGATAACCACATATTGTGATGATTATAACATATATTAGAGTAAAATGATCGACAATAATATAGCATAAATCCTGGAAGGTTCATTTCCTCTATGTGAAGTTACATACTATCAAGTAGTATAAGTGATAAGTAGTATCAGTGATGAATTTAATATACGAACCCTATACTGAATGGTAATGTAATGAAAAATAGTGATAGGAAATAAGCCAATAAAAGAATGGTGAAGGAATATTTAAAAATAATTAATTTAAGGCAGAAAAGATGATAAAGGAGAAAAAATAACAGATGAGAGAAGTAGAAAACATAAGGTAAGATGAGAGTCATGTTTAGCTATATCAGTAATCACATGAAATGCAAATGACCTGAAGACTTCAATTGAAAGGTAGAAGATGTCAGATCAGATAAAAAAGAAAAAACACTCTTTTTTTTCTTATTTTATTTGAGAAAGAGACATTGTGAGCAGGGGAAAAGAGGCAGAAGGTGAGGAAGAAAGAGAATTGTAAGCAGGCTCCACACTCATTGCAGAGGCTGGATCTCATGACCCTGAGGTCATGACCTGAGCTGAAATCAAGAGCCAGACATGTAACTGCCTGAGCCACCCATGTGCCCCAGAAACACTCTTTTTTAAAGATAAATAGGTTAAATGTAAAGGACTGTAAAGGTGTACCATTTTATCACTGCTTAAAAGACAAGTGGAATGGCTATGTAAATAATAGGAAAATAATTTCAGAGCAAATTACATTACTAGAGTTAAATAATAATTTCATAATGATAAGAAGATAAATTAATCAAGAAGACACACCAATCCTAAATACCTATGCACCTAATGACACAGCTTCAAAACACACAAAGCAGCAAATAAAAATATTACAAGGAGAAATAAACAAATTCATAATTATAGTTGAATATTATAAAAGACTTCTCTCAGTAATTAATAAAAAAAATAAGCAGAGTAATCAACAACAGTATGGTAGACTTGAAAATATTATCAGCTGGAGTCCCTGGGGAGCTCAGTTGGTTAAGTGTCAGCCTTTGGCTCAGGTCATGATCCCTGGGTTCTGGGAGTAACCCCACATCAGGATCCCTGCTCAGTGGAAGCTGCTTGTCCCTCTCACCCCTATCTGTGCTCTCTGTCTCTCTCTCTCTAGCTCTATCTTCTCTGTCCTTTAAATAAATAAATAAAATCTTTAAACAACAACAACAAAAATACTATCTACCAACTTTCCCCAAGGGTTATAGGACAATTTACCTAAGTAGTCTATGTATATCCTCTTTTTTTCTCTGGTAAGTGAAACTAAACTTTTATAAGTTTTGTTTATTTTTTTCAAAGAACCAGCTTTTGGTTCCACTAACATTGCTTCCTTATCTTATATTTCAATTTTTGTCTAAACTACATTAATTTCCTACAATAATGTTAAGATATACATTCTTCTCAAGGGTGCATGAAACATTTGCTAAATAGAAAGTGGTCTGGTCATAAAACGAGTCTCAATATATTCAAACTTACATCATAAAAGGTGTTTTCTGACCACAATCAAATAAATAACAGACCTATTTTTGGAAAATCACCAAGAATTGGTAAACAACTAACACATTTCTAAATAACCTATTGATCAAAGAAGACATAAAAAAGGAGTTTAGAATAAATACTGAATTAAATTAAAAATTTTTTAAATCTAATCATATTTAGCTAAAGACTTGCTTAGTGGGAAATTTATAACAGTAAATACTTCTGTTAGGAAAGCGGCAACAACAAAAATCAGCCTCAATGGCACCTTAAGAAACTACAAAATAGAAAACTAAACCCAAAGCTGTCAGAGGAAAGGAAATAATGCAGATAAGACTGGGAATTAAGGTAGCTCAGACAGAAATTGAAACATAAAATAGGAAAGGAATGTTAGTGGAATCAAAAGTTGGTTTTTGAAAAAATAAACAAAACTTGTAAAAATTTAGCTTCACTTGTCATAAAAAAAAGGAGAACAGATGTAGGTTATCAAAATCAGAAATGAGAGGGTCAGGGTGGGGGGTCATGGGGGGTAGGGAGGGAAAAAATGAAACAAGATGGGATGGGGAAGGAGACAAACCATAATAGACTCCTAATCTCACAAAACAAACTGAGGGTTACTGGGGGTGGGAGGGTAGGGATAGGGTGGATGGGTTATGGACATTGGGGAGGGTTTGTGCTTTGGTCAGTGCTGTGAAAGGTGTAAGCCTGATGATTCACAGACCTGTACCCCTGGGGCCAAAAAAAAAAAAAAAAAAGAAATGAAAGAGTCCTATCAGTACTCACATTACATGAATTAAAATAATTATAATGCAACATTATTAGCCACATTATGCCAATAAAGTAGTTATGTTAGATGAAGTGGACAGATTTCTAGAAAAACAAATGATCTAAACTGCCTCAATAAGAAATAGGAGGTCTGAATATATTTATAACCCTTACTCGAGGAATTAAATTAGTACTTAAAAATCTCCCAACAAGGAAAAGCTCAGGCCCAGATGGTTTGACTGGTAAAGTCTATTCATCATTTATTAAAAAGAAATTAGTATCATTCTTGACAAACTTTCTACAGAATATATGAGAGAATACTTTTCAACTCATTCTCTGAAGAAAGTAGTATCATGACATCAAAGCCAAACAAATACTTCACACAGAGAGAAAAGTATAGATGAAAATCTATTATGAATGAATACAACAAATTACTCAAAAAGTATTAGCAAAACACCACAAAATAATTATGCATATGTCATACAGCAACATGTGATAAGAATTATGCGTAGTAACAAACTGGGTCTTTCTCAGGAATGCAAGGTTGGTTGAATATTAAAAATAAATTAATATAATATTTTCTAAAAAGACATCATCAAATAGTAAATTCAATAAATGAAAAAGAAAGCATTTGATAAAATCCAATATCTATTCATGATGAAATGTGTCAGCAAACTTGGAATAGAAGAGAATTTTCATTACTCATCAGAGCCTGCTTAAAAAATCCTACAACTTACATCATAATGGAAAAAGACTAAACTATTTTGCCCCAAAATAAGGTGAAAATATTCATTCCACTGAATTCTATTTAGTTGGAGGTTGTAGCAAGTGCAATCAGGCAAAAATTAAAATAAAACAAAATAATAAAATAAGCCATCCAAATTGGAAAATAAGTTAAATTGTCTTCATTCACAGATGACAAAATCCTCCATGTAGAAAATCCTAATTCTCTCTCTCTCTCTCTCTCTCTCCCTCTCTCTCTCACACACACACACACACACACACACAACTTTCTAGAACTAAAATTTAAGTTCAACAGAATAGCAGGATATAATATCAACATAGAAAAATCTGTTGTATAACTTTATAATAGTCATTTACAATCTACAAGTTAAATTAACAAAACAATTCATGTAAATTATATCAAAAGGGCAATGTACAAAATTAATAAAAAATAAAAACTATAAGAAATTGATGAGTAGTTAATTGAAATAAATTGAGACATAGTCCATTTATTAATTGGAAGAGTGCATATTGTTAAGATAGAAATTCTCCTAAGTTCATCTATGCAGTCAACAATCTCTGTCAAAATCCCAGAAGGGCCTTTCGCAGAAATTGACAGAATGATCATAAAATCTATGTGGAAATACAAACAATAGAGAATAGCCAAAATACACTTCCTGATTTCAAAACTTAAGACAAAGCTGTAGTACTGGCATAAGGATAGCCACGCAGATCAATGAAACACAATTGACCGTCCAAAAATAAAGCTTCATTACGGTCAATAGATTTTCAACAACGGCACCAAGACAATTTAAAGGGGAAATGACAGTTTGTTTTGTTTTTCAGTAAATGGTGCTAGGACATGCCAAAAGATATAGTTATACCATGGGTCAACAAACTACCCCTACAAAATAAGTCCAGCTTGCTGCCTCACTTTTGAAATAATGTTTTGTGGGCATAGGGCCATGCCCATCTGTGTACATATTGTCTATGACTGTTCCACATTATAACAGTGCAGTTGAGTAGTAAAGAAAGATACAACCCACAAAGCTTCAAATACAAATGTTGGCCCTTTCCAGATAAGGTTTGCCAACCCCTGATTTAGATCCTTACCTCGTAACATATGCAAAATTAACAAGATGGATATGATACCTAATTGCAATAGATAAAACTATTAAACTCTTCAAAGAAGATACAGGAGTAAATCTTTATGGCCTTGGAGTTGGTAATTATTTGTTTCTTTTTTTTTTCAAGATTTCAAGTAATCCCTACACCCAATGTGGAGCTCAGACTCCCAATTCCAAGATCTAGAATCACATGGTCTTCTGACTAAGCCAACCAAGGTACCCCTGGTAATTATTTCTAAGTAAGTCATCAAAAATAGAAGTGATGAAAGTAGAAAAAAGGTTTAACTAAATTTCAGGGGAAAAAAAAAAAACAACAAAGCACTCACTGCTACTTTCAAAGACATCATTAAGAAAATGAAATTCAAGCCAAAGTCAAGGACAGAATGTTTGTAAATAATATATTTAATAAAACCATGTACACAGAGTATATACTTAATCCACTCAGCAATAAGACAAATGGCCCAATTTTTTTTAACTGGGAAAAATATTTGAATAAACATTTCACCAAAGAAAATATACCAATGGTTAATAAGCAGATGAGAATATATCACCATCATTTGTCATGAGGAGAATGTAATTCGTAAATACAATGCGATCATTATTTTAAACACACTAGGATGGCAATAACAGGACAAGAACAAGTGTTAGTAAAGATGTGAATCAACTGGAAACTTCATACATTGCTGGTGAGAATAAAAAAAGGTTTAATCATTATCAAAAATTTTGTCATTTTTTAAATTTTTATTTTTTTATGTTAAGTTGTTAAATTTAAATTCCAGTATAGTTAACATAGAGTGTTGTATTAGCTTCAGGTGTACAATACAGTGACTCAACACTGACGTACAACACCCAGGGCTCATCACTAGTGTTCTGCTTAATCCCGACCACCTATTTCCCCCATCCTCCGCCACCTCCCCTCTGGTAACCATCAGTTTGTTCTCTATAGTAGGAGTCTGTTTCTTGGTTTCTCTCTCTTCTTTTTCCCCTTTGTTCATATGTTTTTTTTTTCTTAAATTCCACATATGAGTGAAATCATATGGTAATGACTTATTTTACTTAGCATACCTTCTACCTCCATTCATGTTATTGAAAATGCAAGCCTTCATTCTTTTTATGGCTGAATAGTATTCCATAGTGTGTGTGTGTGTGTGTGTGTGCGTATGCACATATATATACCACTTTTAGCCAAATTATGGAAAGAGCCCAAATGTCTATCCACTGATGAATGGATAAAGAAGTTGTGTGTGTGTGTATATGTATGTATACATACATATACACACACACACATAATGTATACACACACACATATGCACACATGGAATATTACTCAGCCATAAAAAAGAATAAAACGTTGCCATTTGCATTTGCAACTAGGTGGATGGAGCTAGAGAGTATCATGTTAAGCAAAATAAGCTACAGAAAAACAAATACTGTATGGTGTGTGGTATCAATGGTATCTAATCTCAGTTATTGCATTTTTCATTTCTGACAGATTCTTTTTAACTCTATTATTTCTGTGTTATGGGTCTCCCTAAAGTCTTGCATTCTTTTCTCAAGTTCAGTGAGTATCTTTATGATGCTTTAAATTCTCCATCAGTCATGTTACTTATATTTGTTTCATTTAGATCTCTATCTATAACCTTATCTTATTCTTTCATGTGGTCTGAATTCTTCCATCTTGGCAATTTATCTAAGTCTCTGCTGCCTCCTCCTCCTCCTCCTCCTTGTACTCTGTTGGTGGGAATGCAAGATGGTGTAGCTATTATGCAAAAACAGTAGGCAGTTTCCTCAAAAAAAAAATAAAAATAAAACTATTACATAATCCAGCAATTCCATGTCTGGGTATTTATCCAAAATAATTGAAATCCAGATGTCAAAGTGATGTTACCATTCTCCTATTCACTGAAGCATTATTCACAACAGGCAGGACATGGAAACAAGTTAAATGTCCACCAACAGATACATGCGTGAAGAAAATGTGATCTGTCTGTATATGTCACATTCGATATATATCATTATACACATTTATTTACATATACATACACACAATGTAATATCATTCACCTTATAAAAGAAGGAATTCCTTCCATATGCAACAATACAGATGAGTCTGGATGAGATTCATGTTAACTGAACTAAGCCAATCTCAAAAGGGCAAATATTGCATGATTACACTTATATGAAGTACCTACAATAGTCGTATTCATAGAAGCAAATAATAGAGTGGTGGTTGCCACTTAGAGAAATGGTTGATCCTGGTTGGGTAGAAGGATCCACTGCAAAGTCCTTCCTTAGAAATTCCTAGGTTGAAGAAAATATGCTGAGAAGGTCGTAGATCAATTGAGTTTATAAACTGTATCAAAACTCATCAAATCATGCATTTAAGATGTGTGGAAATTTTTAAACAATATTTAAGCATTCATTTAAAAATTAGGACTATAAAAGTATTGAACTTTATTATTTTTTTTAAAGATTTTATTTATTCATTTGACACAGAGAGAGAGATTACAAGTAGGCAGAGAGGCAGGCAGAGAGAGAGGAAAGAGGAGGAAGCAGGCTCCCTGCTGAGCAGAGAGCCCGATGCGGGCCTCGATCCCAGGACCCTGAGATCATGACCTGAGCTGAAGGCAGAGGCTTTAACCCACTGAGCCACCCAGGCGCCCAAAAGTATTGAACTGTAGATGGTAAGTTTTCTTTTTACAGTGGTTTGAATCAGCAATTCTGAATCTGTTTTCTCTGTATGTTCCCTGGAGCAAATGCATAAATACATTGAAAATAAATAAAGCAAACCAGGCTTCTGACTTAGGAGGATGGAATTATATTAAAGGTGGGGGAGGTCTGAGGGATCAATAGATAGGGCAGAACTAGATGCCTGACCAAGATGAAGGTCACTGTGCTCCGAAGGAGCCTCAAGGCTCTGAATCTAATCAGAAATCCATTAGCCACCTTTCTCTTTGAGTCATTCTCTCTGTGAAGAGTAGATCTCCAGGGACAGGCCCCTGCAGATAAAAAAAGGGGAATCCCCTTACAAAAGTTCATTCAACAGGGAAGAAAAAGGCATTAGGACGTTAATCTCCTGACTCTGATGATTCTGTGGTGGCCATGCAGCCTGATCACGTTAGATGATGTAGCAACATTTCTTCCATGTCCCAAATTCTTCCAAAATAAAGGTAAAAACAACAACAAAAAATCTAAAACCGTCTGATACCCTAGTGCCAGAGGATGATTTTGTTTTTGCGTTTGTTTTGTATCTTCCCGGTGTCTTTGAGCGCCTTACTCTCAGGAAATACAAGGATGCTTTCCTGGGTTGCTAAAACCGCCATCATCTCAGCATTTGTTCCCTCTCGTATGGTTCGAACACTCTCTTTAAAAATGGAATGAAGGTCTTTATGGATCAGTTTGGGTTCATAACTTTAAAATTTAAAAAAGAATTCATTTAGCTTGAAAGCTCTGTATGGGAGGTACGGATAGCATTTGTTAATCTGTTACATTGCAACCAAATCCGTGGCTGTTATGATCCTGATGATTTGTTTTCACCATGAATATGATGAAGAAAATGAAGTAAGTAAGTAAATGAAAACACTTAAAACATAATGAGCACTGAGAGTGTGTGCTTCCGGAGGGCAGGGAGTAAGCCTCACTCATCCACAGTTTGCACTCTGGTTTGTGAAGTTGATCACACACTTCTTATACTAAAATTAAATTGTGCAAATATATCTCAAATCATGCCTCCAGTGATAATCCAATCTAATGAGTTCCTTTAAAATAAAACTAACTCGGTCTCCTGAATGCTGCTGTCAATTTTTTTTTGTAAATTTGTTTTTCTGTCTATAAAAATGTCACATGCTAATTACAGAAAATTTAGAAAAGGTATGATGAAAATAAAACTCACCAATAACTTTACCACCTAAAGTTTACCACAGCTAGTATTTTATTCTGTTTCTTATGCTTTTTCTATGACTTTGGATTTTATGAAACATAAGGAGTTCTTTAGACTGTACAATAGGATTTACCTTTAATCATTGTTATGATCCAGTACAGTGCTTCCCATATTAGATAACTCTGGCCAAATTCCAGTTTCATCGTGAGTTATGCCACTTTACAGCTGAAGAACTTGAGGATAGGAGAGAGAAGTGACCTGTCCATGCTACAGCCTCATAGAAAGTAGAGTCAGGATACATTCATCCTGGGCGAAGGTTCCAGCATCATTAGTATAAAGTGTATTTTTACCTGTACCTTTTAATGTGTTCATTTATAATTATGATGAACTACTAGATGTTACTGTTTTCTTTTCCAGGAATAGTTGTATTTGTTCAGCTGTTGCAAAGCCCTGCTGAGACTATATTCCTTCTGCAAGAAGAGAGAAATCTACATGCACATTTCACTCAAAAATGGAGCATGAAACATAAGGAAGCATGTCACTTAGACAAAATCTCCACTTGTTTAATCCACTGTAATTGTGTATAATCATTCAGTAAAGTCGTAGCAATGCAAAAACAAATCTATTAATCTAATATCTAAGTCCACAGGATTAAGAGACACACAGTTTCAAAAGGATAAATAGTCATATTGTATTAAATAAACTATGTGTGTGAATAAACAATGAATTTGAATAAGGGAGGATATTCAGAAAGGTAAAAATTCAGGATTTAAGATTTTTTTTATTATGTTATGTTGGTCACCATACAGTACATCATTAGTTTTTGATGTAGTGTTCCATGATTCATTGTTTGCATATAACAGCCAGGATTTAAGATTTAATTACAAAGCAAGTGAATATATTACCTTAGATGATGAACCCAGTTTAAAAAAAATAAATATAGGAAAGCATTCACAGCAAAAAAGGGTTCACACACATACTTCACTATGAAATATAAAAACTATATTATTAAGAATTGATATACATTTTTTGATTTATTGGCCTTCCTGTCTGTGTGACTACTATTGTTGGGAAAAATAAAGGAATAATGCAATGATGATAATACTATAAACTCGTGATTATAACTTCAGGTTTGTACTCAGTATTGCCTGGCAAACTTACAAAATGTTTTAGTAAATGAGTTCTGATATCTTCACTGACTGTTACAATTTAATACAACTGCCTTGCACCCCTTTCTTCAGAAGATAATTTTGTTTATACTTCAGAGAAAATCAGAGAATATGTTAGGATGTCCCTCATCGTCTGGCTACTCTGTCTGAAGAGCTAATATGGTTCTCCTCCACTCCATCTGGAAAGCATTTTGATACCCTGGGAGAGAAGACCCTCTTTCTGTTAAGGACCAGTGTCACCCGCCCCTCGCTGCCATGCGTGGCTTCCTTCCTACATCCCTTTTCCTTTCCTTTCTTTCTTCCTTTCTTTCTTCCTTTCTCCCTCCCTCCCTCCCTTCTTTCTTTCTTTCTTTCTTTCTTTCTTTCTTTCTTTCTTTCTTTCTTTCTTTCTTTCTTTCTTTCCTTTCCTGTTTTTAAATTAAAAAAAAAAAGATTTTATTTATTTATTTGACAGAGAGACACAGCGAGAAAGGGAACACCAGCAGGGGGAGTGGGAGAGGGAGAAGCAAGCTTCCCACAGAGCAGGGAGCCCGATGCGGGGCTCGATCCCTGGACCCTGGGATCCTGACCTGAGCAGAACACAGACGCTTAACGACTGAGTCACCCAGGTGCTCCCTGTTTTTAAATTTTTTAATTAAATTTTCATTTCAGTTCCAGTGTAGTCAACATACAGTGTTATTTAATTTCATGTGTACAATATAGTGATTCAACAGTTATATGCATCACTCAGTGCTCATCATTATAATTATACTCCTTAATCCCCATCACCTCCTCCACTCACCGCACCCACCCACCTCCCCTTTCCTGGGGCCTTGTGCCAGGGGATGCTTCATCCTTCCAGATACTTTCAGCTTCTTTCTCTGCTGGCTTGTTCTCATCAGCATCCAAACATGATCAATAACTCTCCATCTTTAAATCAAAGGAAACACAAAAATGAGAAACAAATCCTTTATTCCAAACCCCCCTTCACCATAAAAATATACTTCTCCACCCAACTAAACCCTTAAATGTTTTCTGTGCAACAGTTTGCATGTTCTTACACTTTTTCTTCATTTTGAATTTTGAAATGTTCCACTTATATAGAAAATTCCAAATCAGTGTATAACTACCAATTACATTGCCCTACACTGAGATTTCATAATTGTTATTTTGTAAGTAGTTGGTTTGGATTGTTATTTTTAGAAATGAAATACAAGTGTATCACATGAAATGCCAGAGCTCCAATCCCAATGTACTATTTTCTCATTCCTCTCTGAAGTTAACTACTGTTTTGAAATTTTAGTCTAGTCTTATGTTTATGTTTTTACTACATTTGTTTAGATCCATACATAGTATACAGTATTTGTTGTAAAATGTAGTATTAAAGCTTTTGAGATTCATTGACACCATTCTATGTAGAGTTATATAATTTATTTCAGATGCTGTATGCTATCCCATTGAAAAGAGTGATCGTATTTTGGTCATTTCCTTAGATAGAAACTAAAAGCTGTTTCTGTTTTCCATATTCCAAACAATACTGTGATGAAATCTGTCTTCTTGTCTCTTTGAGTACATGTGTGATCAGTTCCATGCAATACCCGGGATATGAATTACGTGCTCATTGGATATGCTCATTCTCAACTTAAGTAGATCTCAGACCACTCTATAAATTGGTTTTATCAATTTACGTTACCACCAACACCATGAGGATTCACTTTCCTCCATCAGACCAACAGCACATGTTACAGTCTTTGAAATGCTTGCCAGCCCAATGTGTGCGAAATGCATTTGCATTTACTTGATTATTATGATGATTGACATGTTTTCATATACTGGAGATTTGGATTTTCTCTTCTGTGAATTACTTCTTCACCTACTTTGCCACTTATTAAGTTGCATGTCTTTGTCTAAATATAGGCTCGATTTACATATTCGGGAATCTAATTTTTTGATGTGACAATATATGACAGAGATTATACCTTCTAGTAGGCTGTGCCCTTGCTTTAAAATTAATGTTTGCACCTTTTTTATATAAATGCTTTATATTTTTACATAATCATATATGCTGATATTTCTTTATAATTCTCTAAAAGCTTTTTGTTAGTTTTGCTTTTCACTTTTAAGTGACTCATTTATCTAAAATTATTTTAGAGAAGATAAGAATAAAAATTGATTTTGAGGGAGTCACATAGCTGCTCAAGTGACAACCATTGTTAAATAGTTCCTAAATTCACGACCGATGTGTGGTGCTATCTCACTCATACCAAGTCCTCCAGGTGTGAGACTATTTCTGGACTCTTTAGTAGGTTCCCCTGACTTTTAGGCCACCTAAATGCACAGTTTTAATTGTAATGGTTTTTGATACCTGCAAATGCAGATCCCACCATTTTTTTAAAAAGATTTTATTTATTTATTTGACAGAGACACAGCAAGGGAAGGAACACAAGCAGGGGGAGTGGGAGAGGGAGAAGCAGGCTTCCTGCCGAGTCAGGGAGCCCGATGCGGGACTCGATCCGAGGACCCTGGGATCGTGACCTGAGCCGAAGGCCGACGCTTAATGACTGAGTCATCCAGGCGCCCCAGATCCCACCCTTTTATTTAGTTTTTATTCATATTAGCTGTTCCTTCCCCTTTATTATATTGCTATTATATTTTCAAATTAGTTACTGCTGTATGTTCATCTCGAATTCAGCAAGTTTATATCCAACAAATTTTTTGACTTCTGACTTTATGTCTACATTTCCTTCACAATTATGTGTAAAGAGATAAATACATTTATAATTAATGCATTAGTACTATCCCGCAAGTTTCGATATGAAGTTTCTTGCTGTGCAATTATAAATATTTCAAAATTTCATCCTTTTACCCAGTTCATTATTTAAGGCTGCCTTTTCAGTTTTCAGTCACAAGGGTTTCTTTAGTCAGTTTTATTGAGGTACAGCATACAGAGAATAAAATGCACCCTTTTTAGGTTTTGTGTGTTAAGTATTGCCCGAAGTATATAGTCATGAATCCATCACCACAAACAAGATACAGAATAGTATCATCATCCAAAAATATTCCTTCATACCTCTTTGTAGTCAATCTCCTAGGTCTACCCCTATTTTTGGGTTACCTTTAGTTTTTTTTATTTATTTTTTTTAAAGATTTTATTTATTTATTTGACACAGAGAGAGAGATGACAAGTAGGCAGAGAGGCAGGCAGAGAGACAGGGAGAGGAGGAAGCAGGCTCCCCGCTGAGCAGAGAGCCCAATGCGGGCCTCGATCCCAGGACGCTGAGATCATGACCTGAGCCGAAAGCAGAGGCTTTAACCCACTGAGCCACCCAGGTGCCCTGTTTTATTTTTTCTTAATGGTACTTTTGTCATGAATTTTAATACAACTGAATTTAGATTGCAAAATACAGTGCCGTATTTTAAATGGTTTCTGAAATCGATGAACAATTACTTTGTGACTTAATGTTCATTCCATGAGTGATGAAGGGACCCTGGGTACCGACAGGTTTGTCTGAGAAAATATTCCATGACCTCCTGCTTTATGTAACTCGGTCCATAACAAGTACTTGTGTTTCTTTAAGTAAATTATTTGCCATTAAATGTATATCTTTTATCTTTTACTGAAGGATGTTGCCATATTTTTTTCTTGTTGTTTTCTTTTGAGAGTACTGATAAGGGGGTTATTGGAAAGATCTTAGACCCAATACCCAACATAATTTGAAGAAGAAATTCACACTTGGAGGCTCCACTCTCCTCTTGATCTCCCCAACGTTTCATTCAACTTCCCATCCCGACCACCTGCTTGTGGGCTTCAAGCTCCAGCAGCAGATGTGAAGACTGCGGCCTTAAAGAAACCACTTGCCGTCTCCCACAGGTGCACAAGATCAAAACCTGTAATCTCTGTCTCCCATAACCAAAGAAGCTGAATATATGAGTGGTAGTAATTCTGAACCTTGAATGATACGCAACTTGGAGTTGTAAATTGGTTATGATTAGCCCTCAGTGACTGCCTTTTCACTTTAAAAATAGTTTTTCCTACTGTAATATGGAAACATATGTGTAATTATAGTGTATTGGTCAGGTTCTCCCCCAAACAGAACTAACAGTTGTGTGTAATTGCATAGAGAGTAAGAGAGAAACAGACAGAAAGGGAGAGAGACATGGAAAGAAAGATTTATTTGAAAGAATTGGCCCACACGACTGTAGACATTCAAATCCATAATAGGGTGGGGAAGGCTGCAGGGTAGAGACTCAGGGAAGAGTTGTGGCTTGAGCATAAAGGTCGTCTGGTGCAGAATTCCTTCCTGTTCAACGGAGGTCCGTCTTTGTTTTAATAAGGCCTTCAACTGATTGGAAGCGACCCACCCACATTATGGAGATCAAGCAGCTTCCCTCAAATTCTACAGATTGAAATGTTAATCTAATCCGAAAAAACATCTTCACAGAAACATCCAGAAAAATCTTTGATCAAATATCTGGGCATTGTGGCCCCGTTCAGTTGAAACATAAAGTAAACCATCTGATAGATCTTTTTCTATCTTTAATTTTGAATGTTCAATGTTGTTTATTAGTTATGTCTCTTTTAGACACTGTTCATCTACAAGTTTTAATGCAACCTGGCTCTTGATTGGTGAGATTTTCATAGTTATATTTATCCATATATTTGTAATATTTCTTACATAATAGTTCATATTTCTTATTTGTTTTCATATTTCTGGGCTTTTTTTCAATTTCTCTTGCTTAGAGTTGGATTGATCAAATTTTTATATTTTCTTTTTATTTTTCTCTGCTTACTTGCAAGGTATAGAGAACATTTTAATTATTTCTTTGTTATCCTTAAAATTTTAATGTTTAATTAAATTTTCAAAGTTTCTAACAAAGTCTAAAATTATTTCATAGCACTTCCCTCTTCCTGAATAAAACAAGGTTCTTAGTGAAAAGTTAAAATTCTTATAGACATCTCCTCTACAATTATTTTTTGTGTTACTGCTATCTAGAGAGAGAGCTTTGCTTTGTAAACACAGAACACCAGTCCTTTTTACAGTAGATAGTTAAATTAATTTACATATATGTTGCATTTACTATTTGCTTATACTAATCTTTAATATTTTAGACTTTGTCCTTGGGAACCTTTTATTCCTTGCTTAAGTAGAGGCTGCTAGCATTCTTTCAAGTTTCTTAAATACTGAATCCCTTTTCTGTTCTGTGAAGCTGATTAGAATACTTCCGTATCATCTTACAATTCGTTAACATGCTTGTCACCAACTTGCATACAGTTTATTGTGACAATCACCTTTTTAAAACATTTCTTTAGTGTTAATATTCTTTGTATATGTTCAGTTTTGCTTGGCAATCCAACTTACTAAACATTATTTGCTTTAGTTTTTGTTCTTGTATCATTTAGTTTTCAAATTCTTTTTCTGTGTTTTTTCCTTCTAATTTGGTTGACTTATAAGTATCTCCATTCAATCCTTGGAGCCAATATTTTTATAGGTGTCTTAGAACTCTTGCTAAATAGTTACTTGTGGGTAATTCAGATCTGATAATAAGCCAGTAGTTCATATTCTATTTATGAGAGTTTATCTGTCATTCTGCTTCCCCAGGGGGCAATTACATAAAATCTGTAACTTTTGCTTCATCTTGTACACATGAGGGGACCGACAGCAGCCTCTGATTTGAAAAAGAGGCTCTTGATTTCTGTCTCTTGGCAGGAACTTCATTTCTGTTGGGCCAGAGAGTGGAACCCCTATCTCTTTTGTCCTCCTGGGACTACAGAGGACACTGATTCTTAGCATAGTCTTATTTTGGCTTTCTTGATTATATACTTTCCTGATTTCCTTCCCACCCTTTGGATTCTCATTTTTAAAATTTATTTTGCAGACACTTCCTTTTCTAATTGTAGGACCTCCTTTTCTTAAACAGCACCTATATGCTAGCATTTCATTAATTTGTCTCCAGTCTAGACCTACTCTCAGCCCTAGAAATCTATATTCAGGTTATTCACTGCCTCGATGTAATTAATTTGACTAGGCAAAGGCCTAGAATGATGCTGGAATTTTTGTCCTCACATAATTTGCCCTTGTCCCAAATGTGAATTCTAGTATATTTCTATACTGCAGAGAGTTAGTCACTGATGTGTTTTTAGTATGCTGTCTTGTGCTATGATGGTCTATATTTTTATTTCTTCATTGCATTCTAAAATACAGCACATTGATAAACATAAAGACTGGATCCTGGTTTGGGGAGAACAAGATACGATTAAGTTATTGGGGGTCCTATGATAAGTTCAGTAAATGTTCACGGTGTCACAGTTTACCAGGTGGCTTACCCTGTGTAAAAAGTCCTGCACTAAATAAACCAAATGTCTCCCGGTTCCCATGATTCCATGGTGTGCATTTACCTTCACATGCATGAAAACCTAGCCTAACTCTCCCTCATTTCTTACCGCACCTTAAATCCTGGAATTGATTTCGGAAGACCTAAATGATCCAGCAACAAACTTCTCTCATCCCTGCTTCTAGCTAGTGCGTTTGGTTAAACTACATTAAAGATACAAAATACCTGTGTTCTGAGAAGGAGCACATTTACCAGGGATGGAATAAGATTGAACAGCAAGCTCATCTGTTCCCACCTCAGCCCTTCATCTAAACATATGTTTTCCACACACAATCACGATGCTTATCAAGATGATGGCAAAGGGTGGGATATGCTGACAGTGATTCCTAATTTCCCCATAGGTTGGCTCTTTTTATGGAGACAAAGAGCTAGACGGTAGGCATTGTGTGGAAAAGCAGGATTCTGAACATCAGTGGCTCGATTTCCAACGGGGCTGGATTTCAGTTCTGTTGTTGCTTTTAGTCTTTCTCCACATACCCTTCAATGACTCGTTGGAGAACCAGGAACTCACTCATTCTAGGTCCATTCCACACTGGCTAATACTCTGGAATGGGTATCCCTCTTGACCCAATTACTTATAACTAAATCTACCAGGTGACAGAAGGAAATGCCACTCTTATTAGTTAAACCTCTTTTAATTAATGAAGATTTGCTATTGAGAATAGCAACTATCTATTTTAATTATAAACATTTTCATTACTTTATTAGTGGCACAATGCATCCATGCTATTATTAATAGACAAAATATTGACCTAAGAGTTTATAATATTTTGCTTCCTATTTTCAATCTCTCTCCAATGTACAATCCAGACATTTAAAAGTATAACTATCATTTAAATTTTAGTTTGGAGTGTGGGAGTTTTCTATATAATACATGACATCATCCAGAAAATATTTTTCACCAAAGGATTCATGATCCACAGTCATTTTTCTCTATCATATGCAGTAACTATTCTGTGAGATACTGAAGACATACTTTAGCTCTGTATGGTATTTGTCTATCCATGCATACTTACCAAGAATCTAGGTTCCAAAAAAAAAAAAAAAAAAATCCATGTTCTTTTTATCTTACTGATTTTCTTTTCTCATCTCATTTTTATTTTTATTTATTTTTTCAAAGATTTTATTTATTTATTTGACAGAGAGAGAGAGATCACAAGTAGACAGAGAGGCAGGCAGAGAGAGAGAGGGGGAAGCAGGCTTCCTGCTGAGCAGAGAGCCCAATGTGGGGCTTGATCCCAGGAAAATCCACTTCTCTCCTACCCAAGTTTTAACTTTGCAGAATATAGAACTTGGTTTACTTAATTGCTTCAGAGAAAATTCTAGAAGATATTTTTTTCTCTTGTTTTTACTTTCATATCCAACATCCAACTTAATAAAAGATTTTTCAGCTCTGCTTTTGATCAATGAGTAAAGATTTACTTCCCTATTCAAAGTCACCAACAAATTTCATCATACAAACAAAAGATTCCTAGAAGTTCTTCTTGCTCCCACTTTTGCCCTCTACCAAATATAGCTATGTAAGAACTAAAGTTATCATTTGAAAATATATATCAGATCATGAAAAGGTACCGTTCAAAATATCTAGTGGTTTCCCATTTTACTAAATAAAATTATAATCTTTGCTTATGATATGTCATCCCAATGACATGTGTTGATGCTTAGCTTAAAAAATACTTTGAATAAGTCACACCAGCCATATTGCTCCAACTTTGGAGGCTTTGTACTTTCTGCTCCCTCTGCCCCAAGTCTCTGCATAGGTCAGTCTTTACTTCAGGAAGGCCTCAATTTTAATGTCACTTCTTCAGAGCTGTTCTTATAAAATACATTCCCCTTTGTTGTCCCCAACAAACAATTTCTAGCACCTAGTTAGAGCTCAATAATTATTTATTTGATGAGTGAATTACAGTAAAAATCACATACACTATCATGTGAATCTGGAGTTGGTATAGTTGCTTATGTAAAAGCACAATGCTGTCCAAAGTATATGAAGGTATCTCATCAAATATTTTTCTCTGTGGGCAGGGCCCTTGTCTAAATAAACAATTTTGCTAAAGACATAAAAGATTTTTTAAGTTCGTGGGCTCCAGAAAAGTACAGTGATTATCAGAGAAGGATGATGTGTAGAGATAAGGAAATTTCCTATGTATTTGCTTAATGTCTAATCAAATACAGATGGAAGTCTTCATAGTGCCCAAGCAGGCTCTTCTCTTAGGTCTAGGAAATATCTTTTCATGGTTTTTTTTTTAGTGCACAGTTTCTTCATGATGTCATGTGTCCCAACTGAAGGAAAAGGCAGCAGTGCTGTTACTCATCGCGCGGTTTGTTGCACCGTTTATATCGAAACAGCACAGATCTTCTTGCCTCTGTTGTTCCCTAATACTGTTTATTTAATGCTGTTACATTATTACTCCTGTAGTGCCTCATCTATTGTGTCTACTGTGCAACAGTAACTTTCTCAAATGTTGTTACTCGTTCTTCATTATCAACAAACCCATCTGTAAATCAAGCCCCCGATACACAGAAAAATGTGAATGATAATTTGTTTCCTAGCCATGTTAATTAAATTTGATAGCGTAAACTTACAAAAATGCATGTTTCAACCATGTCTTTCCTGGAACACTTTAGGCTGCAGAAGGGGTCTCTTTCAATGTTTGATGATGCAGGACTCCTGTATGCTTCCAGAGTGGTCAGAATGGTCAGGACCACGGACAGAACAAGCAGACCCAAATCCTTCCTTGATCAGTCGCTGTGCTTAGGAACAGTCTGCGAGAGCCCCAGGTCACCACTGCTGTGATTCCAAAGGGCCTGCCAAAGGGCTTTGCAGAGCAAAGGACCCTAGGTTGGCCTGACCTTGGGCAGGGACTGCAGAGGTTGAGGCTGACCTCTACAGGGCACCACAGAAGAGTACAGAAAAAAGGTGGGCAGGAACCTGTGGGGCTGCCTCCAGAGCAATGTGGTCTTACCCCAAACCAGTGTGTCGGCACCATTCTGGTAGGGTGCCACACTGTGAGTGCCAACCCCCATCTTTTGAGCACCTGAATGTCCCCAAAGCAAGGGGAGTAGGCAAGGAGAAGCGTCAAAGAGGAGAAATAAGAATTGGGCCATGTGCCCCCTCAGTTGCTCGGAGCACCCTCTCCAAGCCACACTGGAGGCCAACAGGCTTCAAGGTCCTGAAGGGGACCTGGAATTCAGAGAGCCTCTCCAGAACCCAGGATTCCCAGAGGCTCCAGGTCCAGCTTTCCCTGCATGTGTCTGGGACTTGACTGCAGGGCAAAGCTGTTTCTACTTAACCAATATCAGAAGAAAGATTAGATTGTTTTAACACTAAATTCTCGTTTAAAATATTCTCAAATATGGTAAATAAAAATCCTCAGAAAATGGATTAAAGTTTTATAGATGGATGAAAATTGATAGTTGATAAATTTGGATATTGGTCTTGTCAACTCTCAAATAACAGGATAGTCATTGCTTCATCTGAAAACCAACTACCTGCAATTGCCGCAAAGAAAATGTAGACTTGCTTAGAGCAGGTATCAGAATGAGTGTCCTCCCTGTTGTAACTATGTCAAGGGACAACATTTATCTGGTTGTGTATGTGCTATTATGCTTATTTAAGAATTGGGCCTTATTACTGATCAAACAAAGCAGAATAAAGAATTCCCTAGTGATATTAAGCAAACTCTGTGTCTCATCTGTATGGTGTAGGCAAACCCTAATTCAGTGGTTAATTTCCCAATTTTAAATGGGCAAAAAGTAAATTGGAGAGGGAGTAAAGCAAGCAATAAAAATAATTGAAAGACTAGGAGATGCGAGTAGGATTTGATTTAGCTGACTGAAAAAAAGTGCCCACAGGGTAAAAGGGATGTCTCTATTACTCTTCTCCCATAAATGACGGGAAATGCTCATTACAGAGCATGTGTACACAGAAATGACTTCTTTGGCAAGAGCATTTCTGTACTGCGCATACATTTGTGGCAGGCGCTACAGTTTTGTGTTGACCCAGCAGCGTAAATTGAAGAAACAGAACACACACACACACACACACACACACACACACACACACCCTCAGGATACAAAGATTGAGGCATAGTTTATGTCAACCTGGTGGAGCACTGGGATAAATTGACCCGTGATTGATTCATACTACATTGAAATCCTTTTCCTATAAGAATACGATCTCCAGATGTCATCCATCTGAAAAGGAGTTTGGGGATTGGTGGGAAGGCTCAGCTCGACGCCCTCATTTTAGGTTCAATAGTGTAATAACAGTTTGTCCCAAAACAACTTTATGAGCTGTATTTCCTGTGGCTACTATAACAAATTGCCATTAACTTAGTGGCTTAAAAATCAGTGTATTCTCATAGTCCTAGAGGCCAGTACTCCAAAATCTCTATCACTGGGCTAGAATGAAGGTGTCATCAGGATCTCACTCTCTCGGGAAGCCTCGCCAGTCCGTTTCTGATGGTTGCTTCATTCCTTGGCAAGTGGCTGCATTACTCCAAGCTTCAAGTCAGTATCTTCAAATTTCTCCTTGTCCCATCCTTACACCACTTCTCTGTGCCTGTATATAAAATCTCCCCTTGCTTCCTTTTAGAAGAACATGTTTGATTGCACTTGGGACCCACCAGATAATCTAGGATAGTCTCTCCATTTCAAAATCCCTGAATTAATCCCATTTGCAAATACCCCTCCTTTTTTTGCCATATAAAGTAAAGACAGATTCCAAAGGTTGACATTGAAATATTTGGGTTTTGCAGAGGGTGGGGGAGGAGGTTTCCGCCTACCACAGGAGACTAGGACTTTTTGCATCATAAAGAAAGTTCAAGATAAACAACTCATCATTCAATTCATATGTCAAGATTCATACTGTCTGGTCTCGAGGATCAGAATTTCTGTCCTTGAGCACTGACTGCCCATTAATGGAATTCTCAGGAGGTGATATCTAGAATCCTTGATGACTGCTTGCGTAGGCTTGGATAGTCATGGAAACTTGGAAGAGTACTTCAAGAACCATTGTTGCGAATGAGTCTAATCTTGCCTGCTTCTCTCTTCCATGTCACCCATCCCTGGTTTAGCTTACAGTTTGAGAGCTAAACTCCCATGGTATGAACACAGTTTTAGCATTTAAATGTTTGGATTTACCCCCAAATTCAGATGCCACATATCTATTTATTCTTACAATTTGGGTTTACATCTCAGTTTGGGTTTTACCATTGTGGCCCAATTTGCTAATTTCCCGAGTTTCCATTAGAATGTTATTAGTCTGCCACCATTCACCACATGGCTTCACCAATAGTAAAGGCCAGACTTGAAACTACTGCCTGTAAGAAATTGACACATGGAAGGCAGGGCGATGAAGCATTTGTATGTGTCTGAGATCATAACTGAAATAGATGTGCCTCAAAGAGTCATGAGATGTCTTTGATATGATGAGATCATATCTTACTTGATGAGATTTACTCACAGGAAAATATTTACCTGTAATACAAATAGCATGCAAAGGGTCCTTGATATGTTGTCCCAAAAAAAAACCCACATTATTTTTGTAGTTTATTTTTCTTCCCATGGTAGCTTTCTAAATGATTTAGTGGTTATATCTATTTTCACATAAAACAACTTTTATTTAAGTTTTATTAAATAAAAAATTTGAAATATAATTCATACAGTATAAAATTCACATTTTAAGTGTGCAATTTAATGGTTGTCAGTAAATGCACAGTATTGTGCAACCACCACCAGAATCCAGTTTTAGATGTAGATTTCTATCACTCCAAAAGATTCCTTGTGTCCATTTGCAGGGATTCTTTCTTCTTACCCTTTGCCCTGAACAGGCACAAATCTACTTTTTGTCTATACAGTTTCCTTTTTTTGACATTTTGTATTAAATGAAATCATATAACAAATGATCATTTGTATCCGATTCCTTTCACTTAGAATAATACATCTAAGATTTATCCATGCTATAGCACAAGTCAGTATCTTTTAAAAATAATACTTCATTTATGGGTATATTCATTTTGCTAACCCATTCATTGGTTAGTTGGTTAACATTTAGGTTGTTTCTATGTTTCAGCTGTTATAAATAATGCTGCTAGGAACATTTGGAAACAAACGTTTGCAGAGACATGTTTTCTTTACTCCTGGGCAGTGATCTAAGAAGGGAATTTACAAATGGTGATGAGGTAAAAACTGACAATTTCTGTTAATATCTCCTAAACTTTAGATGGGAATTCAAAGAATCATACAAAAATTCAAAAACAACAACTCATCAACTTGTTGATCTGGGAAAATCTTTCTGGGAAATCTTTCACCAATTACCTAACGGAGACAACAAGGCTTGATCTTCAACTCAAATATCTAGGAAAAAAAAGGAAAAGATTTTATAGGTTGGAGTTAAGCAGTGCAATTCTCAACCACTCCCCAACAATTTGCTCCCTGATTAAAAAATGCAGCACATTTGTAACCGAGGCAACTGGGATGTCATCCTTTGGCCCCCCCACACCACCCCCGTGTGTATTTATTTTAGGAAGCTGGAGACCTACCTCCTCTACCACGTTTCTCCCATTAGGAGGCCTCCACGTAACAGCAGACCCGGTGGATTGTGTTCTGGGAGGACAAACCCAGTCAAACAGACCTTCAAGAGCACCAAGGGAGGCAGGAAGACTCGGATTTGCTTTTCGCTTGTTTCTTTGTTTTGTTTTGTTTTCCTCGTGCCGAATTTATTTTCAGTGTCAGAATGTAACCATGTGTCGGTAATACAATATTCCATCTCCAGCTACAAAATGGAACTTGAGCCCAAATCCCCAACATCATGTTGATTGTGAGCATGATTTGTAGCATGTAACAAACATCACCCTAGGGTAGGTTCATCAAAATAATGTTATTGTCTGCTTCCTCATTTGTTTCGCATAACCTGAGCTGAACAGAGAAGGGGTAGTGAAGGCTCTTCATAAAAGGTTCACGTTTCCTTTATCCTGCTCTTCCTTTTACCCATCAGTACAACATGCTTCCGAGGTGGGCTCCACCTTCGGTCTTTTGATTCGCTTTCAAGCAAAAAGAACCAAGTGAGGAGACAGACGCATCACTCATGTGGAGAAAGCAAAGACAAGCGACATTTTGTGGAGTTACTGAGGAATTTTATAGAAGGCCAATATAAAGTCCATTCTTGCCAATATCCAATGAAAATTTTTAATAATACTTACCAAAGATAAGATATGATGAAAATAATGATCAGTTCTCTTTAATTATTTTTAAACTACTTAATCTCTTACATATCCATTTTATACTCACCTATTTCTCCTTTTCTTTTTATCTTTAAAATGTAATTAGCTCTTACAACACTTGCATATGGACAATCCTTTTGTGAAATTATTCATTGGTATTTTTCTCTGGAGCAAATTTATTATTCTGTGCTATCATTTCTTTTCTTTACTCTGCCATCGAGTATTATTACTTTACTTGTCACCGAATTTTTTACCTGGCTGTATTTATTTGATATATCTTTATACTTTAAAAATTAAAATGTCTCTATTTTCCATATATAATATTCTTAGAATAATTTCGACTCGAAAGGAAAAATTAACCCCAGTGTTTTTCTCTTTCTAAGGAAAAATGTGCACATCTATATTTATTCTTCTAACTGAAAACACCGGTTTCATTTCTATCAGCTGCTTGAATGCTTTCTGTGTTACATATGCACTTTGTTTAAAGATTATTCAATTTACTATATTCTGAGTCATTTTGTAATTTAGAAATTATACATCTTTTCCTATTACCTACCTTAAAAGTTTCTGTGTTCCTTACACATGCTTGATTCAATCTTACTCTAAATAATGATTGTCAGGACGGAAGCAGTACGTATTTATCTATAACAGAGTTTGGCAAACTACTGCTTCGCATGCCAAATCCAGCGCTTCTGCCATTTTTGTAAATAGTGTCATTAGAATACAGCTACGCTCATTTGTTTTCATTTTGTCTGTGACTCTTTGCTCACTATAATATCAAAGAAGAATAATTGTGACAGAGATCTTACGGGTGCAAAAGTCCACGGTATTTACTCTCTATCCATTTATACACAATATTTATCAACCCCTGATCTAAACACACACACACTTCTCTCTGACATGTAAAACAAATTTTAAACACCAAAATAAAGTAGTGACCATTTCTGTTATATACTGTAGGTTTTGCACTTAAAGGTTATTACTTAAAAGTGTAAGATAAATGTAAGGTAGTCTGGGAAATCTAGAAATACATTCATTTTTGAAAGAAAAAAATGATTTCACAACACAACAGGAGAACAATGCAGTTAATCACATAGAATTAAGTTTCTTAATATAAATATAGAAAATACCCATAAGATATACTTCCCGAAGGGATCAAAAAAGGTGGCCTTTCTTAAAGGTGACTTTACTACCTGATAATTGTCATCGTAGTTCTTAAAAAAAAATACTTCAAATAATAGAAACAGCCTTAACAATGACAGAAGAGTGACAACATATGCATATTAGAAAACACTTCAATTTTTACTTTATGTTAAGCCCACTTTAATAGTTTCTTATTCCTTATAAAGCAGAACTAACTCTATTTGAATAAATGTACTTCATTTCACATCAATAAACCCCCAAGGGTGACATAAAATTTGACAGTGATGGAAGTCGCAAACCACCATCTATTTCTTGCATGTCTGATCTGGAGTATTAATCGTGCTGTTGGTATTTAAAGGGTTGCAATGAACATTCCCGTTGGTATTCTATACCAATTTAATCACAATACTATTCATCATGAAGGGTTACCCGGTGGATAATATCATTCACCGTAGGGCTGATATTATGATACACCGGAGGCACCAGACAGCTTTGTCTTCATTAGCTGATTTACGCGGTGACTTGCAAGATTAAATGTCATCAGTGACCTCCTAATTGCAAAAACCATTGGCCTCCTTAGAGTTCTCATGCTAATCGTCCTTTCTGCAGTTGCTTGACCCTGCTAAACACCATATTCTTTGTACACCCCTTTCTTTCAACGTCCCTGATGCAACTTTCCCCTAACTCAGTCGTTTTCTCAAAATGTTCACTTTCAGTTTTGATGATGATATTTCCTCTGCATTGCTTTTAAACCGGGCACTTCTAAGCTTCCTTCAGTGAGCTGCTTTTTGCTTCATGTTCCTCTCAGGGTCATTTCCACTTCTGTGAATTTACTTTCTTATTGTGTCCTGAGTCTTAAGTTCAGCTACTTGGTTCACCTGGACAGGGGAGGGAAGAAAAAAAATAAAAAGGAGTTAAAGTAGAAAAAGGCCTTTTGATTTAGATAATTAATTCCCCCTGCATGTTCTGTATTAGGTCTAACAGAAGGAATTGTTCACAGACCCTTCCTTCCTTCTTTCCTTCCTTCCCCTTTCTTTTCTTTTCTTTTTTCTTTTCTCTTTCTTTCTTTTCTTTTCTTTCTTTTTCCTTTCTTCTTTCTTTCTTTCCCTCCCTCCCTCCCTTCCTCCCTTTCTTCCTTCCTTCCTTTACTCCTTTCCCACATGGATTTCACTAAATATCAGCCAACCTACATTTGTATTACCTAATATCAAAGTCTATTTCTCCATGCTGAAGATTGGTCCTTTGATAATAGATAAAAGTATATGTTTGGTTACATTTTAATGATTTGTTGGCAGTATCCTCTAACAAAAACTGTGAACGTTCTGAGACTTTACCCTGTTAACAAGTTAAAAATTTGACTTACCATATAGCTCCATGGATACTAGCAGAAGATACAAGACTTCTGAATCAAAGACAAAGGATAGTTTAGTACTCAGAGCAATGACAATAGCTAGAGTATCAGCTCTTGTGCTCCAAATCACCCAAGATGCCACAAAGAGGGTCAGATAATGCCCACACATGCAGTGAGTTGTGTTAGAGGAAAGGAACTCCTATCTTAGGAAAACCAAATTTTCTATAAGGGGTGATAAGCCTACATATCAGTCAAGGTTCTCCAGGCAAACAGAACCGTTAGGCTACATATGAACATAGGAGAAAAGGTTTATTATGGAATTGGCTCATATGATTTTGGAAACTGGGATAAGCCCTACCATATTGTTTGCAGGCTGGAGAAGTAGGAAAGTCAGTGATATAATTCAGTCTGAGTCTGAAGGCCTGTGAACCAGGAGCACTGGAGAAGATGAATGCCCCAGCTCAGGGAGAGAGACAGAACTCACCCTTCCTCCAGATTTTTGTTCTGTTCAGGCCCTCAGTGGACTGGGTATGGTCCCAGGTAGGGACTGGGTATGGACTGGGTATGGGATGTGGGTCTCACCACACTGCTGAGAGTATAAGAGCAGATATTCTCCACTCCGTCTACTGATTCAAATGCTTACCTTTTCAGGAAGCACCTTCAAAGACACACCCAGAAATCATGTTCTCTCAGCTGTTCGGGCATCCCTTGGTCCAGTCAAATTGACACATAAAATTAAGCATCACAGTCTACCTGACTGTTGTCGTAGTGATGGCATCATCTTTATCCTACTGGACAGTGAACAAAAACTGTGCGCTCTGGGGTGTGGAGGTGAGAGTGTGGGGAAGACATCATCCTCAAGGTCATCATTCTCTATACAAACATTCCTGGAAGGATAGTCTGAAACAAAACCAGTCCCACTCCCAGGACTTGGACTCCCAGCAATGTGAGAGACCCGTGGAAAGATTTCTCCCAGGAATATCTTCTCCCTGTTTCCTACACTGTCTTGGCTCCTGAAAGATTCCCCATGAGGCTGCCACTTCTTCAGCCAGTCTAGTTAATTGGACTGGCAGAGGCGGGTACCACAGCCATTCAGTGTATCTCATACATCATTTAATTAAGTCTACTTTCAGTAGGACTCCTGAAGGATGAGTCCAGCTGAAAATATTGACTCCCGCCATGCTCCCAGAGTCCTAGACGCAGTGTTATTGGACCCCAGGCAGTAATCCAGGTAGAGAAGGATTGCCCTCTCACGACTGCCCAGCCTCTAACTTTACCTGCCAGCAAGAAGTTCAGAGCAATTCTGTCATCCCTAAGCATCCTGACCAGGATATTAAGGCAAACCCGAATACCTTCCAGGCCACTGTGATGTCGTTGATCAATTCAGGTAAAGTTAGACACAAACTTCTGTACTGTCCTTTCTAATCGTATGATTCCCTTCATGGAGGAAACTGCCAACAGTGTGTGGGCTTAAATAATGAAGTTATCTCTCTGCACTTAATTAATGAATTAATTATCTTCTCATTATTAGAGGATCCCCTAGATAACTAAGGTTAGTGTCATTTTAGAGAGATGTCAGCAATTATGTAAAGGCTACACGACCCGTTGATGATGTTTCCCTAACATTTAAAGATGACTTATGACCAGCCCCAAAGTGCATTTTATCAGGGTTTTTTGTTTTGTTTTGTTTTGTTTTTTTTTAAGGCAGGTTGGGGGGGGCAAATTAATGCCTGGTTGTAACAAATAGTACAATTTTAAGGGCATATATGGTAGCCCTGCAAAGAGTGCTATTTACAATTGTTGGGACGTTCCAACATAGTTTCCCAGATGCTGCTAGCCCTGAGGATTTATTTACCTTCCCAGTTCTTCCTCTTGAATAGGCGATCTAGCAGACAACAATTTATTCTCATATAACACAGTCTGATGCACATGTTCATCGCTGGTTTCCACGGATGGGTTTCCACGGGGCCTTTGCTCTTCGTCTCACATTAAGACACAGTGACAAGACCACTGCATTCTCATCTCCTAAACAGTCCAAAACTGTGAAGCGTTTGAAATTTTACTTTTCGAGCAAGGTAACCAATTAGTTGCCTTCATCCTTGGGATGCAGGCAGAAGACACAAAACTGGATCAGAAGAAGAGATTAGTGCAGAAGACAGATTAGTGCAGCCACAGCAATAGTTGAATATAAGCATTTCCTTTGGTTCCTCAATCCCCAGGTCCCTCTGGGTGACATAAAGCAGGTCAGGCAGTGCCCCCGGACAGGCATGAGCTACGCAGGAGAGGGAAGCCAAGTGTAGGGACCCGAGGCTTTCATAAGGGAGAGGAAGCCTCCTGGCCTTTGTCCTGGAGGTGGACTGTAGGGTTATATTTATCCTACTGGAGAGCTAGCAAACGTGCCCTTTGCTCCTGTCTCTCCATTCTGACTGCTCGCTCTGCAAACATCCCCGGAAAGATAACCTGAAACAGCAGCAGACAGTACCCCTGGTCAAAAGATATAAAGAGGAACCCCTGGGTGTCTCAGTCAGTCAAGCATCTGCCTTCGGCTCAGGCGGTGATCCCAGGGTCCCGGGATCCAGCCCCACAGTCCAGTGGGGGCGGGGGGGGGGGG
>LNAC01000723.1:292056-338672 GCA_002007465.1 Ailurus styani | reverse complement strand
CCGCCCCCCCCGGAGGGGGGGGGGGGGGGGGGGGGGGGTCCCTGCTCAGTGGGGGGTCTGCTTCCCTCTCCGCCTCTGCCTGCCGCTCCCCCCGCTTGTTCTCTCTCTCTCTCTCTCTCTCTCTGTCAAATCAATCAATAAAATCTTTAAAAAAAAGATGTAAAGAAACACGAAACACTCATGGAGAATCCTCTCCCCACACCCTATGTTGAAGCAATAATTACGGAAAAAGGATCAAGAGTAGTATTTATGTAGCCCTTCCAAAAAAGAGATGTGAAACAAGTAAAGTTTTCTTTATAAGCTATGTCTCTGATATTAGAAGCCTTGAGCAATTAAGGAAATAAATCAGAATAATTTATTCTAAATTCATTTAAAATTATTTCCTTTCATTGCTGGGATTTACCTCCATGGTGATTACGGAAGACAACACTTAATTTTCTCGTCATGGGAGCTAGACTACCAGTGAATGAACTCACGTTCAGCATGTACATATTCTCTTCTTTTCTGACATGGGCTTTCTCAACGTTTGTCTGAAAAGCCTGAACTCTCTTCTATTCCCATCGGTAACAGTAATGGCGAGAAATTAAAGAATAAAGGGTCATGCGGAGTGAAGTCACGCAAATCCTTTAGGAAGTTTTGAGCAACCTGCGATGATAAATTTCTTCCACTCAAGTTGCCTTTTGTGTGACACTCCACAGGTCATGATTGCCAGCGCGGTTGCTTTACTGTCTTTAATACTCCTCTCCCTTTCTGCCAGCCCACGTTCCAGGCAGGAACATAGCTCCTGAATCAACTATAAGGAGATAAAGACAGTAAAAACATAATGGATATAGATAATTATGCCACATCTCGGAACTGTCTAAACACGTCAAGAGTGGATTCTCTTCCCAGAAACTATTGTGATTTTTAACCTTTCCTAAACTGACAGGTAAAACAATCTCATCGATACCTTAATTTTTCTATTTGTTTTATTTTGTGTACCATTTTTTTCACAGATCCATTAGCTAATTATATTTTCTTTTTAATCAGTTAACTATTTGCTTATATACTTTGTCTAGTGTTCTATAGAGAATTTTTCATCGTAAAAGTTTTTAACTTTAAGAAAATTGTTTTTATTATATGTGTTTAAAGTAATTTCCTACCATTTTTTCCTAAACAGAAGTCATAAAATAATTCATCTGCCCAGAATTATTTTAAATTCTACTTTATGATATCTTAAATTATTAGGCACCTGTGCACTTATCTTTATTTTATTTTATTTTTATTTTTTATTTTATTTATTTCTTTGAAAAGATCATACTCTTTTGATTACCAAAGCTTTAGAATATATTTTAATAAATTGTAAGTCTAGTTTCCCATATCTTAATCTCTTATTCCAATGTATTTTCAACCTACTGTTATCTGTATATACTTCAATTTTTAAAAGTTATCCAATTCCATGAAAAGTCTTGATATTTCATGGGAATTTTATTTTATGGAGATTAAAATTTAAAGCACTCAATCTTAAAGGTGATCACTACAAAGCAAAGCATATCCAGGGTAAGATGTTTGAATTTTCTTTAATAAAAGCTAAAACAAATAATATAAAGCTATATTTCTTTACTATAACTAGGCTCAGATGTAATAACCCAGGATATTTTGTGTCTCCTGGTACTATAGAGATAATCCTGTTTAATATGCATATACTTTCTCTCATGGTGCACACAATTTAAGCACTTTTAGTTAGTTGACTAACTATGTAAATGGTTGCTTCTGGTCTTCAAGACTAGAGAGTAGGATACTAGCATCCCCAAATTTCTGAGATGACACATTTCTTTAAAAAGACTTTAGGCAGATCATTTCTGCCTGGATCCTTAAAAATACTGTTTCTCCAATGATCTGTTTTCCTAATAGCTTCTTTCATTGGCCTATTTTCTGGGTTATTGAACATTTTGCTATGATACTCTACAAGCTTTTCCTCTTGCAGAGCAGGCATATTCAATTCCATTAGCAAGTCTCGAAATATATGATAAATTCTGAATAACGTATTTCAGTTATCTTTAGCTTGGTCATTGTACCTATTTGATTTAGGCATGTGGAAGTCAAGATATATACTGTGGGTATATACTGGATACATACTGTGTTTGGCTTTGGACTCTGTACCCAGCCAAAGACCTTTAATAGACCTGCAGAATGACTGCTAAATAACCAATCTATTAGCGATTTTCTCGAATATATAATTGGCCTTTGTTAAGCCATCATATTAGAAGTCATAGAGAGGTCAGAAATGGAATTTTAGAGAGAACAGTAAATGTTCAAACTTTGTACCCTCCACCAACTCATTGCCAGCAAATCTCAAAACAGAATAGGCTTGAGAACTAATTTATCTATAAAATGGTTTATCTTTCTTTTAATTGGCTTTGGTCCAGTTGCAATATTTTGTAAAGAAGCATGTACATGTAAAAAGCAAGAATATTTATTCGCTATAAACTGAAAATTACCATGGTTTAGCCTGTGGCTTCAATATGTCAACTAAGGGCCATGGTTTTCAATATTTATGTGCAAAAGAGGAAGATTATCGAACAAGAAATCTCAACTAAACAAGAAAGGATCTATGTTTTCTTAGGAGAAGTGGAAATTGTAGAAGCCATAAGCTGACTTTCCTAGGAAGGAAAGCTCCCCATTCCTCATACATTTCCCAATATTACCAATGTTTATGGTGGCAGCATTGGTCAAGAAGATAGAATGGATTTTAGAGTAATCCTTTTCTGAAACTTACAGACTCTTTGAGAATATGACTTGGAGAGTCAGGTCCATTTTGGAACTTGGTCATGGAATCATGGATATGTTTGTCAGTGATGGAAAACCCAAGATTCTACCAACCCAATAATTCTCTTAATTTACATTACCTCACCTCCTTAGTGGCTTAATGGTGGATAAAGTGTTGTGATAACCTTGATTCTTATTATTAGATTTTAAACCAGAGATTACCTAAGTTTATAGGGACAATATTAATGTTCTCCTACGGGAAAATCAAAGTAACATGATTTTCTAGGTATCTGGAGATAGATACCATGTTTCTGAGACAATAGAGCAGTATAGATGCAGATATAGGTATAGTATATATTAGAAATATGTGCAATGTATCAGGAGGAAGAAACAGACTTAGTCGTTGGAACCTAAACCTTCAATGAGGCATGTGCAGTCTCAATTTTTAACACCCTAAAGTCTCCACTGCTCTGCTTTCATCTTTTTACACTTGAATATGTGGGCCTCACCTTCCTTTCTTGACCCAATTGCTCTTCTGAATGCCATCTTCTGATTGGTGTCTAGAAACTACTGGCAAGTGGCCACCAAATCACTAAATACCTCAAGAAGTAGCTTCATAGTACTTTCTCATATGTGGCCATGGAAGACAATAGGCCTATTGGGTCTCTTCACTGTGTAGAATCTGGGGCAGCTAGACTGGCCGGCCAAGGAACCCAACCTCTACCAGTGAAGTGAATTTTTGCAACCTTTGAATGACTTGGCTTTTTTGACTATATTCCCCCTACAGGTAGATTCAAATGTATTTGCTAATAATTGCCAAATTCATGTTCATTCATAGGTTTCTGGTTGCTTTACTTGGGTTTAAAGAAATAAATGTGCCCCCAACATATCCCTCCTTAAATGACACCATTCATTAAATACCTCAGGTTTCAAACCTAGGATTTGTCTCTGGTACTGGCCACCCAGGCTCAACACTTGAGCAGGTCTTATTATTCCTACAGTAAATATTTTTCTTCTCAATTATTTTAATCACTTTAGAAACCATGTATTTTAGCCTAGCTTATTTCCTTATTGGATTTCTATATTCACCTTGACCACAACAATTTATTATCCTATTACAAATGTGAAACATAAATTCTTGGCCTGATTACACACCTCCATTAGCTTCCCAAAGGGCACTTAGAATAAAATCTAAGTTCTAACATATGGTTTCCAAGACCTAAAAGTGTGAGAACTCTATTTTCTGTGGCCAAAACTGTTCCTATGCCTCATTCCATGCATGCTCTTACACCCATCGGCCTTCTTTCTGTTTCTTGGATCTTGAGAGTTGGAGGATTTTCTTTCCCCTTTCTGGGATGTTCTTCTCATTGCTCTCCGTCGAGATGGCCCTTCCTCATTAATCAAGTACTCTGTCTCATACTTTTCTTTGTCACCAGTGATATCTAAAGTTAACTCACCCCAGTCACTCCCTAAATAACTCTCCTGCTTTATTGTCCTTGTAATATTTTATTTACTTCTATATTTGGTTAGTTAGTGTCTTTTATTTTCTTCTTCCCTTACTAGAGTGCAAGCTCGATGAAGACAGTGACCTTGACTATTTTCTTCCCTATCTTTTACTGAGTATTTAGAATACTATCTGACACATAGTAGGCTCAGTAACTATTTGTTTAAGTAAATGAATTATTTGGTATAAAATTTAGACTGGATATACACATTTCTTACCATTTCCACTATTCTCAATGGGAGTTTTCTCTGAAGACAACCATTTTATCATCTACCATTTTTAATTGAGTATGTGAGGAATAATTAAATATGTTGTTGATTCATAGATTTCAAAATTATATGAGAAGCCGTATGAAACTTAGATTGGGAGAAATAGAAAAGACCCAGAGATTGTGAACTTAAAATTTAGTCTAATGACTAGTTGTAGTTTTCGAATAGGTGTGGTTTTTTTAATTTAAGATTTTATTTCTTTATTTGACAGAGAGGGAGAGAGATCACAAGTAGGCAGAGAGGCAGGCAGAGAGAGAGGGAGAATCAGGCTCCCCGCTGAGCAGAGAGCCCGATGCGGGGCTTAATCCCAGGACCCTGAGATCATGACCTGAGCCGAAAGCCGAGGCTTTAACCCACTGATCCACCCAGGCGCCCTGAATGGGTGTGTTTTTGATGGTATGTTTCATTTTTGTCTTATGATGACAAGGAGCAAACTTAGAATTATTAAAGAAAGGTGTTGATATACCTTTGCACAGGTGTGTGTGCACCTGGCAACCAAGAATTGACAGCATTTCATGTTTACTGTTTCTTATACCGAGAACGGAGCATCCTTTTTCTTAGAGAACCACTTCTCATTCATTCACACTATGACAGTACCTACTCTGGCCCAAGGTAAGAAATGGCACAGACACGAAGAAGGAGATAATCGTATTGCTTGGCAGCAGTGGTGAACCCTGAGATGGTCATGTGATCTAGCTGGGTCTTCCCCGTGTGCTGCTCCTCCCACATCCCTGCTTCTAGTGCCATCGATACAGAAGGTTTGAGAGTATGAATCACACAGGCTGAGAAAAGTAGAGACTAGAGACAGTCCTGAGAAATAGTCCTGGCAGTCTGGTTGTAACCCTAACCCACCTCTCTGGGTTTTATTGATTGAAACCAACAAATTGCTTTATTTTATGTGAGCAAATTTACTTTGACAGTAAGGCCTTTGTAACCTAAGAGTGATAAATAACTTCAAAATTATAATAAAGGCTCTGGGGGCGCTCTGAAAGTCTGGGTTAGCATCTTGTCCAAGTTGCTTTGCATCTCCGAGTACTTGCTTCCTCATTTCTTAAATGGAGATAATCGTACCTACCTTTTTTTAATATTGAATAATGAAACATTCAATATTTTAAATATTACTATTTAAATATTTTGGTATTAAATACGTAGATGCTTAAAATATAAAATTGTTAAATTTAATATTTAGTAATTAAATATGTATAAAGTACCTTTGAAAGTATTTACCCCGAAAACAGTTTATGCTCCTACAACTAGCGCTGTGTTGTGTGCCGATGTAATATTATTAAAGTGATTTATCAATCGACACTCCAGCTTTCTGGATCTCTCATTACTAACCCCAGAATCTCGTTTATCATACTTCTTGTCAAACATTTATGTGTACAAGGTATTGTAATATTGAATAGATTTTATTTTATCAGCAAGAGTTAAAAACCAGTTGTATATTATCGTGGAAAATTAAATGTTTGAGGACAGAATCGTCCAACTCTCAACAGGTTATCATTGCTTTAAATAGTGCTAGAGCACCACACCTCAGGTGAAGACTGCCATGAATTCATTCCTAGTAATTGTTCATTCCATGTGTGATTATTTTCTACACACTGAAGATAGACAATAAATAACCACAGGTTAATGCAAAAGTGTTTATAAAATAATGTTTCCATCAAAATTCCTCCTAGCAATGTTACCTCATTTTCATTGTATTCTTGGTGACCTGCAACTACTGATAAATTCAAAATTTACCATGTAGAAAACAGCATAAGTAATAAACTGACTAAAGAGTTCCATGAATAGATGAAGTCCATACTTCCAGACTCTCAAAATGCTTGTTATATATTCATTTCATTCTTATTTACTTACATTTTCTAGGAGATACAATAAATACTTTAAAATATGAATCGAGAAACTACTATCTGATCTTCTGCAATAAATTATTTTAAAGAGTTGTTATATACAGTTTTCTGCTGCAGAGTTGAATATTGCAAGTCCTACATTCATACATTAATAATTACTGAATTTACTAAAAGATGCATCACTTTACATTATTCAGCTAATAATATGATATGCAACATTTCTCTTTTACTAAGTGAAGAAAAGTATGCCACACTAATTTTCTACTTAGTGTCAAGTGCTTTTATATACATCCTACTTTTCTCTCTTCAAGGGTATACTTTGGCCATGTATTACAAAGCACTAAACTTTTGAGAGTTAACAAAAAAAGACAAAGTCTTATGAAATAAATATTTTAAAATAGCTGTATCATAGCTTAAGAAGAATAAACAGATACATGAATGCAATACTTTTACAGTGATCATTTCTCTTTGGTTATTAGAAGACTCAGTCATGCTAATAACAAGCATTGATGATAGTTTTATTTGTCATTTATCTTAGCAGTAGTAAGATGTCTTACTAAGTAGCTAATGATTGATCCCAGCTGGATGGATTCTTCCAAATTCGGAAGCATATCTATTAAAACTAGAATGCCTTGCAAACACTGATGTCAGTTCTGTATTTGCATTGGTATTTTCCTACTTAAAAGTTAAAATGGTGTTCAGTCAAAATTAACAATCAGCATTGGTTATATCTTGAAATTTCAACAGTAATTTTTAGAAAAATATGGTTTATTATTGTGAATGTATTAATGATGTATTAAGAAATATAAGTTAAAATACTAACAAATCAGTAACTCAGTATCATCAGAAAAGATAGAATCTCTACTAGCACATTTACGTTAACGTTTATTCATTATAATTTAGATTATATCCACTTTTAAGGTAAAAGTGGCATTAACACATACAAACTTGATTAATTACAAATTAAAGATAAAAACAAGAATAATGGGATTAATGATATTAAGTATTTTATAAATGCTAAATTTATGCTCACTTTTATTCTACTTTCACTTTTCTCATCATAAAACAATTACTTTTGTTAGGACACACATATCACATATTATAAATTAAAGACTAAAACCATGTCAAAAAGTAAAATTAAAAAATAAAACAATGTCAAGATAGAGTAAAACAAGTATTTAAAATAACAACAATGGTAAAGATTTTGAAATGAAGGTATGCAGATAAGTTGATTTTTTTTCCTGACTTTTTTACCCAATCATCTTCTTATAATATGACCCATATCAGTGAGGTTTTATTTTATTTTGTGTTTGGACTTTTAACATTATTTAATAATTAATGAGAAAATATAACTATTTGTTATAGGTTGCCTCCCAAACATGTCCATGTCCGCATCCATGGAAACTATGAATATGTTACATGGCCAAGGGACTTTGCAGACATGATTAGACTAAGGATTTGGGACAGGGAAGATTTTCCTGAGTTATACGAGTGAGTCCAATGTAATCACAAGAGTCCTTCAAGAGAGCGTGCGACAGGCGCTCTCAGTTGGAGCAGGTCAGTTGGTGATGGAGGCGGAAGAGGGAGGGATGGGGGGTAGGGCCATCAGAGCTGAAACAGGCAGGGCGCTCCCCCGAAGTCTACAGAAGGAACACAGCTCGGCCAACACTTATTTTCATCCAGAAGACCCTTTACAGACTTCTGCCTGTCAGAACTAAAAGACAATAAATCAGTAGTCTTAAGTCTGTGGTAATTTGTTACAGCAGCAAGAGGAAATATTTTATTGATTAAAATTTACATTATACTGTGCATACTTGTAATCCCCCTGCATCGTGATTGTTATCACTCCAGTTTATTATGTATTAAAGCTGTGGCATAGAGCTTTCAGATGACGGCGAATCGCCATTCTGTTCTCCTTCACCTTGGTCCATTTAAATTGTGTTTGTTACGGCCTTGCTGTTAATGAAGCACTCATTCCACTTACTTCTTAATACTATTTGCTCTGAACAATTTTCATTCTCTCAGCATAAAACATAAATGATCTTCGAAGAGCATATTGGAAAGAATGGAAGAAAATACGGTTGGAGAGACATCCATACTTAAAGGAAAACCAAGACTCCTCAGGCTGGCAAGCAATTGTGTCCGATGACAGAAGGCCCCGCGGGACACGACAGGCATAAAACAACAGCATTGAAACGGATCTAGACATTTCATATGATCCTTTTGTGCTCCAGACCCAGCTTAAATAAATAAGCTTACCCTCATCTTCCACCAAATATGATTGTGCTTTTTGATGATGATGGAATTACCGCAGGAATCCTAAAATTCATTCTATAAATGTGGCTATTTCCATCTAACCTTGCCTACATGGTAAGGGATCATTTACTGTAATATCCAATAGCAATTTTACTTTATTGGAAGGGCTAAAATTGATACTGAATGAAGTGTGCACAGTCTGCAGTTTCTTAACAGTCTTCCAGCTTCGCTTTGATACTCAGGATACGAAAAACCTGGGCAGAGCACTGGTTTATTTCAGTATACGCGGTAAGTTAAAAAAAAAAAAAAAAGCCTTCGTGGATTATTTTTAATTCTACAAAGCATTTACTATCAGCTGAATACATTTAGATTCCAAGGGTGTGTGAGGTGAGTATCAGACACATTCCACTGGTTGTGGGAAGACGCCGTCAATCCCTGAAGCTAACGCCTTGATTGTGTCACAGGTTCTGTGTGGATATAGAACAATCTCAGGAAGAAGTCAGGATCCGAAGCCAACTCTAGCTGGAAATGAATTGCTGGACAAAGATTGTCTAAAGTTCACCTTAAAATATACGCTAGGGGATATAGATAGAAGAAAAAAAATAAGCAATAGCCCGGAAAATGAAAAGAATGAGGTAGAGTTAAGGGGAGAAGTTCTACCCCTGGACCCCCTAATCTTTCAACCTAAACAGTGGTGGGAGTGGTGTAATGAAGACTTTGACACAACTGATATGGAAGCAAACCCCAACAATTTTTTAAGAAAACCCCAAAGCTTTAACTGAATTCTGCATTCCCCAAAACTCGGATAAAAATAATTCCTACATATTCCCCCAAAGTGAACCAAATGCACCCCTATTGTGGAGGGGGTGTTTATGGCTCGATGCCAGCCACGCTGACACCCATTCGAACATTATTAGACGAAGTCTTCTCACTTTTGTTGAACAACCAATTCAGGTTTTGAATTCAGGTTTTACGTGTGCAAAGTCTCTCATAGCTACGTCGGTGCTGGTTTTTACCTCAGAGGCATGACCTGTAGATGGACAAAGTCACAGTCTCTTTCTCAGGTGTTGGAAGGGGAAATTTAGAGAAACGTTCCGAGAATGATAGAAGCATCTGGAGCAGAGGATATCGGAGGCATCCATCTTACTGTCAAACGGGGACCAGAGAGTCGAAGAGGTCTGGCCTACATTTCAGGAAATCAGGAGCTATAAGATCGAGTACATGACCAAGCCTTCCGAAGGCACCGTATTGCACTGAGTGACACTTTCCCAGCTCTAGAAATGCTATGAGGTGCTGCCGTGGGTCATGTGGGCACCACTTAACTCTTGCGACAATGGCACAGATAACCCCGTAGGTCATTATAGGATCATTATAGAATTATGGAAAAGTAATTATAAAGACAAGCGTGTTCAAATTTTCTCAAGTTGAACATTAAAAATACATGAATGATAAAACGATAATGTCAACTTTTTAAATAAACACTGACACAGCATGATAAACTAACTGCATAGAGTTATGGACATAGATGTTAAAAAACTTAAAAACCTATCAGCAAGTTAAATTGAAAAATATGTTAAAATGATTCTCCACCACGCCAACTACTTTTCAATCATATTAATGAAAGGTTGATGACTTTAGGATATTTTAGCATAATTGGAATCATACAGATGATCAATAAATAGATTACCATATAAATAAAATTCTATAATAATTTGATACAATTTCTTTAAATTCATTGTAAAATTAATCCAAAATCTGAAGTAGCTATTTTCTCAAAACACATTTGTTTGAAAATCATGCCAATAAACATTTTTCATTGATGCGATTTAAAAATTTCTTGTCAGGAAATAAGGAATCAAAAAATAAGTAAAGCACATACTCACTGATAAGGATCAATTGAAAGAATTATCAAAAGTAATAATGTATAAGATAATTGTCAAATGCAGTAACTTTTCTTTGTATTAGCAATAATTAGCTGAGAGCTATCTTGGGAAAAGTGTATCCATCTTAAATAACAAACTAATAAATAATAATGATAAAAATTAATGGAATATTGAAGAATATGTTCCTTTATTGAGTGTATGAATGGAGCTAAGTAAATAGAATGACAAACCATATTATTAGGTAGAAATATGGAATAATGTAAATATGGCATAATTTCTAAATTAGCATATGGGTTTAGAATAATTTATATTAATTCTCAGCCATATTATGTTTTAATGATTCAGAGTTGTCATCATACCAATACTTTACTGCATTTAGCTACTCTCCTGGGATCCAGTTTACTTCAATATCACCAATTAGAATAAACAAGACATTATTGAATACATTTTTAGATAAACTGTTGTCCATCTTGACTGCAAATTTAAGTCACATGAGAATGTTTGCAAATCTTTAAGGAAAGGACCAGTCCATTTCAGCAGAAAATCTAGGTGTGGGTCTGGCAGCACACTTTTTAAAACTTCCAAGGGGGGTTCCAATGTGCAGTCACAGTTAAGAGTGAATATTGGAAAAACAGTTTTGCACAACCCCTTCTTTTTTATTTGAATAAATTCCTGGGACGGACATTGGTTGTGCAAAAACACATTTATTTTAATGCATTGCTATGCCTTCCTGAAAGAATATACTGATTTATAATTTCCACAGACAGAAGATCAAAGAGCCTATTTCTTGCATCTGATCACTGCTTTATAATTTCTTTTGGCCGTTGTCACCTTGATGATAAAAGCAATAACAATATGTAGATAAGTCTACCATCTGTGTTTTGAGTTGGAGTGTTTATATTTCTTTTTTAAATTTCCTTTCCGTAATTATGACAATATTTAGGCTACTGTATTCCTCTTTCACATCCTGTTTTTAAGGCTTCATACAATATGAATTCTTAATCTTTTGATTTTCTCTTTCTTTTTTTGTGTGCTTTAAACTTACTAGGCTATAATTATTATATTTATTATCGCTTCTCGGCCTTTTGGCTAAGATCAAGTATAATTATTACATTTATTTACAAATTATCAACAAATTTCTTAAAAGAGACTATAAGCTTGTGATTGTCTATATATACATATATGATTGTGCTGTGATGGCTTATATTTCTATTCTATTAACCTCTATATTTTTATCTTTATGATTTAATTTTTACAGTTTTCTCTTTAATACATTAGGGATTTGGTCACTTGTATTTCAAATGTCAGCTACACACCTATCATTTCTTTTTTCCAAATAGAAAACTTTCCTATTTATTTATTAAATAATTACATAATCCATCTTTTCCCCCCATGGATTTCAAATGCCGTTTCTATCATATCCAATTTTTATTTGCAATGTTCATTTTATTCCACTGAGCCCCTGATTATTTCTCTGACATTGTAAAACTTTAATAATTTTAGTTTACTCTTTAGTGTTTGGTAATAAAAATTCTCCCTCTTCATACTTTTTTTTGCTAAAGGGCACCTTGCTAATTTCATATATCTCATTTCACAGATGTGTTTTAGGATAATTTTCACTTACTGAAAAATTAAACTCCCTTGAAATTTCATTGAATTATATGAAATATATGTATATCTGTACAAAAGTTGCTATTTTCATTCAGAAATTTGGCTTATTTCTGAATGCACTCAAATCCTTAAAGACAAATCAATTTTCTCAATAAAGTGTTTTGATTTCCATCATGTGGCATGTGACATAGATGGATATGAATATGTCATATTGCTTGTGGTTAAAAATATACACACACACTCAGTTTTAGTTGCTATAGAAACTGGACAACTTTCTACTGTGGAATAATTGTTATCTGATTGGTAAGGAAGGCGCTGATGTTTGTCTATTTATTTCATAATGGGCAACATGGCTGAATCCCTTCAATAGCTCTAAAGAGATTTCAGCAGTTTCAGTTGCTAGTTTTCTGTTTTTGTTTTTGTTTTCAGGTAGAACGTTGGATTTGCTGATTGTATTTCCTAAAGAGGGCTGCAACAAGCTCTGGCAGATTGAGCCTTTGTCTACAGTGTGACCTTTCTCTGTCCGGAGGAGATTCTGGCTCAGCCAGTGAGGTCCCCATAATGCACAGAGAGCTCTAAGGCTCAGTAAGTCTTCGAGGAGAATGCAGATTCCATTCTGTTCTTCAGGTCCTGAGTCAACATGCAACCAGTCCACCTGCTCTGAGGCCACCATGATGGGGCCATACAGGATGGATCTGAGGTTAAGAAAGAGAGGAAATAGCAGTAAGTTTCTTTCTTTCGTGATATTGTTATGTTCTGCTCTTTTTTTTTTTTAAGATTTTATTTACTTATTTGTCAGAGAGAGACGGTGTGTGTGTTCACAAGCAGGGAGAAGCAGGCTCCCTACTGAGCAGGAAGCCCGATGCAGGACTCGACCCCAGCACCCTGCCATCATGACCTGAGCCAAAGGCAGACGTTTAACTGACTGAGCCACCCAGGTGTCCCTGCTATCTTCTCTAGTTTATTGTTTTACTTTTCAATCTACCTTACTGGATAGAAGCATTGGAACAATATTAAATTTCATCAGTGATAATGGCCTTCCTTCCTTTGTTCTGCCTAAATGGTAATGCCAAAAGGTATTGTACTGGTAAGCATGCTTTTTGAATTACCATTTAGGCAGTACCAAAAAAAGCAGTTAATTATACATTTCACATCAAAACTGCTGAGTATCACACCTGTTTTGTACCCAAAGAGGGAGGCCATTCAACTGACCTTGAACTATGTCTGGTTTTCCTAGGTTGTTTTTGAGAGAGAATCATGAAGTTCTGCCAATTGTTAAAATCTTTTGGCCTAATGTCAGAGCTCAGGACTAGTCTAATGAGAAGTGTGTTTAACAGAACCAATAACAAAAACAAAAAAATTTAGTTCTGTGAATAATTTTATCACTAAATTGCTTATTTTATTATTTTTCTAGAAATTCTATTTGCATAGAACATCCTAAATTATCTTTAAATTGTTCATTTAAAGAAGAGAATTATTACTTAGTTCTTACTACTCAAAATGAAGGCAGATGATAAAAAATAAAACATCTTCTGGGACACTAACCTTGAATATCTATGCCCATAAAGTTAAAGCAAATACCATTGGGTCATTAAACATAGCCATAGGCAACTAAATTAACTTTTCCTTGATGAGAAATTTGACTCGTGATTTCCTCAGAAGAAAAAGTTAACTAGTACAATCTTATCGAATATGTTCTGATTCAAATGAATTTAGTAATGTCAATATCCATCTAACTATATTTCATTATTCATTTTTGTTTATGATTCATTGTGTATCAAAAACTGATTCATGATGATTTGCAAACAGAAATGGAGGTAAACAAAATAAATGCTAATAAGTGAAATAAAACCAGAATAAGAAGAATGAAAGCTAAAATCAGAATATAAAACAAAGAATAATAAATCTACAGAGTAGTCATATAGGAGTAAAAAAATTTGATTCTCAAATTTATAAATGTGATATTTTAGTCTGAACAAAATTGTATTAAAGAATAATCCTAAATAGCACCAATATTGTTTTAGCCAATATTGTTTAGCCAGAACTAATAATACGGATATTACTTTTATTCTGAGTTTTGAGATCAGGCCAGAATTTGAAGAGAATTGGACTAGATGATGGTTTGTACTGGGAACTTGGGAACATTGTCTAGTGGTGAGTAGACTTGTATTTTCCTTCATTCTAACTATTGAAAAATGATGAAGTTAATTCATGCTAATAAAGTCTTTCAGAAATTAAAAAAAAATGTATCCAGAAAGGACATTATCAATTACACACTTATCAAGAATAAAATGGTTTAAACTGTGTGTTAATCCTGCCAGTTACATGGTCCCTCAAGTCACAGGATTCTGTTAACTGGATTGGCAGTTTCACTGAAAAATAGGTAGAGTAAATCATTTAAAGAGATTGAATTAGGGCGCCTGGGTGGCTCAGTGGGTTAAAGCCTCTGCCTTCGGCTCAGGTCATGATCCCAGGGTCCTGGGATCGAGGCCCACATCGGGCTCTCTGCTCAGCAGGGAGCCTGCTTCCTCCTCTCTCCTCTCTCTCTGCCTGCCTCTCTGCCTACTTGTAATCTCTCTCTCTGTGTCAAATGAATAAATAAAATCTTAAAAAAAAAAACAACACACACAACTCTTAAAAAAAAAAAAAAGATTGAATTAATAACTGTAGAGTATGTGGTTCATTCCCTGCACTGAAAGTGCTGCATTCATGTTAACTCCATTACTCATACCCATATCAACTTTTACATTTAATTAATTTAATTTTTCATTATTTTTTAGCTTCATGGAGGCATCACTGAAAGATACAATTGTATATATTTGAGATGTAAATGTGGTGACTTGCTATACACACACGTTATGAAGTGCTCACCACAATCAAGTTAACAACCCCATCACCTCACCGTTACTCCCCCCGACCCCCACCCCCCAGTGTGAATGTTTAAGATTGACTCGTAGCAAATTTCAAGTTTACAATTCCGTGTTTATTAGCTGTTTACCTTGAACAACATGGGGGTGTGGGGGGCCAAACCCCCGTGCGGTTGAAAATCCGTGTGTCACTTCTGAATCCCCTAACACTTAACCACTAACACCATACTGTTAAGCAAAAGCCTTATCAGTAATATAGTTAACACTGTATATTGTATGCATCATATCCTGTATTCTTACAACAAACTAAAGTATTGATCATTGAGGAAATCATAAAGGAGAGAAAATACCTTTATAGCACTGTATTTATTAAAACGAGAAATCTGTGAATGGGCTGGCACTGTTTAAACCCATACTGTGCAAGGATGAGTGTGCCGTACGTCAGCTCTTCCCAGCTCATTCACCTTACGACGGAAAGTTTTTATCCTTTGACCGACACTTCCCGTGTCCCTCACCCGCGGGCTGCACACAGCCACCATGCACTCTGATTTTGTTGTTGGTCTTGTTGTTTTCGGTCGGTTGTTTTCTTAAGATTCCACATATAACTGATGACATACAGTATTTGTCCTTCTCTCTGGCTTCTTCACTTAGCATAATGCCCTCCGGGTTCTCCATGTTGTTGCAAATGGCAGGATTTTCTTCATTTTTCTGGTTGAAAGAGGTTCCACTAAATACACATATATAATATATTGTATTATACATTTTATTATATATACACATACATACATACATATGCAAATATGAGGCTTCCATACCTTGGCTATTGTAAAGAATGTTGCAATGAACATCGAAATGCAGGCATCTCTTGGAGATAGTGATCTAACTTTCTCTAGATCTATACCCAGAGGTGGGATTGCTGGCTCACATGGTAGTTCCATTTTTAGCTTCTTGAAGAACCTCCTTGTTGTTTTCCACAGTGGCTGCACTGATTTACATCCTCACCGACAGTGCCCGAGAGTGTCTTCTCCACATCCTCACTAACACTTGTTATCTTTGTTTTCTTTAGAGGAGTCATCCTGACAGGCACCAGGTGATATCTTATTGGAGTTTTAATTTCCATTTCCCTGATGATGGGTGAGCACTTTTTCATGTACCTATTGGTCATTTGCATATCTTCTTTGTCTGTTTAGGTACTCTGCTTATTTTTTTAATTGGATTATTTGGGGGGTTGGCTTATGAATTCCTTTTATATTTTGGATATTAAACCCTTATCAGATATGTGGCTTGCAAATATTTTCTCCCATTCTGTTTGTTGTCTTTTCATTTTATCAATGGTTTCTTTTGTTGTGCAGAAGTGTGTTTGTTTTCTTCTTTTGTTGTCTTTGCTTTTGGTGTCATAGCCAAAACATCACTGCCAAGTCCAGTGTCAAGGAGTTTTCTCCCTGTTTTCTTCTAAGAGTTCTACGGTTTCAGGTCACTTAAGTCTTTACTCCATTATAAGTTTATTTTGCTGAATGTGTAAATTACAGATTCAGTTTCATTCTTTTGTATATGAAAAACTAATTTTCACAATGCCATTTACTAAAGATATTATTCTTTCCCCATTGTGTGTACTTGGTGCCCTCTTCAAAGATTAGTTGATTGTATATGGATGGGTTTATTTCTGGATTCACCATTCTGTTGAATATATACATAAATATTTTTATGTCTGTTTTCATGACAATATCACATTGTTTTGATTACTTTGTAATACAGTTCAAAATCAGGAAGTGTGATGCTTCCAGCTTTGCCCTCCCTGCTCAAGGTTATTTTGGCTACTGACGTCTTTGGTGGCTCAAAATTATTTTAGAATTTTTTTTTTTAATTTCTGTGAAAAATACTCTTAAGATTTTGATAGGGATTGCACTGAATCTGCAGATTATTTTGAGTAATATGGTATTTTAGCAATATCAGTTCTTTTGATCAATGAACTGGGATATCTTTCCTTTATTTGTGTTCTTCAATTATTTCATCAATGTCTTGTTTTCAGTGTATAGATCTTTCACTTTATTGGTTAAATTTATTCCTAGCTATGTTTTGTATAGTACTGTAAATAGGATTATTTTTACAATTTGTTTTTTGGGTAGTTCATTGTTAATGTATAGAAATGAAACTAATTTTTGTATATTGATTTTGTATCCTGCAATTTTACTGAATTCATTTATTCTAACAGTTTTTTGATAAAATCTTTAGGATTTTCTGTGTAAGGCCATGTCATCTGCAAAGACATTTTTACTTCTTCCTTTCCTGTGTGGATGCTTTTTATTCATTATTTTTGACTAACTTCTCTAGTGAGGACTTCTATATTGCATAGAAGTGGTAGAGTGGGCATCCTTGTCTTGACAGCTAATGTCAACCGGTAATATATGGCCTTTATTATGTTGTGGTATATTCCTTTTATTCTTAATTTAAAACTGTTTATCTTAAAGGATGTCAACTTTTGTCAAATGCTTTTTCTGCATCTTCTGAGATGATCATAGGATTTCTATCAACATTCTATTAATATGATATGTCATGTTATTGATTTGTATATATTGCACCATATTGCATCACAGTGATAAGTCCCACTTGTTCGTATTTCATAATCTTTTTACTCTGCTGTGGAATTTGGAATGCTTGTATTTTGTTAATGATTTTCACATCTCTGTTCATCAGGCTTGCGATTTTATTTTCCTGTCATGTCCACCATCCTGCCGACATGACTCTCCAGATTTCCTAGCCCAGATCTTATGGAGAGTGTAACTGGAGAGACAGGAGCAGTGACTGAGTTCTCAATTAGAAATGTTACTTGACCAAATAATACAAAGTAACTTAGAGAGTTAGTTGATTAATTTTTTTACTATTTCTTACTTACCAAATATTTATATAACAACAACCCCTGGATCAATGGTTTAATTTCCTATGTTGCTATATTAATAATTAATTCCTTTTCATATGTTAAATATATCTATTTTCTAATTTATTCCTTTTTAAATGTTTTTCTTTTGCTCAATTTTGTCTTTTGAGAAATACCACATTTAAATTTCAAGTTTTGTAACTTAAGTCTCTTCTGAAAATAATTCTGAGGATTAAAAATAATTTACTCTTGTGTATTTTACATATAATTAATAATTATTACCATGATATGGGTGAAAAATTCCCAAATAATTAGGACACCTTTGGTAACTGCCCTTATTAATCATATTAACTAATTAAGTATCTTATTAATCCCTGCTTATTCAGAAATGAGAGATATCATTTAAATCAGAATTCGAGTTCATCTCCATAATTTCTCTGAAGGAATTTTGCAAGCAAATAATTTTTCACTAGACTTTTATTTTTCACAATGACAAAATATTGAGTGTTTTGATTAAATACATTCATTTCATATAAATTATCCATATATATGTCTTCCTTCTCCCCATTTCTATTTGCCCCAATCTGTAAATAATTAATAAGATCTGAGCAACAGAGGTAACGCTAAGGGCAGATTATGAGTACAGGGCAGATATTAACTAATACCCTAAAGAGAGGGGTGTCCGATTGCTGGGATAGAATGGTAACATCAGACAACAGGACCAAGGTTTAAAGGAGGTTGATAGAGAAAAGGATGCCAAGAAACAGCTAAATTAGCTTTGGTTGTGCAGATATAGGAGAGGGACTGAAAAGGCAGGACATTCCTGAACCTTCCAGAACTCAAGCTTAAATCCAAACAACTTTTCTTGTCTTCATGCTTAACATTTTCCAGGGTGACTCCCTTCTACTTTGTGAAAGAAACAGCCTACAATTCCCCATGTGTTTATTATTCAAGCATCAGATGGAATTCTTACAGAGTAGGAATTGAATGTTATTTCCTGGTGAGTTTGAACTTGGCTCCCAAATTAAACCTTTCTTGCTAATAGAGTTGGTGTTACTACCCTTCCATAGCATGTGGCCTAGGGTCTCGGTTTTTCCTGCTGTTTGTTTTATGGAAGCTGGTTGGTTCTACATTGGTCGGAATAGAAAATGCCACATGCCTCCAAAGTCCTCTCTGTTCTCCCACTGATGCAGTAAGGAGGTTTTAATGCCACTAGTGTGTAGTGGTGTTAAAAGTTACACTACTGCTCAGGCACTGAAAAACCAAACATCTCAGGTATGATTTTAAAAACTGTTGTTTATTAATTCTTGGTAATCGAACAAACCCAGGAGTCTCCTTCTTTTTTGAGCACTGAAAATTGGATCTTGGGACTTACAGAGACAGTACTCCTTGGGAATCATGAGCTCCCAGGCAACGACAACAACAGCAAAAACAAGCCCATCGACTATACGGAGAGAATTAACCCATTTTTGCCAGGCTTCCATCTGTACCAGGCCTTGTCACGAAAGTCAACCCCAGACCCTGTGCTCTTCGCTCAAGAAAATGTAATGCTGCCAAACCGTCCTCAGGAAGTTTTCAGTCATCGTCCTCCTTAATTGCTCTCTGCCCAGGGTCCTTGGGTCCCTTTTTGCCTGTCCCTCTTGTCAGTTCCCCATAGCTTCTTTTTGTTTCCACTCTGTTGTCCCTTTAAATCTCAGACAACTTTGTCAGTTGGAGTCTAGATCACGATTTTTTGTTTGTTTTGTTTTTGTTTATTTTTTAAGAGAGAGAGAGCACCCGAGTGGGTGGGGTGGGGGAGCAGAAAGAGAGGAAGAGAGGATCCTAAGCAGACTGCATGCTCAGTGCGGAGCCCAACAGGGGTCCTGACCTCAGCACCCTGAGATCAAGACTGAGCCAGCACCAAGAGTCCAGTGTTTAACCCGACCGGGTCACACGGGCTCCCGTTGAGCTCAGTTTGTAGTGGGGTCTTCCCCTACCACAGTGGTCCGAAGACAACCTGCTTCACCACCTTTAACGAGCACCTGGTGCTGTTTCTCTGTGATTCTTTTTTCATTGCAGTTCTTTCAAGTTACTGACCAGTCAATTCAGGGTTCTCCGTGGTTTGCTCTTGTCCACCTCCCTTTCCTGGTTGCTTGTTATTTCAGGAGAGCACTGCTGAACATCAGGGGTGGAGATGCTTGTCTGCTCTTTCCTTTCTTCTTTTCCAGTTGTCCTCTGTTGGGTTGTGAACAAGGTGTCAGAATGAGTGTCTGTGCTGCGGGCAGTAGCCTGCTCTCCGTGGTCCCACCGTGAGCTCCACTGGTCCAGGCTCCCTCCTCCTCCCCCTTCCACCCTTCCGACCTGCACTTTCCCATCCTCAGGAAACAGACCTCATCAACTGCCCTTCTCCTGCCACACTGACATTCACAGGACCCCATGAAGTTGTCCCTGGAGCCACAAGCGTTTCCATCCCCCTCACTCATTGACCCTTTACTGCCCACACAGTGTCGATTTACACACCTGGGGCAGTCATTGTGCAAACCCTAGGAAGGTGGGCTTTTTTTCTGTCTGCAGTTCCTCTCATGACAGGAATTGACATCAGATCCCTTCCTGGGATCCTACCAGTGTCTAACTCTGGTCTCATCATCTCTGATTGTCTTCTTTCAACTTTATAGCTAACCATATTTATATTTGGCTAGTAAATGGACCTCATTTTTCCAAATATGCTTGGTTTTTTCATTTTTAAGTTCTTACTATTTAAGTCACCTTTTGGAATTGATACAAAACAATATATATATATATATATTTTCCTCTGAGAATCTCTTAGTTGAAAGCCCTGGTTTCAAGAGCATTGTCTTCATCAAAAAATAGAAGTACCTAAAAACTCAAAAAATGATTTTTTTCTTTGTAATCCTTATTCTAAAGGAAGAACACTGAAAAAGTTCTTTCTGTTAACTAAATAGTGAAAATGGAAGAAAAAAACCCACAAGAGTTGAACGCTACCAGAATTGATATATCCATTAGGCAACATGGCTCATTCTTCATTTCCTTATTGAGGAACTCATCATCTAGAGGCTTGGGTGACATTCATTTATTTGATGCCCTGAGTTGCATCTTCAAGTGTCTCATGAGGGGACTAATATCTCCTTTCTTACCTAGAGCAATTCTTTATGTGTCTGAAGGAAACTGTGCTATTCACGATTTCCTTATTATTCAAGATTTTTTTCCCCACAATCAGACTTGAATGTTAATTCCAAATTTATCTTTATTCTTCCTTTTCTTTTTTTTCCTGGAGATCTTCACATTTAGAAAGACTCCTGGTCTCTGCCCTCAAATAATGAAATTCCAGAATGAATTTGTTGAATAACATTCTCTTTTTCATGAATGGCTTCCAGAGACTAGAGCATGAGAAATGAATAATAGTAACTTCACAGTGGAAGAAGCTGGAAGATGACCATGTTAATCAAGAGACCAAGGTTAGCATCACTAATGAAAAGACACATTGCTATTGTGTCTGATATGATATAATGAGAAGAGCACTTAATTTCTGTGGTGTTCTTCCCCCAAACCCATAGCCTCAGTCTATGATGGTAAATGTCAGACGAATCAACATGGAGAAACATTCTATAAAACATCTGATCAGTACTCTTCAGAAGTACCAGAATAATAAAAGAAAAAGAAAAACAAGAAACTAACAAACCAGAGAGAACTAAGGAAAAATGGTGAATGAATACCATGTTTTATGCTGATTGCATCCTGGAACATAAAAGTAACACTACTGGAAAGGACTTTGGTGGAAAAACCGAAATGTGAATAAAGGCTTTAGAATTGCAATTGTATGATACCAAGGTTAATACCAATATTAATAAACATACTTTGGTTGTATAAGATGTTAACAGTAGGAAAAATAGGAATGTTTGCAAGAACTACATTATTTTTGCAGCTCTTATATAAATCCAAAATTATTTCAAAAAAATCTTTTCTTAAAATGTACACTTAAACCTGTCATTTCCAGAACTGAAACTTTTATCTTTCCATTTGTCCTAAGTCACAGGTACAGAGCATGGCCCTGAACAAAACACTTATTTCCTCCAGAATTAGAAACTATACAGATGAACCAGTTTCTAACACTCATTCCTCTCACAGTTTTGCAAACTGCTTTTTCTTGGTTTCAGTTCTACTGCTTTTCTGTCTTTTGGGGACCCTTTTCCTTGTTTCAGCCATTAAATGTTAGTTATGGAGGTGGTCTGTCTCCAGCCATCTGTTTTTCTCAATCTATATACAGTGCTTGGGTGCACTTGCGCTCACCCAGGAGATGAAGCCACACATCACTATGATAAATCCCAATTCTCTATATACAACCCAGGGTTATCCGTTGAGTACATCTGATCGACTGTGTGTTTCTACGTGGGAACACTTTAGGTATCTTTAATTTAATGCATCCAAGAGAACTCAGAATCTTTACTTGGAAATGCTACTCAGCCTGCGATTCCCGTTGTACTGAATGACAACCCAGCAGGTCAACGGAAAATTACAAGAGGATTAAATTGGGCTTTCTCCACTTCATCTCAGTATGACTCATCAAATTTCAATGATTCTGACCCTGATACTTACAATTATTTACTCTGCATTTCATTTCTGGCGTCTTACTTAGCTATTCCAGCCTGCTATCAAGTTCCCTTCAACAGCACGGCCCAGGTATCTCTTTAAAGTATGCACCTGATAAACCATATGCCAGGATTCGGGTAAGTTCCTCTGCTGCTTAGAATGTTTCGACGGCTGTCCAGCTCTGCCCACGGACCCCTTGCGATTGGCTCTGATGTCAGGACCATGGGGTAAGTTATTATTCTTCTGATACCAGGACAGAGAACAGCATTGATTGGATTCAGTCCTTTGCTCAGGTTAGGAGTAGGTACAGGTAAGATGGATCTAGGCAGGGGTCTCCCTTTTCCTTTATCTTTGTTGTTGTAAAAACGATGAGACCTGGTAGGGAACTGGAGTGAGAGACTATTGGCTGAAAAGAATGAATATTCAATGCAGAAAAAGTGTAAGTGAATACTGAAGCATACCCAACTCAGATAGGAATTCAATAATTTGCAGTCACCAAACTGAATGGCTATTCTAGTTTCTCTACAACTACTTAACTAATGGAAATTTTAGGTTCTAAGGTATATGTTATAAAATTATCAAAACGGGCAAGGATATCAGGTCATGCGGCCCCAATCTGTGGAGAAAATCATGGGTACAATGGAGTGGGTGTCTTGATGAATTCCGGGAGCACACTGAAATATGATTATAGTTTGAAGGTCAAAGGTAGAAGAACTCAGTAGAATTAGAGGGTTGGAGTGCTTAGGAATTTAAGATTGAAGAGAGAACCGTCTTGGAATGGCAGGATCCAGAGAGTGGCTAAGGGAATGAGCTTCCCAAGAGCGCTATAAGGAATTCCGAAAGCTGGGGACATGGGATATTTAAGTCAACAAGGTTGTTCGAGAATAGAAGTGGAGAAACGAATGTGGATATGGGAAAATCACCAAGAGAAAACCAGGATAGAAACAAGGGGAAGCAGTGGGTAATGCAAGAAGGCGATATTCCTGCCTGAGCTTGTGTGACTCATTCCCACCGGGGCAAGGACCACTTCCAGGGGGCAGTGATGGTACCTTGCTGTCCACATGCTATGTGAGGGTGACAGCAGGCAGACTCCGTTCAAGTACAGGAAGGGAGTCAACATATTTCAGGGAGGGTGAGGAGATATGTCCACGGTGAACTAGAGATGAAGAATGGGGGACATGTATTCACAGTAGAATGGCCATTCTAGAGAGCACAGTAGAAACTGGGAGTTCGGTCTACACGTGGGAAATGAGAAAGAGGATTCACATTCAGATTAATATGAAGATAACATATGGCATCCCTGGAGAGCATGTAATTCTTGGGATAGTGCCCAAAGATTACAGACAAAGAGGCATGACCTTAAAAATCCCATGAACAGGGGTGGCTCATTAAGCGTCATTAAGCCTCTGCCTTGGGCTCAGGTCATGATCTCAGGGTCCTGGGATGGAGCCCCGCATCGGGCTCCCTGCTCAGCAGAGAGGCTGTTTCTCCCTCTCCCACTCTTCCTGTTTGTGTTCCCTGTCTTGCTGTCTCTGTCTGTCAAATAAATAAATAAAATCTCTTTTAAAAGATCCAATGAATATTTATTTTTTGATCTAACATTTGTCTCGCCTCTATGAATTATCTTCCCTTCTTTCTGAGTGCTCTTCCTTAGAGGCACGCAAATGCTTTCCCTTTGAGGCTTGCAAACACTTTCCCTGGCCTGTAGCACTGGTCTACACAGCTCAAGTATCTCAGGGGATCCCTGAGCAGGAGCAAGGCACAGTTTCAAGAGCAGAAAAGAGATGGCGTGAGTACCGAGGTGGGGGGGAAAGGTGTGTCTAAGCCCAGGGACGTGCTTCTATGGAATCTTCTGTGTCTCCGTCTCTCTCTCCCTAAATCTTCTTTTCTAAAAGCACTATTTTTATGTTCCAAGAACAATGTCTGGCTCTTTGCAGTTGCTGAAAATGATTTGGTTAAATGTCCTCATAGTAATTTCTCTGACCTAGCTTGCCTCCAAATTCCTTCAAAACTTTGTTCTTTGATTTATTCTCACCAGCAGCCTCTAAAAGAAGTTAATTCCTTCTTCTGTGACTTTTTTATACCTTGTAAAGAATCTGTATCCACACTTTCTTGCACTTGTGTGCTTATAGGACTCTGCGGAGTAAGCTGTCAGGACAGTGTTGCAGAGGATGTGGGTTTCATGAGGGAGACACGTGTTGGAACAAACACACTGGCGTGAGTATGGATGAATTTTTTATCGTTTTTTTCTTTTTTTGGTCAATAATTTTTTTGAAAAGAAGTATAAAAGAGTGCATAAACTATTACCTATGTGAAAAGAAACATCTCCTGGAAACCTATAAAAAGAATTTTATTTTTTTCCCCTTTTTTACATGTTGTAGATCATTACCCATTTAATGATAATTGTTCCTCCATTATAACATGAAGCCATCTGTTCAATTTCTATAGAGATCACTAAAAATATCACAATGATAATAAAAGTCAAACACATTTTGGTAATTCAGAGCTACTGCAAATTTCAATTTATATGTATGCATTTGTGTGTATATGTGTGTGTGTAGTCATTGTATAAGGTCATTAAGGGTAAACACATTCTCTCCTTAGTACACCATGTGACTCTGGCTTCCTTGTTACCGAGAAAAGAACCCACTTATAAAGAAAAAAATCCAGAACAAACATTTGACCAGTTGCTCAAAGATCTAAAAGTGCTATTAAAATGGTGTGAACATAAGCATTTGGTGGTAAAAATCATTACAGCCTGAATTGTGAAAAGAATCTTGAAATAGATCAAAAGAAAACAGATACATGAGTGGGACAGGCATTGAGTTCTTCAAGTGACAAAACAATTCACCACATATGTGAAATAGTGTATAAGCTCTTGTGTAAGAGTCGGGATTGAATTCCAAGGAACAACCCCTGTGTTCTAAATCTGCGAGGGAGCTGGGAGCAAGGCTGTGAGTGGAGGTCCTCAAGAAGACGTCAGCATGAGCTGATACACGAGCCACCTGGGCACTTAGAGGCTTCTCACCCCGCCCCTGTCCTTGGAATGGGCATCCCGCTTGCTTTCCAAGGTCACAGCCTTGAAATAGAAAGGTGGTGTTGATGCCATCTGGACTGAGTATGTGACTGAACCCAGATAAGACCTTTATATAAACGTTTAAGATTTGGCAGGCTGAGGTGCAAATCTCCATGTCTTGTGGCTGCCCAAGAAAAGCCACCTATGTAGGTTCCCTTGCTTTCTACACCTTCCACCTGCCTATCTGGATTTGAATGCCTCTTTCTTTGGCATCTCCCTGATCTCTACTGGAAGTCATTTTCAGATCTCACCCAAGAAGATCCCAAGGAGGTGGCGAGCCAACAGATGTGAATGTTGTGATAGAAGTATCCTGGTGCAGGGTTAATGCCAGACATCATAGTGGAGTCACTACAAAGAAAGGGACACACTCCATTCAGAACTATAAGAAGAAAGTGTTAAGGAATCACTTATAAAACTTCTGTTTTTAGATATGAGGAGTTTGAGGGGCAGGGCAGGGGGTCATGGGGGGTAGGGAGGAAAAAATGAAACAAGATGGGATCGGGAAGGAGACAAACCATAAGAGACTCCTAGTCTCACTAAACAAACTGAGGGTTACTGGGGGGTGGGAGGGTAGGGATAGGGTGTCTGGGTGATGGACATTGGGGAGGGTTTGTGCTACGGTCAGTGCTGTGAAAGGTGTAAGCCTGATGATTCACAGACCTGTACCCCTGGGGCAAAGAATACATTATATGTGAATTAAAACAAACAAACAAACTTCTGTCTTTAAAAATTAATCTAATCTAAAAAGGTCTTCTACAATCTAATTTTAAATAGATGTCACTTACTTGTAGAGTTAGAATTAATTTATCAAAGCAAATAATGTATAAAGGTTAAGTTCTGAACATGCAGAAATGGAATACATTTTTGCTAGCTGCTTTTGTACGTAAGCAGGCACCTCCTCCAATTCTGAGCCCAAAGAAATAAGTAAAGAAAAGAAGAGGAAGAGCAGATGAAGCAGCTACGCATCTATGATTTTGTGACTCTGTGCAGTGTCCTGATCAGTTCTTCTGTTAGAAACTTCTTCCCCACCTCCTGTTTAGATCTTCGGAGCTGGAAGTAAGAATTCCTCCCATCTCCTATACATATGTATATGTATATGTCTATCTATCTATCTATCTATCTATCTATCTATCTATCTATCTATAGATATATGGCCAATTTATGCCGTGAAAATATGGTCAATATAGTAGAACTTTACATGAAATGTTAATTTCACTGAATGAGAAAATGTAATTTTCTAAATGTTGATTATATTTATTTAAAAACCTACTTATTAATTCTAAGTAGTTGTGGTTAGTTAAATGGAGGATAATTCAATTTTAAAAATCAGCAATCAACCTCTTACAGATTAATATATTTAAATGTAATTTTCATGGAGATAGATTATGGTGGGACTACATTATAAATGTATATTTTTAAGAAAAAATAAAGAACATTGAGTAAATTCCTTTATTCAACAAATGTGGTAAAATAATGAATTCTAAAACATCCACTGATGTCTTTTAAGCATCACAGTTCTTTATACTAGATGATTATAAACTTGCTTCCAAACACATAAAATGTTTTGAATAAAGATTGTATCTAAGAGTTGCCTCACCAGGAAAATTCACATTATAACATCTTAAGTAATATTGACTGGTACTCAAGTCCCATGAAGCATACTCAAAGGCCCTCTCTAAGTTGAGAGACCACAGTGAAGTGCTTCCCCAAGCTCTACCTCTCTGAAAGATATACACTAAGGTATACATTTTTGATACAAAAATTGTTTAAAAACAACACTGTAGAAAGTGGTATAGAGGGAAAAAAAAGTAGCAAGGAAATATTAACCACCCACACTTCCTGGCTCCTGGAAAAGAGGTGTCCTTGCCATTACACACCCACCAGAACAGTGCAAGGATACATCATGGAAGACTGTAGGAAAAACTCAGTGGTGAGTGGGTTATACCTTCCTACACAGAAGTTTAGCATCTCCCAGATTTGGAGGAGCCATGCTAGACAGTAAGGTCTCTGCAGCAATGGAAAACAGAATGAAGAGGTAACCATGACTCAAGATGGGAAGACAAAAGCAGGTGAGACCACATTCCAGGTACCAGATCTGCACCCCATTTCTTTAGCAATGTGGTGCTCAGCTCTTAGTGAGCTTGGAGAATCCTAGGATCAGAGAACAGGAGTGGGTCTCCATTCCTGTTCTGATGTGGGCACTACCTGTAGTGATACTACGCACATCCTGATCTACTTTGGAGGTTTGTCATCAGAGATACAGAAAGGAAGGCACCCCTGTGGAGGCGGGTAGGCCAAGTCAAGGAGGCATATCAAATAAGGGCATCATCTACATGCAAAAAAAACTGGCTGGGATGGAAGCTGGTAGGCCAAGCCACTGAAGAATGCAGTTTTCTGAACAGTAGAACCCAGGATCACTGGGAACCAACAACAACCAATGACTCTAAATGGGTGAAAGAGATGATGTGGGCTAACTGAGATTACAGTGTTTAGACTGGAAGACAGTTAAGAGAGATACTGGAGAGAACTGGAAAAATAATCCTTCACTAGTTTGAAGCTATTTACAGATATATTTTTTTTAAGTTATTGGATGAGGCTTACTCAATGTTATGGGGGATAATCCCTTTTATTTAAAATCGACTAACTGTAGATGTTAACCACATGTACAAAATACTGTTACATCAAAACCTAGATAAGCATTTTTTAAGGTGTTGTTTTTTGTTTGTTTGTTTGTTTGTTTGTTTTACAGAGAGAGAGAAAGAGCATGAGTAGGAAAGGGCAAAGAGAATTTTAAGCAGGCTCACGCCCAACGGGGGCTCATGCCTGGTGCTGAGCCTGAGCCTTACACCGGGCTTGATTTCACAACCCTGAGATCATGACCTGAATCAAAATCTAGAGTCAGAGCTTAACCAACTGAGCCACCCAAGCATCCCAAATTAGTTTGATCAACTATAGCCTAGTTTGATTGATTAGTGTTTTATCAACAATAGCTTAGACAAGTTGATAAAAAATTATGATAGAGGGGCTCCTAAAATTCCCTCAGGGTTGATAATTCATTGGAATGACTCACAGAACTTGCTAACATTATTAAATCAGGTGCCTTCAATATGCTTAGTAACTTAGACTGACTATCCTGGGCTCCTAAAATTCCCTCAGGGTTGATAATTCATTGGAATGACTCACAGAACTTGCTAACAATATTAAAATCAGGTGCCTTCAATATGCTTAGTAACTTAGACTGACTATCCTGTATACAGTTGATGAAAGATACATGTTATTAATAAGCAGTAATTTGGAAATAACAACACTAATTCTCAAAGTAATTTGGATTTGTACTTTCAATTCAGTTGCATTGTTATTGTGTTTCCTGGTGTAAGTATGCCTCTCTCTGGAAGTACAATCTCTAGACTAGTGGAAAATAAGGTCACGGGAGTAGAAAGTCAAGAAAGGAAAGAAAAAGAAAGAAAGAAAGAAAGAAAGAGAGAGAGAGAGAGAGAGAGAGAGAGAGAAAGAAAGAAAGAAATAAAGAAAGGAAAGAAAGAAAGAAAGAAAGAAAGAAAGAAAGAAAGAAAGAAAGAAAGAAAGAAAGGAAAGGAAGGAAGGAAGGAAGGAAGGAAGGAAGGAAGGAAGGAAGGAAGGAAGGAAGGAAGGAAGGAAGAAAGAAAGAAAGAAAGAAAAAGAAAGAGAGATAGAAGAAAAAAGGGAAAAAATGATAGTGGTCATAGAGGTAGTAGTGAGTGGTGCCAGTCTCATTTCCATCCTTGGATTCCTGGACCTGTGAATCCTGAGATAAAAGCACCATCTATCTGACACTGATTCAGAGCATAAATAGCTTCTTGGGAGACTTGACACAGTCTTACAAGGTATTGCCATCTAGCTGGCATTGCAGTTTTATCTTCAAAAGGCTAGTCCACCCTTTTATCAGGGCAATTGGTCCATGATGGTGGAAACACGGTAAGACTAGTGAGTTCCACGAGCATGAGCTCTTTTCTACCCTTCATTTGCTGTGAAGTGAGTTTGTTGATCAGAAATAATGCTGTGTGGAATATCATGACCATGGATAAGGCATTCTGTAAGTTCCCAGATGGTAGTGTTGGCAGAAACACTTCATGCAGGGAAACCCAGTCTATATCCATAGAAAGTATCTATTTCAGTCGAATAAAAAGTGCTACCCCTTTCGTGATGGAAGCTGAGTATGCCNCCAGACGGTAGTGTTGGCAGAAACACTTCATGCAGGGAAACCCAGTCTATATCCATAGAAAGAATCTATTTCAGTCGAATAAAAAGTGCTACCCCTTTCGTGATGGAAGCTGAGTATGCTCAACTTTATGACTTGGTGAATCAGACAGCATCTAGCACATGAGGAGCATCTCAGGATGGTGGCCCATGATTAAGCGTTTAGTCTTGATCAAGGCTGAGCAGCAGACCAAGAGCTTTTTCTCAAATGGAAACAGTTTTCTGAGAGGAAGGCAGGCATTTGTTCCAAAATCCTCAGGGCCTGCTCTATGATTCACCCCCAAAGCCTCCGAACAGAATCCTTATCTGCCATTGTCTGTTCAGGTACTATTGGATTATCTAGGTCATACTGCTCAACTGGAAGAACAGGGCACTGGGACCTGCTGCAGAACCTTCTCATGTTCTGCACGTTACTCAAAAACCAGCAGCTTTTGGGTCACTCAGGAAATGAAGTAGCACACACCACTGGAAATTGTGCTTTCTCTTTAGTTGTAGGAAAGACCAGGTACAACAACTTATTCTCCACCTTAGAAGGGATATCATACCATGGCCTGCACCACTGGACCCCTAGAAATTTCACTGAGGTAGAAGGCCCCTTGATTTTTCATCAGAATTTTCTTCCATCCCCCCTCTGATCTTCAAATGTCTCACCAAGAAGTTTAGAATAATTGCTACTTCTTGCTCAGTAGGTTCAATCAACAATGCCATCAGTGTACGAGACTGGAGTATGTCATATGGAAGGAAAAGGTTATCAGGTCCCTGCAGACAAAAGGATGACATAGGTTTAAGTCGAGAGTTTGAAACCTTGATTTTATCCCTGTCTTTTCCCACTTGATCTACCACAGTTATAAGCAATAAGCCAATTTCATAATGCTCATAATTGTGACAAAAATATTTTAAGGTATGAGATAAACATTTACTCACAAACTTACCTTCTAATAAGTATCGGTAATGGCTAGCTAATGGTGATATTTTGTTTATCTCTGTTGCTACATCATGCCATAGACTGTTAGTGGTGTCTTTATTACTGGAAACAGGCTATGAAGAGATTTATTTCAAAGAATTGGCTCATGTGATTGTGTGTGCTGTCCAAGCTAAAATCAGCAGGGAAGGCTGGTAGGATGGAAACTCGGGCATGCTTTGAATCTCCATTCTTGTGGCAGAATTTCTTTTCTCTCCAAGAAACTTGGTTTTGCTCCTAAGCTTTCAAGTTATTTATGAGGCCCACTGATGTTATTTAAGGTAATGTGCTTATTTAAAGTCAGTTTATCATGGGTAGGAACCACAGCTACAAAATACCTTCACAGCAAAACTTAAATCAGTGTTTGATGAAATAACTGGATATTATAATCTAGCCATATTGACACATACAACTAAAAATTAACCACCGCAAGTAGGTTCCTAAATCTTCCTTAACTTTGATCATTCACTAGAAAGAATCACACAACTGACTTAGAGCTCTTCTGCTTATAGTTACAGTTTATTGTGGGGAAAAGACACAGATTAAAGACAGTCAAGGGAAGAAGCACATTGGAGTCTGGGGAAGAGTTACATGTGGAGTTTCCATTATCCTCTCTGTACGGAGTCAGGATGCATTGATTTCCTGGTGTCGTGTGGGAAACTACACAGAGTGTTGCTCACATTGTAACTCAACTGAACCTCAGTGTTCAGAGATTTTATTGGGGCTCCGTCAGGTGGGTTTAATTGATTGATTGCCCACATGGTTGATTTCAGTCTCCATGTCATCTAATACAATGTGACCCAAATCTCATTAATGGTTGTTTCTGGGGCGGCTTTCCCCCACCCTGAATCTCATTATTGCTTCCTGGCTAGCCCAAGGCCATGACACAAAGTCTGTATCCAAATGCAGTGGTGGGGAGTGGGGTGGGGTAGGCAAAGGCCAGATACTTTGTGTGAGAGGTTAAATTTTTACTGCACATCAGGTATAAGATTTTCTAGTGTTATTTTGGTTGTTGCTTTAGGGTAACAAGACTATGCATCTTTAATTTACCACAGTCTATATTCAAGTTATAATCTACCACTTGACATACAGTATAACATCATTATAATATTTAGGCCTTTCTATTATGATTGTCATAACAACTACTTGATACATATTATACACATTGACCCACATAGTTATAATTGTTAGTGCTTTTGCTTGTTTATGTAGATCCAGATGTATGAATGCTGTGATTTCCCTTCAGCCTGGAAGACTTCTATTAATAGATTTGGTTTTGTGTCCAAGTCTTCTAGTTATAAATTCTTTTAACTTTTGTGTGTCTGAAAAACCATTTTTCTTCTTTTCAAATTTTTTAAATTTTTTTAAGATTTTATTTATATTTTTGACAGAGACACAGAGAGAGAGGGAACACAAGCAGGGGGAGTGAGAGTGGGAGAAGCAGGCTCCCCCCTGAGCAGGAAGCCCGATGCAGGGCTCGATCCCAGGACTCTGGGATCATAACCTGAACTGAAGGCAGATACTTAATAATCTGAGCCACCCAGGTGCCCCAATTTTTCTTCTTTAATGAGACATATTTTTGCCTGGTAGAAAATTCTCGGTTGACTATTTCATTATTTATTTATTTGGGTTTTTTTTGTTTTTATTTTTTCTTTTAATAGTGCAATGTCTTTTATAACATTTCTGAAGAGAAAGATGCTGTCTTCTTCATCTTTGTGTCATCATTAATCTGTATGTAATGTGTCTTGTTTTTTTATTTTTCTGGCACCTTTTAACATTTCCTATCATAACTTTTGAGCAATCTTCCTGTTAGGCTTTGGTATAGCTTTCTTTATGTTCCTTGCTTTGTTGTTGTTGTTGTTTTGTTTTGTTGTTGTTGTTGTTTGAGATTCTTGGATACAACCATCACAGTTTTCTCCAGATTTGGAAATCTACTAGCTCTTGTTTCTGTAAATATATTTCTGCCTACCCACCTCCTTTTGGGAGTCTAATTACAGGTATATTTAGGTTGCATGAAGTCCCATAGTTTACTGATTAAATTATTTTTTCTCTCTGTCTTTTATTGTTGATAGTTTTTATTGTTTTGATTTCAAATTCACTAATGTTTACTTTTGCAATGCCTGTTTTAATTTCATCCAGTGCATTTTTTTTTTGTCTCAGATGGTGTAATTTTCCCTCTCCATATGCATGGTGGGTCTTTTTAATCTTTCATGACCTTGAAAGACATTCAGAACAAATGGGATATGAATATAATAATTGCTCCATTGTCTACATCTGCTAATTCTAGTATTTTTTTTCTTTGCTAGTTATTAGATAATTTAGACTGTTTTTATTTTTCTTCATGTTAAGAGTTGTATTTTTCTGTATTTTCGTGTCTGGCAAGCTTTGATTGGATGTCAGATGTTGTAAATTTTAACTTGTTGGGTGCTATATATTTCTTTAGTCTTTTTTTTTCTTTATTAACATATAATGTATTATTTGTTTCTGGGGTATTATTTGTTTCATCAGTCTTACACAATTTACAGCACTCACTATAGCACATACCATCTCCAATGTCCAACACCCATCCACCCCATCCCTCCCACCGTCCTCCACTCCAGCAACCCTCAGTTTGTTTCCTGAGATTAAGAGTCTTTTATGGTTTGTCTCCCTCTCTGGTTTCATATTGTTTCATTTTCCCCTCCCTTCCCTTATCTTCCTCCATCTTGTTTCTCAAATTCCTCATACCAGTGAGATCGTATGATAATTGACTTTCTCTGATTGACTTATTTTGCTTAGCATAATACCCCCTAGTTCCATCCATGTCATTGCAAATGGCAAGATTTCATTTCTTTTGATGGCTGCATAGTATTCCATTGTATATATATACCACATCTTCTTTATCCATTCATCTGTTGATACACATCAAGGTTCTTTCCATAGTTTGGCTATTGTGGACATTGCTGCTATAAACATTCAGGTGCATGTGCCCCTTTGGATCACTACATTTGTGTCTTTAGGGTAAATACCCAGTAGTGCAATTGCTGGGTCATAGGGTAGCTCTATTTTCAACTTTTTGAGGAATCTCCATACTGTTTTCCAGAGTGGCTGTACCAGCTTGCATTCCCACCAACAGTGTAGGAGGGTTCCCCTTTCTCCGCGTCCTCGCCAACATCTGTCATTTCCTGGCTTGTTGATTTTAGCCATTCTGACTGGTGTGAGGAGGTATCTCACTATGGTTCTGATTTGTATTTCCCTGATGCCGAGTGATGTTGAGCACTTTCTCATGTGTCTGTTGGCCATTTGGATGTCTTCTTTGGAGAAATGTCTGTTCATGTCTTCTGCCCATTCCTTGGTTGGATTATTTCTTCTTCGTTCTTTATGGATTTTGGATACAAGCCCTTTATCTGATATGTCATTTGCAAATATATTCACCCATTCTGAAGGTTGCCTTTTTGTTCTGTTGACTGTTTCCTTTGCTGTGCAAAAGCTTTTAATCTCGATGATGTCCCAATAGTTCATTTTTGCCCTTGCTTCCCTTGCCTTTGGCGATGATGTTTCTAGGAAGAAATTGCTATGGCTGAGGTCGAAGGGGTTGCTGCCTGTGTTCTCCTCAAGGATTTTGATGGATTCATGTCTCACATTGAGATCTTTCATTCATTTTGAGTCTATTTTTGTGTATAAGGAAATGGTCCAGTTTCATTCTTCTGCATGTGGCTGTCCAATTTTCTCAATACCATTTGTTGAAGAAACTGTCTTGTTTCCATTGGATATTCTTTCCTGCTTTGTCAAAGATTAGTTGACTATAGAGTTGAGGCTCCATTTCTGGGCTCTCTATTCCACTGATCTATGTGTCTGTTTTTTTGCTAGTCCAGAATGGTGAAGCCACCAGCTTTTGCTTTCTTTTTCAACATTCCTCTGGCTGTTGGGTTCTTTTCTGGTTCCACACAAATTTTAGGATTATTTATTCCACTTATTTGAAAAAAAGTTGATGATATTTTGATAGGGATTGAATTAAATGTGTAAATTGCTTTAGGTAGCATAAACACTTTAACAATATTTATTCTTCCAATCCATGAGCATGGGATGTTTTTCCATTTCTTTGTGTCTTCCTCAATTTCTTTCATGAGTATTCTATAGTTTTCTGAGTAAAGATTCTTTGCCTCTTTTTTCTTCCTAGATATCTTATGGTTTGGGATGCAATTGCAAATGGGATTGACTCCTTAATTTCTCTTTCTTCTGTCTTGTCATTCGTGTATAGTATATAACTTATTTCTGTGCATTGATTTTATATCCTGACACTTTACTGAATTCTTGTATGAGTTCTAGCAGTTTTGGAGTGGAGTCTTTTGGATTTTCCACATAAAGTATCATATCATCTGCAAAGAGTGAGAGTTTGACTTCCTCTTTGCTGATTCAGATGTCTTTTATTTCTTTTTGTTGTCTGATTGCTGAGGCTAGGACTTCTAGAAGTATTTTGAATTGTTGAATAGTGGCAGTGATAGTGGACATCCCTGCCATGTTCCTGACCTTAGGGGAAAAGCTCTCAGTTTTTCTCCATTGAGATGATATTTGCTACGGATTTTCATAGGTGGTTTTTATTATATTGAGGCATGTACCCTCTATCCCTACACTGTGAAGAGTTTTAATCAAGAAAGGATGCTGTACTTTGTCAAAGCAAAGTACTTTGCATTTTCTGCATCTATTGAGAGCATTATATGGTTCTTGTTCTTTCTCTTATTAATGTTTTGTATCACACTGATTGATTTGCAGATGTTGAACCAATCTTACAGCCCAGGAATAAATCCCACTTGGTCATGGTGAATCATCCTTTTAATGTACTGTTGGATCCTACTGGCTAGTATCTTAGTGAGAATTTTTGCATGTTCATCAAGGATATTGGTCTGTAATTCTCCTTTTTGATGGGGTCTTTGTCCAGTTTTGGGATCAAGGTAATACTGGCCTCATAAAAGGAGTTTGGAAGTTTTCCTTCCATTTTTATTTTTTGGAACAGTTTCAGGAGAATAAGTATTAATTCTTCTTTAAATGTTTGGTAGAATTTCCCTGGGAAGCCATCAGGTCCTGAGCTGTTGTTTTTTGGAAGATTTTTGATTATTGCTTTAATTTCCTTACTGGTTATGGTTCTGTTCAGGTTTCCTATTTCTTCTTGGTTCAGTTTTGGTCGTTTATACATCTCTAGGAATGCATTCATTTCTTCCAGATTGTCTAATTTGCTGGCATATAGTTGCTCATAATATGTTCTTATAATTTTGTATTTCTTTGGTGTTGGTTGTGATGTCTCCTCTTTCATTCATGATTTTATTACTTTGGGTCCTTTCTCTTTTCTTTTGGATAAGTCTGGCCAGGGGTTTATCGATCTTATTAATTCTTTCAAAGAACCAGCTCCTAGTTTCCTGGATTTGTTCTACTGTTCTTTTGGTTTCTATTTCATTGATTTCTGCTCTGATCTTTATCATTTCTCTTTTCCTGCTGGGTTTACGCTTTATCTGTTGTTCTTTCTCCAGTTCCTTTAGGTGTCGGGTTAGGTTGTGTATTTGATAGCTTACTTATAGTATCTCATTTATTTAGCACAGGAAAATAATCATTATTATTATTCAATAAGTAAGTTAAGAAACATCTGTAAGACACATGAAATTGAAATATTATAAGCAATTACCTTTGATTAAAATTCAAGGAAATGAGAAATTAAGTGGAACATGAATGGAAAGTTAACAAAAAAGAAGTTATATAAATACATGTGAAATCATTTTTTTTTCCTCCACAGAAATCAAATAATATTAAGATAGACATACATTTTCATCAATAAAACTAGTTAATTTGTTCCTTTTTTTTATTTTTTTATTTTTTGGTAATGCTGAAATGGCTAGAAAGGCCAATGTATGCAATACTTGTGGGAACTTAATTTGCTACAGGCTTTGAGAAAAGCAATTTGATAATATTTATATGGATCATTAAAAATGTTTATATACTCTGGACCATTAGTTCTGCTTCCACAATTATTTTTTTTACATAAAATGATCTACAAGGCAATTCAAATTTGGTATATAAAGATATTTATTATACCACTCTAGTAATATGGATAAAATAAAAATAGATACATGTTTATTGAATGGTCATCTTATCAGGCTGTTCTAAACTGCCATTATGAAACTTCCAAAATAACAACTTTTAGATATATTTTAATTTCATGTGTCTTACAGATGTTTCTTAATTATCGAACATAGGATTGCTTTTATGACAGTTTCACGTCCACTTAAAAAAAGAAAAATGTTCATTTTTATTTTCATTTTTTTTAAGATTTTATTTATTTACTTGAAAGAGAGAGACCACAAGTAGGCAGAGAGGCAGGCAGAGGGAGAGCGGGAAGCAGGATCCCTGCTGAGCAGAGAGCCCAATGCAGGACTCGATCCCAGGACCCTGAGATCATGACCTGAGCCGAAGGCAGAGGCTTAACCTACTGAGCCACCCAGGAGCCCCTGAAAAATGTTTATTTTTATTAGGAATTACATAAACAATGCACAGTGGAGGAGAGAATCCATAGACATATCAGGAGAGGTTAGGGTGATGTGGAGTGCTATATGCAAGTTAGAAAATCTCCATGTTTTCTTAATATTTAAACAGAAGCTTGAAGAAGTGTGAGCACAAGCTATGGGATATTTGTGAGGAGAGGCATAAGGCAGAGAATGTGAAAGTTCTTGAATTGGGATTGTTCTATTTTAAGAAACAGCAGAGTCTGTTGCAGCCATTGAGATGAATAATGAAGAAAAGTGGAAAGAGATGAGATTGGAGACATAGCAAAGAAATTAATACAAATTAGGGTGCATGTTGCAACAAGGAGAACAAAAAATAGAATGGTTCACACAGGGGACATTTATTTTTCGCACACACAGCAGTTCGAACACAGGCAGGTGTTTCGGATGGGTAGGCAGCACTTCATCGCAGGTCCATATGATACCCAGTTTCCTTCTATCTTATTGTTTCATTATGTTTTAAAGTGTTGCTCTCATTTCGTGATCAAAGCAGGGTCGCCAGCACCAAGTCCATATTCCAAGGTTCCAGGGTACAGAAAGGTGAGAAAGAAAAGAAGCGGAAAGCCAGGAATTACCTTTTCAAGCCCGTGAGCTGGCATTTCACACATTGTGTTCTGTCGTGCGGCGTGACTCGACTTCACACGTAGTGATCCCAGCTGCACCGGAGTCTAGAGATAGGACACCAGATGCGATTCCCATGCGCCCAGGAAAACCTCGGCTTCTGCTGCTCAGAGGAAGTCATGGCAAGTGCATCCCGGGTAGCCGACAGGGGGCCAGATAATTGGATCTTTGCAGGTCCTTGTAAGATTGTGGTCCTCCACACTGAGTGAGGTCAGAAAGCATTAGACTGCCCCGAAGCAGTAGTACCGTCTGTTAGTTAAGATTGAGGGGCAGGATGGAGGATCGTGGGGGGTAGGGAGGGAAAAATAATGAAACAAGATGGGATGGGGAAGGAGACAAACCATAAGAGACTCCTAATCTCACAAAACAAACTGAGGGTTACTGGGGGGTGGGAGGGTAGGGATAGGGTGGATGGGTTATGGACATTGGGGAGGGTTTGTGCTATGGTGAGTGCTGTGAAAGGTGTAAGCCTGATGATTCACAGACCTGTACCCCTGGGGCAAAATATAAAAATTTTAAAAAAAGAATAAAAAAAAAAAGGATTCCTCTCCGATTGATCATTTGTCCTGGGGCTCAGATAACACTGATGTATTTGTGAGGCTTCCTTTTATATACAAAGGATGGTTTTATATGAGCAGTTCTGTTTCAGGATGACTGTTCCTGCCCATCCACCTGGTGTTTGTGGTGTGGTTTCCACTTTTCTTACCGGAGCTGTAAGGGAGTATATATAACACACTGAGTAACACACTGAGTTCTGGCGCAGGTTATCTGTGTTTACCTCCCAGACAAGTTAATTTCTATTGTGAGACTTCTCCAAACCTCAATTTCTTTATCCGCCTCAAACGTTTTGTTGAAGAATAAATGCGTTAATTAGTACTTAAGGAGCTTCTGGCACATCATACACCCCCAAAACTAGTAGAAGTTAATTTTCTTATTTTAATCTTGTCAATTTATTTTCCTTTTAGAATTGGATTTTTGCATTTTTCACATTCTTCTTATTAAGGCTCCTATTATATTATTTAAAATTTAATATATTTTTCTGGGCGCCTGGGTGGCTCAGTGGGTTAAAGCCTCTGCTTTCGGCTCAGGTCATGATCTCAGCGTCCTGGGATCGAGGCCCGCATTGGGCTCTCTGCTCGGCAGGGAGCCTGCTTCCTCCTCTCCCTGTCTCTCTGCCTGCCTCTCTGCCTACTTGTAATGTCTCCCTCTGTGTCAAATAAATAAATAAAATCTTTTTAAAAAATAAATAAATAAAATTTAATATATTTTCTTAAATTCTTATTGTAATAAGTTAGTTTCACGGTTCTAATATTCAGGCAAAGACAAACATTCAGGCACAAGATATATTCTTTTTTAAAAAAATATTTCTTATAACATTTACTAGTTTATATCCTGGACATTCTACATATTCCTTGTTAGGTTTTTCCTTTTTTTTTTTTACTGTTTTCTTTATAATTATTTATTTTTTATGTCCTCCTAAAAATTATGTGCAACATCATATTTCTACGTTCTTATGTGAATGGTATATGTTTATGCACAGTCTCCAGGAGAGGCTTCATGGCTTTTATGCACTTACAAAGCAAACCTCAAATCCATGAATATTTTATTTAAATATTTTATGTTATAATTTCCCATCTATAACCTCGTAGTGGATGGTGTTTTACAATAAAAATAGCCCTGTCTTCTCCTTGATGCTATTGCCTTGAACTCAATTTAGTCTGGAAACAAATAAATCAACCAAGCAACAAAGCAACAAAAGTCCTGATATGATTTTTGTGTGCTTGATAAAGTGCGCTATATCAAAGTGCAGAAATTCCACATTCATATATAATCTGGGTGCTGAATTTTTAAGACAAAACCATTTTCCTTTCTTATCTCCTCAATAAAAGTGAAGGACAAGCCATAAACTTAAAAATGACAGCATTAGTTAATGGATCTTTTTTTTTTTTTTAGATTTAGCACTGAATATTTCTGAAATTATGCTTACACTGCTGTTTAGACTTAAACTTTAGTCTCATGGGCTCCTTCTGTTTCTCACTGGGTATGCACCCCTAGGACACTTATCTATCTTTATTGCTGCATTTCAATCTCAATTGATTGATAGTTACTGATCATTTCCTAAGGAATGGAAGGTTGCCCCAAGACAGAGTGGGACTCATGCTTTCAAGCCTTGCAGCACATCATTTTAGACCATCCGTATGTTCTCTGATCGACTGAATGACTAGGCAAACACAGCAGCAGTTGTCCTCACCACCCCGCACAGTTTCAATAATGCATTACTCTTTTCAAGAATAATTTTCATGATTACACAACATCATTCTAATTAAAAAAATATTTTTTTCTATTACAAAATTCATCGCCATAGCATAGCAATATGCAGAGCTCAAAATAAATGATTGATAAATGCACTGCTTTCAGATCAGGCACAATTTATGTTTGATAAAATCAAAATGCTTATCTGGTAATTATTTCCCAAGACAGCTACGTTAATCCGTACAAACGTCATTGTTTGTTGTTTTCTGCAAATGCGTAACTATTTTGGAGGAATATTTATATCTTACTCCGTCTTCTTCACTTTCATCTTTTATTATCTCTAAGGAATCAGAAATCAAGCACAGAGGATGAGATTCCGAGACTCCTTGGCTGAACTCTTCCGGCTTATTTGTATTCATACAAGTCTAGTCAAGGCTGTGGGTGAGTGGCTATTTGATGGTGTAACTGGGGTTTTCCACAGGGTTGTGGACGGCTTGGAGGGTCCGGGACGAGGGTGCTCACCCTACCAGTTACACACTTGGTACGTTTCACTCTTACCTTTCCATACAGGGTTGGAGGGCACTTGCTGGGTTTGCCAAGTACAGTGCCAAGGGGAAGAGATTCAAAATTGAGAAAGGTCTTTTTTTCTGTGTGGGTTTTCATGCAATCAAGCAAACCAGGTCCCAAGTGCCTCCTTGATGCTGTGCAAAGACCCCGTGATGCTATGTCCCCAAAAGGATAGTGTTCTCTGAGAGAGGTTTTGCTTGTCTGCTCTGTCAAATCTGAACGCTAAAGTTTTGGCAGGAAATCTCAGTTGAGCCCACCTTTTTTTCAGGCCTCTGAATAACTAGAGGTATGTTTTTTCTTCCTTGGGAATGTCATAAATAAAATACAAAAGCAAATAGTTGAGAATAAATAGGACCTTTTACTATTGATAAAATTGAGCTCAAATCAAAGCGTAGTTCACTGCCTTGGATGAGAAAATGTTCAGTTTTTGCCTACTGATAATTAAAATGGTTCGGATGTTTAAGTTTAAAAATAAAACTAAACATGAGGACAAGTAATTGTAATGTGTGATTCCTGAACGGAGCGCAACCTGTATAGCACTTTACTACATCCTTCATAAGTAAAAATCCATTTGTAGATTATCAGCAGTATGCATCCCAGCTCATCGAGCTACAATTACAGCGTTATTGTGCCGGGAGTTTCTCAATTTGCCTCAGCAAGTGATTAGAAACAAGTTTGGGAGCAAAAAGTCATAGTCCGATTGGTACTCCAATCATCTCTGACCGGGTCACTCTAGGCTGTTGTCCAGGCCGCTCCTTCATAAGCCCAGGGAAGCTGTTTCATTTTATCTTTTCCTTAAGTCAGATTAAATCACTTTCTAATGAAACCGATATTAAATCTTCTTGTCTAATGATAAACAATCTTTAAGATTGTTCTATTCATATCCCAATCTTCTCATATTAATGGTAGCACGTCTCATCAAGACTTTCTTTAAATCAGTCATGTTCATTACACAGAAATGTTATTCTGTCCCACAATGGAAACTGTCAAACGGGACATACTTTCTATAATAACTTAATAGCAAATTTGGGTCTTTCTGTTATTTGAAAAAAGACACTTTTCAGCACACTTAAAAAACCAGATGTTGAATTGAGAAAATGTTATTTGAAACATTTAGCAGTACAAGCATTAGCATTATGTTAGTGCATATTTATTCCAATCTATAAATTTTCAATTAATTCAATTAGAGTGAGTTTCATGTTTCATAGCCTATATTTCACTGTGAAATTGGATGCTATTTTACCTTCTTCCTCAAGCATTAGTAAAGAAACAAAAATATGTCAATCATGTCACTTTTTTTTTTGATTTTTTTTTTTAATTTTATTTTTATTATTTGCCCAAGGGGTACAGGTCTGTGAATCATCAGGCTTACATCTTTCACAGCATTCACCAAAGCACAAACCCTCCCCAATGTCCATAACCCATCCACCCTATCCCTACCCTCCCACCCCCCATGTAACCCTCAGTTTGTTTTGTGAGATTAGGAGTCTCTTATGGTTTGTCTCCTTCCCCATCCCACCTTGTTCAATCATGTCACTTTAAGGCAAGTGGTTTTAAATGTACATATACATACAAACTTGCTCACTTAATAAATAATTTCTTACTTTAAATTTGTTAAACCCAGGCCTCATATCAATTGTAAATATGTTTGTGGCAAGAGAAAATAACATTAAACACGGTTCAAGTTATTCTGTAATGGAACACATTACATTAAATATTTGGTATACTTTTCATATTATATAATATTATTATAGAAGTTTTGAACCATGAAATAGAGAATGAAATAAACATGAGTGGCAAAACAAGGGGAGAAACTTAATTCATGCATAGATCATATAAATGGACAACTTAAGGAAAAATAATTATGGTGGGGAAATCTCTTACATTTCTTATGCTTTCATAATGGATTTTTTTAATGAAAAAAGAAGACTTTTATAGGAAAGGTGTTAGTATGAATATTTTTAAAATTAACCAACAAATGTCCCTAGAATATTTGTGTATGTGTTTATACACTGGGCCACAAATCAAATGTCATAAAGTGCAGGTAACTTTCTTTGGACTAATGAAAGCAATAATATAGATAAGAACTGCTAATGGTACCACCACTTATTAAGTACTAAATATGTGTCAAGCATTGTGTAAAATAAGGAATGTAAATAGAGTTCATCACCCAAACATCAGAGCTTGAAAGCAGATTCATCATTCAAAGTTCATATTTGTCACTGGAATAATAATGCATTTTAACAAGTTTGAGAAAAAGTATTTCAACAAATTGGAAATTAATAAAACATGCACCTGAATAATTATAGTTGAGAAGTTTTAAGTTTTATCTACAGAATACTTAAAATATAACAGCAATAAGATTGTTACCTATTAGTACTTATGAAACATAAACAAGTATGTGATAGCATATTAAAAAAAACCTCTGACTTAAATAATTTCCTCATTTCACAAATCAAAAATTAGATATGATGGATAAATAATGTTAAAGCTTAGTGAAATAACCACAGTGAATATTTGAAAAAAAAAAACAGAATTCAGACCTTAGTTTAAAATATAGACTGCTTCCAAAAAATAAAATAAAATATAGTCAACTTCTTGGAGAAATAGCAGATTAAAAATAAAGATATAAAGTAGAAATATTTATTTAAGAAAGACAAGGATGCCGTTGTATCGGAAAGACTTGTTTTATTTTGCTTTTATAATGAGGACAGTGCATAATGATATATGTACATGTTAATCATTTTGAAACTATCAACACAAGTGAATGTTATAATTCTTTTAATGATAAAAATTGCCTGAAAATTTTTAAAATCCAAACTGAATAATGTGACAGGAAAAAAATTATAATTTTTCCCAAATTACCTCCATAGAAACTCTAATTCTAAATGGCTTTATTTATAAATTCTTTCTAACATCCCTATAACTAAGTTTCTAAGAAATTGTAGATTGTTGAAGGTAGAAAATGTCATTTTACAAATCCGGAAAAGCTCTGATACTAAAACAAATATAAAACAACAGGAGTAGAAATTCATTTTGCATGTGACCATAAGTGCAACCTTTTTTTTTAATGAGCTATTCTGTTCCAGCAATATATCACCAAGGCAGATGTTCTCTATCATATCAAACCATTAGACTAGTGAAGGAAAGATTAAAATGAACATAGTGATAATTATAAAATTTAAAATCTACTTATGATGTTAGGCAAATATTCGTAAGAAGTGAAAAAAGTATTGATCTATAAATACCATGCTATCCCAATTAAAATATCAGTCTTGTTTGTGAAGCATGAGAAATTGATTCTAAAATTTATTTGTAAAAAAAAATTATAAGAATGTCCATATGCTGTTGTATGTAAGTGTTGAATCACTAAATTCTATATCTTAAACTAATATTACTACTACTAATAAAAAACTAATAATTAATAATAATAATAAACTAATAATTAATGTTAATTAACTGGAATTTAAATAAAAATTTGCAAAAATTAAAGTACATCAAATTCTCGATAGTTAATGGATTATTTTTAGTTACTAAATCACATAACATCAGTGTCATATAATTTTCTGCAAATAAAATTTATGTATCCATAAAAAAATGTTCATACCCCAATTATGTTTTTATCTCAATTATTGTCTTAGCTCATGTGTTTTCATTTAATTTTTTAAACAAGAAACTATTTAGGGATATAAAATCTTTGATCTAGCAGCCTTGATCTGGTTATAAGTCTTGAATATGAAGTTCCCGTGCTATTATGTTTGTGAGCCTCTATGTGAATTAGTAATAATTTAACTTCAAATTTACCATATGTTTCTCTTCACATCACAAGCCAGGTTTAATCTATACCATCTACTTTGTAGCTGGGTATTCTTATAAATTAATGGCCTTCAATCTCATTTGGACAATCAGCATGCCTGACAAAATTTGTGTATGCCGCTGGACTAATTTCCATTTCTCTCCCACTGTTATAGCCAATTTTTTCCAATTTTATTTCCATGGCATGTCTGCTCCATATTTCATCATTTTAATATTTAAAGGGATGGGGCAGCTGTGTGATAGATTACTGGCCACAGGGTAGGACCGCTTAGGCCTGCCTAGTGTGTATTTTTTCTAATGGCAACATGCCTGGAGTAGCTTCTTTTAACCACTCTGCATTTTCCTTGCTTTCCCTAAAAACTGGATTTAAAAGAGCTGACATAGGCCTTGCACATTAAGTAAACGACCAGTGAAGACTGAATGTTTGCTATTCTAGAACCAGGAGAGGCTAATTTTTAACTTTATTTTTTTTTACAAATTTCATCGTAAGTGTCCATAATTTGTTTTAGAAATAAACAGTTAAAACCATCCATCGTTTTAAAAAAAATCACTCAGAGTCAAAAGTAAAAACCTTTCATAAGATAAACAGCAAAACAAAACAAAAAAGAGATAACTACTGTAAATCGCTCTTGGATAGTTAATGATTTTTCATCAAATATAAACATAATATTTATATATCTATGTGTATAGTATTCATGAAATTCACAATATAATGAATTTCACAATTCATTCTAAAATCAAAAGTAGTTAACTATAGAAACATTAAAATACCTTAATATTTGATCATGAGAACCATGGCCAGAGGCATAGGCCAGTTTCCAGAAGATCTTCCTTCTGAGTAAAATATATCTTATGTAGGCGTATCAGGAAAAATTCCCATTTGGGGGGATGAGGAATTCCAACTACTCCAAAATCCAATCTGTACGTATGCACACTTAGACATGCATTTTCCAATTACGGGCTATAAAGACCTTAAAAGTGATGGGTGACATTCTCCACTCCCTTTCACAATAATCACCTCTAAGTCCCACCCCCTCCACCCCTGAACCCTTCTGATTACTTTTATGCAATTCTAATGATAAGCAAATCAGTTTCTGGAGTCCCTTCACTGTTGGATTAGATGTGGCTTGGTTAATTTCTGTAAAGGCTGCTCATTGATCCAGTGCTATCTCTTGGGGCCGAACAGAAACTTACCTGCATGGTAGAGCTTCTAACAACCTACTCTTCTAATTTTCTGCCCACATAGTTCCCTTTTCCAAACTGAATATACCCAGATCCTTTATTATCTTTTTTTTTCTAATCATATTCTGGGATTAATATTTTCTTTAAAGGGTAGTATTGAAAACAGAGAACCAAACTCCAGGTGTAGAAGTTGAAATTACCTATAAAATTCTAAATTTGAGTTGTTTTACACTTTTGCCAATTGGAATAGCTATTTTTAGCAGCCATATTATTCTCTTGATTCATGTTTTCTTTACTGCCAGTTACCTCTTCACACTTCCTTCCTGTAAGTTCTATCGTTCAATCGAGTGACCTTGCTATCCTGTTCTGTACAGTTAGTTTGATGTTCATCTACGGTACCATTTACATTTTTTTTTAATTTTATTTATTTATTTGACACAGAGAGAGAGATCAGATTACAGCTAGGCAGAGAGGCAGGCAGAGAGAGAGGAGGAAGCAGGCTCCCTGCTGAGCAGAGAGCCCGATGTGGGCCTCGATCCCAGGACCCTGGGATCATGACCTGAGCCGAAGGCAGCGGCTTTAACCCACTGAGCCACCCAGGCGCCCCCATTTACATTTTTTACTAGATTTATTCTAATGTTGTAGCTCCTTGAGATTTTATGAGTTTTTCATTCTATCACCCCAAACTTGGACCCTTCACATATTCTTTAAATAATGAACATAATTGTTACACATACCACGTCTATCTTGATCCAGTTCATTGAAAATAAAAAAAACAAGGCTTAAGAAAGCAGGTTGAAATCAAAGTTCTCTTTTAGGACAAAAGTGATGAGTAAATATTAACATAAGCATTTCAAATACTTACAAAAGCCCCTAATTGAACCAACAGCGAGCCTGTATTTCTTTTTTTTTTTTTTTTTT
>LNAC01000723.1:132342-291919 GCA_002007465.1 Ailurus styani | reverse complement strand
TATATATATACCACATCTTCTTTATCCATTCATCTGTTGATGGACATCTAGGTTCTTTCCATAGTTTGGCTATTGTGGACATTGCTGCTATAAACATTCGGGTGCACGTGCCCCTGAGGAACACTACCTTTGTGTCTTTAGGATAAATACCCAGTAGTGCGATTGCTGGGTCGTAGGGTAGCTCCATTTTCAACTTTTTGAGGAATCTCCATACTGTTTTCCAGAGTGGCTGCACCAGTTTGCATTCCCACCAACAGTGTAGGAGGGTTCCCCTTTCTCCACACTGTATTTCTTTTCTACATAAATATCATTTACTTTCATACTGTCTTCCAAACATACCATTATGCATTTTCTTTGTCCAGCATGCAAGCAATATTGTCAGACAGCAAGATTAGTGTGATGTAAGTTATTCTTAGTGAACCAGACCCATTTTAGGATAGACATGACACCCCTTTAATAGTGCTTTACTCTGTTCTTCCAGTCTCAATGTCAAGCTTAATTTTTACAATAATCCTTTCATTTCTGATAACTGGAACACTAGTTGCCTGTTATTTATCTTCTATCTCCCTTTCCAAAAATTAACTTCCAAAAATTACTTATAGCATTTCAATAGTATTCAAATTTTAAAAAAATATTATGTGGACCAGCACCTTTAAATACCTTCATATATGATCTCTTAGATTATTTTGGTTAATTTGGCCTTCAGTTCACAATTGGTTCCCCCCTTTAAAAGAAGATGATCTCTTGAAAAAACAATGGCCATTTGGCTGACAAAAGGACACTAAAATAAAATAAGAGGATAAGTGCCTTCTTTATCAACAAAATGGATAAATCATGTTGAATCTATGTGACTGAAAATCCGTAATTATTTCCGAGAGAGTAAATCAAACTTAATTAGAATATTTAATCCACTAGAATATTTTGTTTTCTTGTTGAATAAATGGTTATTTCCTGTAATATAGCCTGGTTCATCATAAAAACCCATATGATTTGTGAAACTCAATTTTTCATATTGATTAGTAAAAAATATTATCCTTACGGTTTAAAGATCATGGATTACCATTTAAGTTATATTCTCTAAAATGTTGGATGGCAACAAGATTGAAGAGCAGTAATGGATCACACTAAAATTCAAAAAGAGAGAGGGACTGTCCACTGGGCTCTGAGGACACACTGCACAGTCTTTGGCCTGCGGAGGCCGAACAGATCCGATGTATAATAGTTGGACAGGGTTCTACCTTACAGCAAAAATTCACATTTTACTTTGCTCATTGAAATCAGGTTTCCAAGTCACTCTTCATTCTTACTAAATAAATGCTGATTCATATAAATTTAAATGTTTTTATGTTAAGAATTTTTGCTATACAGATATAGGTAGAAATGCAAAAACTTTTTAATGTTAAGGTCAACAACTAGCTAGTTGAAATACTAGTTATATATATATATTATATATATATAATATAATCATATTATATAATATAATTACATATAGGTAAAATATTTTTTTTAGATGTTATTTATTTATCTGACAGAGAGAGACACACACAGCGAGAGAAGGAACATGAGCAGGAAGCGTAGAAGAGGGAGAAGCAGGCCTCCAGCTGAGCAGAGAGCACAATGCGGGGTTAGATCCCAGAACCCTGGGATCATGGCCTGAGCCGAAGGCAGACACTTAACAACTGAGCCACCCAGGCGCCCCTAAGTAAAAGTATTCTAAAGTAGAATAATTTACATTGAATTTGGGGAGGGGGGGTGATGTAATAGACATTAAGATAAAATATAAGCTAAATATAAGAAGAATTCATTGTTAAGCATTATAGGAAGATGTGTTTAAACAATCAGAAAATTCACTATATGTGCCTTACTCATTGTCATGCTTGCAACAAAGCAGTGAGTGATATATTCTATAGAGATAGTTATCTTATGAAAATAAATGTGTATTTTTTCAATTTGGAAGAGTAACTGATGTACATTACAAAAAAATGAGAAGATGCGAAACACTGAAAAATACCATTGGGAAGTGTTACATCCTTTATTCTTCTTTGTTACTTTATTCTAGAAAGGGCACACCATGAGATGACCTTGTCTCCTTCCTTCTATCTTTAAAAGATTCATCTCCAGTCTCCTTCTTATGAGGTAGAGGTTTTTAAATCATTTAGGGAATACCTGATCATTTGTCCTGAATATTGGGGAGCACTCTAGTGATGTTCTTGACACCAAAGAGAAAGAAAATCTGAGAACATTTGGAAAGTTGGCAGTGCTGACTACGTGTATAAAGCTTTATGAGCTCTCTTTCCTCATGACACCCCACTTCTTGTCATGGCATTGACAATAGCAGAGACTTGTAAGTAATAAAAACTTTAATTTCCATAGAACCACTTCTAAAGTTTATTTCAAATACGAGGTCATGGAGTCACGTCCATATCAAGAATAGAACCGTTTCATCAGCACCCCCCCACACACACACACATCCAAACTCCCTTGTGCTAACCCTTTGTACTTACACGTCACTTCCTCAGCTTGGCAATTTCTGTCCCTGACCTTTTGCCTTTTCTCAGAATGCTGTATGATGCAATCTTGCAGTACACAGACTTCCGAGTGTAGGATTCTTTCACTTATGTAAGGCATTTGAGATGATCCCATGTTGCTGCACATGTCAGTAGTTTGCTCTGTGTTGTTCTTGAATAGTAGTCCATTGTAGGAATGTACCGTGGCTTATCCACTTATCTATTGAAGACTTTATATTGTTTCTGGCAGTGATGTGTAGAGCTGTTATGAATATTCATTACAAGTGTTTGTGTACATGTAAATTTTCATTTCTCTTGGGGAATATATAGAAGAGGGACCACTGGCTCATATGATGTACGTGTTTAACTTTACAAAACAAAGACTGAAATATTTTCCAAAGTGGCTGTAGAATCTTTTTTTTTTAACATTTTATTTATTTATTTGACAGAGAGAGAGATTACAAGTAGGCAGAGAGAGCAGGAAGCAGGCTCCCCACTGAGCAGAGAGCCCAATGCAGGGCTCGATCCCAGGACCCTAAGATCGTGATCTGAGCTGAAGGCAGAGGCTTTAACCCACTGAGCCACCCAGGTGCCCTATAGCATCTTTCATTCCAACCAGCAATGTATGAAATTTCCAGGTCTCAGCATCCTTATCTGCACTTGATATTATAAATACTTTTTTTTTTTTTAGTTTTAGCATCCTAAAATCTGTGCAGAAGTATCTCATGGTAATAATTTGCATTTTCTCAATGACTAATGATGTCAAGCATCATTGCATGTGCTTATTTGCCATCTGTATATTTTCTTTGGTGAGATGTCTGTTCAAATATTTTGCCCAGTTTTTCAGGGTTTTTAAATTTTAAAAGTTCTTTAAGTGTTCTGGTTATAAGCCTTTGATCCAATGGTATTGTCAAATATTTTCTCTTAGTCTGTGTCTTTTCGTTTCATTCTCTTAACAATGCAAATTTTTTGTTTGTTTTAATTTTTGAAGTCTAAATAATCACTTTTTTTCATGAATCATGTATATAGCATGTATATAGAAGATTACAACTATTGAACCTAAGACATAAAGATTTTCTCTTCTGTTTTTTTTTAAGATTTTCTTTTTTCTTTTTTTAGTTTCTTTTTTCAATTTTAATTTTAATTTTTTTATTTTATTTTTTCAGTGTTCCAAGATCTTATGTTTCTTAATAACAGTTTCATAGTTTATATTTAGGACAAGAATGTATTCTGAGGTAATTTTATATAAGGTATAAGATGTGTATGATATAGATTAAAGTTCATTTCCTGGAATATGGATGCCTAGTTGCTTCAGCACCATTTTTGAAAATTGTCCCGTGGGACTCCTGGGTGGCTCAGTGGGCTAAACCGCTGCCCTCAGCTCAGGTCATGATCCCAGGGTCCTGGGATCAAGCCCTGCATCCAGCTCCTTGCTCAGCAGGGAGCCTGCTTCTCCCTCTGGCTCTGCCTGCCTCTCTGCCTACTTGTGATCTCTCTCTCTGTCAAATAAATAAATAAAATCTTAAAAAAAAAGAGAGAGAGAGAGAAGAAAATTATCCCTTATCCAATGAATTGCTTTTGTTTCTTCCTTAAAAATCAATTAACCATTTTTGTGTGGTTCTATTTCGGAGCTTTCTACTTTGGACCATTAAGCTGTGAATCTCTTTTTTTTGGGGGTCGATATTACAGTGTCTTAATTACTGAAACTCTCTACCAACTCTTGAAATCAGGTTGTGTGAGTCCTCCAACTTATGTGTCATTTTTAGTATTGGGGCAAATCATGCATTGGGCAGTATGAAGGTTAAAAGCGTCATGCTATCGTAAGCATCTCTCTGTCTCTGTCTCTGTCTGTGGTACGCTGTCTCTCTCTCTCTCTTTTTTTTTAAAGATTTTATTTATTTATTTCACAGAGGGAGAGAGATCACAAGTAGGCAGAGAGGCAGGCAGAGAGAGAGGGAGAAGCAGGCCCTCCGCTGAGCAGAGAGCCCGATGCGGGTCTTGATCCCAGGACCCTGAGATCATGACCTGAGCTGAAGGCAGAGGCTTTAACCCACTGAGCCACCCAGGCACCCTGTCTCTCTCTTTTCTAACACTTATTTTTCATTCTGAATTATGCTTTGTCTCTCAGGGATCCACATCTAAGAGTCACCTACCTGTTTTTAAATCAAAGTGTGGGGGCACCTGGGTGGCTCAGTCAGTTGGACATCTGCTTTTGGCTCACGTCATGATTTCAGGGTCCTGGGATTGAGCTCCCCGTCTGGCTTCCTGCTCAGCGGGGAGTCTGCTTCTCCTTCTCCCTCCCTGTCCCTCCCTGTGCTTGTACTTCCTCTCTCTCAAATAAACAAATTCAAAAAATGTTTATGAATAAATAAATAAATCAAAGTCTGGCCGAGTCTGTTCACCTTCACTTTTCTTTTTTGTATCTCGTCCATAGGTATTGAGCATACTTATGTCTTTTTTGGTTTCCTTTTTTTTTTTTTTTCTTATTTTATTTACAGCTGATACTCATTTAGTGTAGAAGAGAAAGGTCATTGACTCAGACCTGGGCCTGTGTCAGTCACATGTCTCATTTTATATAAACTCTTCTCTGATGGCTATCATGTTTTGTAGAAACATCTAGATTACAAACGATGGTGAAAGGATGGTTATTTGCACATAGTTATTTTCCTGTATCTCAAATTCACCTATAATAAAAAAGTTAGAATTGCTATGTTCAAAATATGTTTAAGCTTCTCAGTATTAATTAACAGTGATTAATTTATTAATTCTGATTGTTAGTCATAATTGCTTAAGTAGCCATTTTACCACACTCTACAAAGGTAGGTGCACAGAATTTTTCTTTTAAACTTTATTATGGTAATACTTGACATGAGATCTACCCTTTAACAAATTTTTATTTGTGTGATTATTGTTGATTATAGGTTCGATGTTTTACAACAGACTGCCTTCTAGAAACTGCCTTCTAAAGTGCCTTCTAAAAATATTGCCGCAATATTCAGCAGCCACACTGGTTTGTCAGCATATGTGAAGGGACTTACAACAATATGAAGATGACTTCAAACTGAACACATTTGTGATACAGCAGATGCAGAAAGAAGAATTTGGGGAGTTTCCCTTTTCTGACTAAAAGCAGAGATTCTGGGAGTGAAAGGCATAAATCCCTTTGGGGGGAGCTTGCTTTGGGGAAGGAGACTGACCGCTGGCCCAGGGATGAGAAGTTGCACAAACACACATTATTGCAAACAGTCCTACCTTCCATTTACTCCCCTAAAAACCCGTTTGTCTCCCTCACAGCTCATTTACATCTGAGAGAAACCCTGCCCTGCCCTCTTCCTCTATTAAATTGGTATATAAACCTTTATTCCTGGCTGTTTAGGGAGCCTCTTCATTTGAATGTTCCCACATGCATAATAAACTTTTCTCTTTTAATCTATGGCCAGACCTAAATTGGTAGAGGGATTTTTTCCCTCCCGGCATCCGTATTTGATGCAGGGTTGCCAGACTTAGCAAATAAATATGACAAGACAAACAACGTTTTTGCTGAGCATAAATAAGACCCACACAATATTTGAAATATTGTGAAATACTAAAGTTTTTCTTAAATTATTGGTTATTTATGTAAAATTTAAGTTAATTTAACTAAGTTTCCTATATTTGATATCTGATCAGAGGACGTGAGAAATCCGGTCTTCCAGGAACAAATATTAATAAGCAGTAAACAACGAAAGGTGTCATTCTCAATGTACTAAATACTGGGAAACATATGATTATGATGAAAAAGTAAGCTTTCACTTACAACTATTTTTTAATTTTAATTTTGTAATATTAATCATTAATCATGAGTGAAACCAATGTGTCCTCGCAGCAGCTTTGCTCATCCTGAAGCAGGGAAGCCGGCACCCGTCTGCACTGCCCTTGGGTAAGAGTTGGAACGAACACAGTTTTTACTTCCTTGTGACTCTTTTCCACTCTAGCTTCCCAGGAAGCCTCAAAACCCAACGTGTGGTTATCTTTGGTAACAATTACCAGACTGTAGGTTCTCAATAATTTAACAAACTATTTTTATATTATTTTATCTATCTATCTATCTATCTATCTATCTATCTATCTATCTATCATCTATTTATTTTTGTGAGTAAAGCAATAGAAGTGTATTAAGTGAAGATACAGAAAAAGCTCTCAAGATTGAGAGGGGTCTGGACATAGTTGCCAAAGGGGGGCCTTTAGGGTTGGTCTTTTATAGAAAGCTAATCAGGGAACTTAAATCCTTTGCACATTTCTACTGCTATCACCATTGAGCAAGGAGTAGCGATAACACCTTCAGTGGCTTCCTTCCTTTTTAGGGTCGGGTTATTCTTTGGTGTCACAGGTGATCATCACAAAGACACGCACCCCAGGGGCCCACCCCACACGCCTAGCGCAGGGTGGTGCAAATCGTCCCCTTCTCTCTGGTTTCCCCTCACCTCCACATTTGTGGGATTTCTGTGAGCCTGGTCACATAGCATCTTATCATCTCTCCCTACCTAGAGTCACCTGTCACCCATTTCTCCCCCGGGGACAGTAAGCTGTACCGCCCTCAGGGATGGGGTGATGACCTGATGACCGCTCTGGCTGGTTCCTGCTGAAATGCGGCCCAGGCAGGCTGTGTGGCAGTTAGAACTTACTGGTTTTTTCTTGTAAGACTAAGTTGGGCCGCTGTGTGGCTCAGTCGTTAGGGGTCTGCCCTCTGCTTGGGTCATGATCCCAGGGTCCTAGGATCAAGCCCCACATCAGGCTTCCTGCTTGGCGGGAAGCCTGCTTCTCCCTCTCCCATTCCCCCTGCTTGTGTTCCTGCTCTCGCTGTCTCTCTCTCTCTCTGTCAAATAAATAAATAAAATCTTAAAAAAAAAAGACTAAGATAAGTCAACTCTGCTTTATATGTTGATTTGCATCTATTTTTTTCTTTTAGAATGTGAATATTAGCAAATTTTACAGAATAGTACTGATGAGACTGTTAAAATGTTATACATCAAAAGAACCTCTTAAACATTTCAAAATAAAATGTTACCATTTGTGAACTAGAATAACCAGTATAGTAAAGGAGGTAGGCCGAGCAACAGGGGTATTGAAATTAAATCCATAAAGAGGGGAAAGCAAATTTCGTCATTCTCCTTTGATGTGTAAGATGCCACAAAGTTAGATGATTGCCAAATTTAGAAATCTTGGAACCATGAAGTCTACTGTTATGTCTAAAAATAAACTGAAGCATATTAAAATTTTTAAGAGGTTTTTTTTTTTTTTTTGAGAAAAACTCAATTCAAATTAGGCAGCCTCCCAGCTAGCAGATAGAAAGGAGCTGTGCAAAAGGGAAGACTGTTAGAGGCGGAAGGGTACAGGAACAAGGAAGTTATACTAGTATATGGTGATTGCAGGGTTAATTTCCCTTAGAGGACAGAAGGAGTCTGCAGGGCAGATTGTCTAAGGAGCGCCCCTTCAGACAATTCCTGATTAACTGGGAGAGCTAAAGCTGTTTTTATATTAAGTCTTAGTTTGATGATATATGTCTTAGCATGAGTGACTCCATTTGGGGCCTGTGGTCTTATTTTTTAACAGTTGTGATATCCAAGGATAGTATCTAACCTGATGTAATGATCCACTTCACCAGGAATGGATGACCCACATAATTTTGACAAATGAGGATCTAAGTGTTGAGAAACCTAAGACTTCCAATCTGGTAATCATATAGCCAGTTCTATCCACTTTATTATGAAAAAGGCATATTGTCACTTACTTTTTTTTTTAACCTGAGTGGGAAATCTGCTGTATTATAAAGAGTCAGAAAAAGGCTGAGTCCTCTAGGGAATGAAAGTCTTCTAATGTCACCTCATTTGTAGAGGCCCAGATTCCCTTTGTCAAAATCTGATTCAATGATTTGCCATTTCAAACCAAATCAGAAATGGTTAAAGCCAACGGACTTTTTGGCAAGCAAATGTGGGACTTTCATAATAAAATAATTCAGCAATAAAAATATAAATACGTATCTTGCAAAGATTAACATGCCTGATTAGCTTGCAAAAGATTAGCACTTTTTGCAAACTATTTTAGTACAATTTGTTTTTGTTATGTAAGTTTTATTTTTAAAAATTAGTACTCGATTAAATATTTCAATAAATTTTTCACTACTCAAAATAATTAGCCCCAAACATATATTAAGAATTAAAACAAAGATAAGTGTGTTTATTTTTAGAGAATATTATTAAAATATTTAAAGATGGTTCCTTGTGGAGTTCATATATTTAATGACATCATTTTATGAAAGCATAAGTTAAAAAATAAGAAGAAGAAGAATTGTGTGGGGTGCCTGGGTGGCTCAGTGGGTTAAAGCCTCTGCCTTCGGCTCAGGTCATGATCTCAGGGTCTTGGGATCGAGCCCCACATCAGGCTCTCTGCTCCATGGGGAGCCTGCTTCCCCCTCTCTCTCTGCCTGCCTCTCTGCCTACTTGTGATCTCTCTACCTCTGTGAAATAAATAAATAAAATCTTAAAAAAAAAGAAGGATTGTGTGTTTTACAATGTACTTAAAGTCCCTGAAATTCAATAAAATGGTTCATAAGCAACTGAAGCCCAAAACTTATCTGCGGACCATTATCCTAATTGTAATTTTAAATTCTAAGATAAAGCCATTCCACATTAGTGAAGAAAAAGATTCCAAGTAGCAACATGTCATAGATGTTACATAACAAATAATAGATTTAAATGCTTTAAGTGCTCATGGCAAACCAACCACAACATCCTCTAGGGAAAATATTCTGTAAATGGTACCATGTGACCAGTACCTCCAGTCCCCAAGGAAATGAAGGAGGATGTCTTTGAAAGGTCCATGCTTGCCTGGTATCTGTAAGTTAGATTAGGGGAAAAGTCAAGAGAAAACAGACTTCAGACATTATTTTTGTTGGTAAATGTTTCCTTCAGATTCTGCTGTATGAGGAAAAGTCATTTTCTAAGGGAACTTTAAGAAACAGTGTGAAGGCTTATTTATAGATGAGCTTAGAGAACAGCATTGTTTTAGCTAGTTGTGTCATTCACCTGTTTTTCTTTAAATTATTCAAAAGAATATCATATATTATTATCACTAACTCTATTATATATACACACAATTGACGCTTGAATAATGTGGGGGTTGAGGGTGCTGACCCCCTACACAGTCAAAGATCCTCGTGTAACTTTTGACCCCCAAACGTACCCCCTGATGGCCTCCAATTGACTGGAACCTTACTGATAACTTAAACAGTCGATGAACACACATGTTACGTATGTACTATAAACCCCATCCTTACAATGAAATAGCGATCAGGAAACGTTATTAAGAGTTCATAAGGAGGGGTGCCTGGGTGGCTCAGTGGTTAAGCATCTGCCTTCAGCTCAGGTCATGATCCCAGGGTCCTGGGATCGAGCCCCACTTTGGGCTCCCTGCCCAGTGGGGAGCCTGCTTCTCCCTCTCCCACTCCCCCTGCTGCTGTTCCTTCTCTCGCTGTGTCTCTCTGTCAAATAAATAAATAAAATCTTTAAAAAAATGTCACAAGGAAGAGAGAATATGTTTGGAGTATCGCACTGTAAAAAAAATGCATATATGTGGAGCTGCACAGATTAAGTCCTTGTTGTTCCAGGATAAAGGGCGTAATTATCCAGAAATGCACATTAGTTTCTAGTAAAATGGCAAGGGAGAGTAGATTTAGGGGCACACCTGTGGTCCTTATTTCTGTGTGTTTTTACTGAAAATGTGAACTGTCTTAATTTAGAATTGAAACCTTTTTACTGATAAGCTTTCATTTCTTCTTCTCCTCTACTACTTTTTTTTTTAAGATTTTATTTATTTATTTGACACAGAGAGAGAGAGAGATCAGATCACAAGGAGGCAGAGAGGCAGGCAGAGAGAGAGGAGGAAGCAGGCTCCCCGCTGAGCAGGGAGCCCGATGTGGGCCTCGATCCCAGGACCCTGAGATCATGACCTGAGCCGAAGGCAGAGGCTTTAACCCACTGAGCCACCCAGGCGCCCCTCCTCTACTACTTTTGAAATTTGAAAAAGAACCCAATTCTTCCTAAATGATGCCTTTAAAAAGTGTTTTGCAATAATTCTAAGATGATTTTAGACGATAGTTTAACACTATTAATATCATTTTCTCAATAATTGTTACTTTTCAATTAATTTAAGACTTTTAAGCATATTAAGGAAATATTAAATCTATAGTGATAAAGAACAGGATTGTTGAAACAAAATGTCTTATTGTCTTCGAAATAACAACCACAACAAAAACTGTTCTTAACAGAGTCATATCTTTTTAAAGGATGACTGGAAATTTCAGAATAAACTTAGAAAAAGATCCCCAAACAGAACCTAGTGTAATATTTTACACTTTAAGGATCATTTTTGGACTAGTAATTTTTGAAAAATAATTATATTTTTGACTCTCAAAGGTTGTATTACAAAAACATACTCACAAGAGGTGTCGAGCTGGGCTTAAGAAGGACTTAGTCTTCAGGAATCTACAGGAGAAAGTTGTAAAATGACTATCTTTGTGCCAACAAATTTGTTGGTGGAGTGACCATTCTGTTTTGTGCAAATAAACCGGCCAGAAATGATAACTTAGACAACCCCATCAGTTAGGGAAATTGATGCAGTCAAAAGCCAACTGTGGGAAGACTTGGCTTTAATTTGCTTGTGCTTACCCAGGTATGCAATGTCAATGCTATTCTAAACAATGTAAGGGTTGGGTTTTGCTCTCACATTTGTCCTTGACATGACTGTTGAATTTTGAGACTCTAAAGACCACAGTTTGGAAAACAAAAAATTACACTGAGAATTATCTTGAGTTTTAAAGGCTAAAATGTCTCCATGATGCTCAGGTTCACTGAGATTCTGTTAAAAATAAATCTTAACCATTTCCTGCAGCACAGAAAGATCAAGGGTGCTATATCTCTGGCTAGTTTGGAATGCTATCTGCCTGCCCACCCCCAAATATGGATCACGGCCAACATCCCGCAAATACCAGCCCTTACCATCCCTGTCTAATTCACAGGCTTTGGCTTTAGGAACCATCTCACATTGAATTTCATTTTGTGATACTTCAACATCCTGCTAAGTCTTGGCTTTTTATCTTATGTCTTGTCTCTGGGTTTGTACTTATCCCAGGCATCTGATCCCTGATACAGACATACCTCAGAGATATTGTGGGCTCAGTTTCAGGCCACCTCAATAAAACAAATGTTATAATAAAGCCAGCCAAATTTTGGGGGGGAGTTTCCATTGCATGTAAAATTTATGTTGACATGATAGTATAGGCTATTAAGTGTGCAGTAGCATTATGTCTAAAAAATTGTACATTCCTTAATTAAAAAGCACTTTGTTGCAGAAGAGTGCTAACCCTCATTTGAGTTTTCAAAAAGTCATATCATTTTTTGCTGGTGGAGCTTCTTGCCTTGATGCTGATGGCTGCTGAGTGATGAGGGTGGTGCTTGTGAAAAGCTGGTGTGACCATGGCAGTTTCTCAAAATAAGACACCAATAAAGTTTGCTGCATAGACGGACTCCCCCTTTCATGACTGATTTCTCTGTACCAGGTAGTGCTCTTTGATAACTTTTAACCCACGGTAGAACTTCTTCCAAAATTGGAATCGATCCTTTAAAAACTCACCACTGCTTCATCAACTAAGTTCAAGTAATATGCTAAATCCTTTGTTGTTATTTCAAAGTCTTCACAGCACCCTTGCCAGGAGTAGACGCCATCTCAAGAAACCCTCTCTTTGCTCACCCATAGGAAGCAGTTCCACATTCATTAAAGTTTGCTCATGAGATCATCTCAATCCAGTCACATCTTCAGGCAACACTTCTAATTTTAGTTCTCTTGCAATTTCTATTACATCTTCAACTACTTCGTCCAATTAAGTCTTAAACCGTTCAAAGTCATCCATGATGATTGGAATCAACTTCCTCCAAACTCCTGCTCTTGTTGATATTTTTACCTCTTTTCATGAATCACACATGTTTTTCATGACATCTAGAAGAGGGAGTTCTTTCCAGAGGTTTTCAATTGACTTTGCCAAGATGCTTCAGAGGAATCTCTATCTATGGCAGCTGTCATCTTATGAAATGTATTTCTTAAATAAGAAGACCTGAAAGTCCACATTACTCCTGGATGTAGAATGGATGTTGTGTTAGCAGACACGAAAACATTAATCTCGCTGTACTTCTCCATCAGAGCTCTTGGGCGACCAGGTGCATTGTCAATGAGCCCTGATATTTTGAAAGGATTTTTTTTTTTCTGAGCTGTAGATCTCAGTAGCTTAAGATATCCTGTAAGCTATGTTGTAATGGATGTGCTGTTATCCAGGCTTTGTTGTTTCATTGATAGAGTGTAGGCAGAGTAGATTTAGCACAATTCTTAAGGGCTTTAGGATTTTCAGAATGGTATAGGACCATTGGCTTCAGCTTCAGGTCACCAGTTGCATTAGCCCTTAACAAGACAGTCAGACAGTCCTTTGAAACTTTGAAGCCAAGCATCGACTTATCCGTTGTAGCCGTGGACGTCCTACCTGGCATCGGCTTCCAACAGATGGCTGTTTCATCTCCACTGAACATGCATTGTTCCGTGTAGCCACCTCTGTTCGTTATCTCAGCCAGATCTTCTGGATGACTTGCAGCTTCTGCATCAGCACTTGCTGTTTCACCTTTCACTTTATGTTAGAGAGATGGCTTCTTTCCTTAACTCTTGGAAACCAACCTCGCCTAGCCTCAAACATCTGCAGCTTCCCCACCCATCTCAGCCTGCATGGAATTGAAGAGAGTCAAGACCTTGCTCTGCATTAGGTTTCAGCCTAAGGGAGTGCTATGGCTGGTTTGATCCTCTCTCCGGACTACTAAAGGTTTCTTCGTATTAGCAATAAGTCTACTTCACTTTCCTATCATTTGAGTCGTCACTCGAGTGGCACTTTTAACTTCCTCCAAGAACTTTTCCTTTGCAGTCACAACTTGGCTGTTTGGCTCAAGAGACCTTGCTTTCCGCCTACATGGTTTTCAACATGCCTTCTCCCACTAAGCTTAATAATTTCTAGCTTTTAATTTAAAGTAAGAGATGTGCTACTCCTCCTTTCACTTGAACACTTAGAAGCCATTGTAGGATTATTAATTGACCTAATTTCAATATTGTTTTGTCTCAGGAAAAAGACGGCCCAAAGGGAAGAGAGAGAGAGTTTGAGATGGGGTCAGGGGAGCAGTCAGACATATACATTTATGAGTTAAGTTCACTGTCTTATATGAGCACCATTTGTGGAACTCCGAAACAATTATAGTAACATCATTGATCCCTGATCGTGGATCATCATAGCAAATATAATAATCACAATAAAGTTGGAAGTATTGTGAGAATTATCAAAATGTTACACAGAGGTACCAGGTGAGTAACTGTTATTGGAAAAATGACACCGATAGACTTGCTCAACACAGGGTTGCCAGGGATGCCTGGGGGGCTCAGTGGGTAAAGCGTCTGCCTTAGGCTCAGGTCATGATCCCAGGGTCCCGGGATCGAGTCCCCCATCAGTCTCCTTGCTCCGCAGGGAACCTGCTTCTCCCTCTGCCTGCTGCTCCCCCTGCTTGTGCTCCCTCTCTCTGACAAATAAATTAAATTAAATTAAAATACACACACACACACACAATATACAAAAACAAACAAACAAACAAAACACGAAGTTGCCACAAACTTCTGATTTTCTTTTTAACTCAATATCTGAAGGACAATAAGTCGAAGTGCAATAAAATGAGGTAGGCCTGCACTATCTTCTAGTACCGCCTTGTGGTCTCTTTTCCTCCAGTGAAATCTATGTATTGCCTTTCAAAGTGAAAGTTCCCTGGAAATGTCCGGTCTATGGAAGGCCAACGGAGTATGTCGTCCTTTTGCTGTGAAACCCACACCAGCTGGGCCTGAGCTCCCGCCCTATCTTTCCCTATTTATTTATTCATTCTCTTCTCTGTGCCACTCGCTGCGTGAACCATCCACATGTACTATCTTATTTAATCTTTATAATTGCTATTATTATGTTATTGTTTTTGTTTAAAGTCAAGAAAATTCAGACTGGAGGGCCTAAGTAGCTTCTTTTTTTTTTTTTAAAGATTTTATTTATTTATTTATTTGACACAGAGAGAGAGATCACACGCAGGCAGAGAGGCAGGCAGAGAGAGGGGGAGAGGAGGAAGCAGGCTCCCCGCTGAGCAGAGAGCCCGATGCGGGCCTCGATCCCAGGACCCTGGGATCATGACCTGAGCCGAAAGCAGAGGCTTTAACCCACTGAGCCACCCAGGCCCCCAGGCCTAAGTAGCTTCTATGAAATCACAAACTAAGAGGTAGCATTGCAAAGGGTCAAGCCTTAGTTACTCTCACTCTAAATCTCTATTAGACCTGGTTTGTCATGGAAATGCATTGGCCGTCCTTTCCCCAGAACTCACATTCTCATACAGGAGGAAAATTCAGCATATGGGGAGGAAATAAAATGGAGTAAGGAAAACTTCCAGTAAAGAATGAGAAATTATAGGAATGGGTCAGCATTTACCAATCTTTATATATATATATATATATATATATATAATAATTTATTTATTTATTTTTCTGGAATGAACTTTAAGATAAAGGAGAAAGATGATGACTTCCAAGGGTCTAGGAGTTTAGCCTGAAGTTTAATACAACTACCAAACTCTTTCTTTGAGGTTGCATGTTCATCTTAACAGTAGATGGATAGACATGGAGATAAATATAGAAAGATATGGAAATATACATATAAGTATATTCTTAAGTAACCAACTGGATAGTTCATATTTATACTGTGTTTTTTAAAAACCATATCTGAGTACATCTGAAAAACCCTTAGATGATTAAGTCAGTGTTACGTTGGGATTTGCAGAGGTAGACACCTTCTAAACTCTGAGGCTCATTTCTTTTTTGTGTGCTATGTGGGATAAGACCAGATTATTAAAAGGAAACTATCTCTCAGTTCTGGACTAAGTGATTGTACGTTCAATCAATCATCAATCATTGCCGTACTGATCTATCAGTTGATCGTTATCAAAGATTAGTTCCAGAAGCCCATAGAATATCCAAGTGAAGAATCACACAGAGCAGTCAAGGTGGAGGTGCTGAAATTGAAGCCTGACTTCAGGACAGACTCACTCTGAGGCTTCTCAGCAGTTCCCTTGGGCCCATTCAAGCATGGCTGGCTTTCAAATGTAGGAATGGTTAAGGCTAGAACTGGCGCCGGCTCAGCGGAGGGAGCTGGGAGCTCCGGAGCCAGGGCAGAGGGAAGACATGACGATGAAGATCGAATGGAGACAAACGCGGGGAGAAAGAGACACAGAGGAGTCGAACTCCAAGGAATACAGTCTAATTTACATTACAAAGCTTCCCAGAGTTTAGCAGCTGAAACTCAACTGACAGCTTATTCAATTATTCTCTTATTCACCTTGTCAACAATTATTTATCAAGTGAGAGGTCCCAGGCAATGTGCCAGACATCTACTGTCGGACAAAACAAGGCTAGTTTCTGCTGTCAAAGACTTATATCTTAGGAGGGAGATGAATGTCAAGAGCCACGATGTGTCTGAGATTTTACTCTATTTATAAGCTAAAACAGCTTACCGGTTTCATGGATGTTGACAGAACTTGAGACCTGTGATCAGAAATGAAAGACAATTTCTCCCAACAGTAACAGGATCTGCAAGGCTTTCCTGAGGCACCGTTGCCACGAGGCGGTGGTAAGGGGCCCCGAGGATGGTTCTGAAAGGGCCTCGAATGGCCGGAGAGAAACTTGCAATTACAGAGAACAAATTGTTCAAAATGGGCAGCCAATAAATTTGCCAGAAAAAATACAGGTGTCCGGTTCATCTGAATTATTGTTAACCAATAGATAATTGTTTTGCATAAACATGTTCCAAATCTTGCATGGGACATACTTATGCCCCCAAAATGGATTAGCTGAAATTCACATGTAACTCATCACCTGCAGCTTCATTTAGTAAAGCGGGGGGCTCTCGGCCTGCTTGAGTTCTGCCTCTGCTGGAGGCACTTTCTCTCTTCCACCCTCCATCACACGTGTCCTTGTGAAGACGGGCGGGCACAATGGAAATGCCTCTGCTGAAAAGTGGTGCCAACATGTGAAGGCCCATGAAAAATTATTTCCCAATTTGCATTAATCAAACTAAAACACAAATATGCCATTCCAGCCTTTGATGAAGGTGCATGGAGAAATTTGAAGGGTACTGTTAAAAGGTGGATTTGATGGATCCTGACACAAGACTCTTGGGTAACTAAATATAACATGAAATGGTGTGTTCTGTCCCTCTGATGGGCGCACAGGGAATTATTAGATCGACTTTCACAGCAATAGCTCCACTGCCGGGATCATTTATAAAGTATGATTCCTCAGGCACCTGGGTGGCTCAGTGGGTTAAAGCCTCTGCTTTCGGCTCAGGTCATGATCTCAGGGTCCTGGGATCGAGGCCCACATCGGGCTCCCTGCTCAGCGGGGAGCCTGCTTCCCCCTCTCTCTCTCTGCCTGCCTCTCTGCCTCCTTGTGATCTCTCTCCCTCTGTGAAATAAATAAATAAAATCTTTAAAAAAAAAAAGTATGATTCCTCTTCTCTAGGTTCAGGGATTGCATTCATGTAACTCTATCTTTCTTAGGAGAAAGGGGTCAATATCTGGTCTAAAACATTCTTCCTCTTTAAAAACTTTAATCGATTCGTTCATTGGATCGTGTTGTCTTACAGGTCTTTCTTCCACATGACTGATGGCACTGAGGATAATCCCGTTCTTATTACTGTCAGAGAGCACGGAACTTGATCAGGATTTCAACTCTCTCAGCTGAACGTGGGGGCTGGACACCAACCAACCACTTCGTGGTGAGGTGGCCTGTTCTGGTTTTGATGCATGAGCTTTAAAAGGTATCCCGTGTGGTATTCTGAGTTGGCTTGCAAGCAAATTTCTAGTCTTGAAGAATGTGATTGTACTATATGGTTATATTTTGAATATCTGCCAAAACACTTTTAATTACGTAATTAGCACATCAACTGCATAACAATGAGTTTTGGAGTTCTGCTTGAAAAATCTTTTACTGTATTAATATTTATTAAGTTTTTAAATGATCCAAATACTAGTCGCGAGTTTAATGCATATGATTAAGCCACACTTTCTGATGTCTGTGGAGATTGTGTGCTACTTTTCTTCATTTACCGTGACTTTACTTCTTTTGGACTCTCTGCTAGCAGGTGGTCTGCAGTTTTTATTGCCCCTCAAAGCTCCCTGCTTCCCGCAGAAGGAAAAGATGGACGTTGGATGCTTGTCAGTCCTACTGACATCGTATGGGAAACTGCTCTTCTAGCCACACGGTTACATTTTCCTCTTCTGTTCGAGAGCAGAAAAGCTTTACTGGTAACTGAAACTGGATTTTTTTTTTTAAAGATTTTATTTATTTGACACAGAGAGAGAGATCACAAGTAGGCAGAGAGGCAGGCAGAGAGAGAGCGGGGGGAAGCAGGCTTTCCGCTGAGCAGAGAGCCTGATGCGGGCCTCGATCCCAGGACCCTGAGATCATGACCTGAACCGAAGGCAGAGGCTTTAACCCTCTGAGCCACCCAGGCGCCCTGAAACTGGATTTTTAAATGTACTTGTACAATGTAAACTTCTCATCCCTTATAAGGGGACAGCCAGATTTGAGAAGGATATTTTCAGTGGAGCAAGAATCGAACACTTCTCTCCGGTATGCATTGGGCCCTGTGTGCGTTGTCGAATTAGACTGATCAGGCTTGCTTTTCAAAAGAAGCCTCTGCCTTTCACTGTCTTAGGTCTCTCTTCTCTGCAGTTTGCCTTGTGCTTAAAATGCCACACTGTTTGAAGGTAGCTCATCACTGCTGTCTGACAGACTCTCCTGTCATCCGCTATTGCTGAGCTCACGGATTCATTTGTTAATCCACTCCTTCCACGAATATTTACTGGGCACCAGACCTGACAGATGAAAATTGTTATTATTTATTCCTCTTAACTTCTGTGGCACCTTCCTCTCATTTCTTTATTACGTCTACTCTTTGTCAGGCTCCCCAGCTAGCTTCCTCCTCTTCCTGTGTTCACTCATTAAATGTCGGTGTTATTTTAGACATTTCCTTCAATTCTTCCTTTGATCTATATATTCTGTCTGAAGATTCCATTCATTCAATAATATTCATTCATTCATTTCAGTGACCATTTCCTCATGACTCCCCCATTCATGTCACTGGGACAAACTGTTCTCTTGATCTACTGATACAGGTTTCCAACTTCAGACTCCTGCAATCTTTCTAGAAACTTTTAAGTATTTCCCAAATCAATTTCTTAGCTTCTTCTCCTTGTTTTTTGTCTTTATTGATCATTCTGCTAAATTACAGGTGCTCAGATTGGACGCTTGGCCATATTCGCTGCCACATCTTCCCTCGTCGCCCCAGCTGAGTCAGTGGCCCCCACACCCACCCCTCCCCCAGGGTTCTCTGTGTGCCTGTGGCTTCCCCGAAGTTTCAGCCACAAGCCACAGCCCAGGCCCTCGCTGCGGGAAGGCCTCCCGTAGGCCAGCTCAGAATTCCTCCTAACACATCTAGAGACTCTTATCTGTATGTAGTAACCCTTTCTTCATGGCTTTTCCTATTTGGGACATTCTCTCAAAACTCAAGCTGCCTCAATAACCCCGAATTGGATTTCTCATCCTCTACTGCTTGTCCCAGCTTTTCGTCCTGGGAGAAAGACAGGGTAACTAGACGGCTCACCTAGGATGATCATGGTCTTGCACTAGCTGCTACTTAATGCCTAAAATAAGTGTTTTATGTATTTTTCCAATTTCTATAATTAATTATGACAGAAGGAAAAGTCTGATTTAAGCTACTCCGCTATGACTGGAACTGGAAGTGACAAGTAATTTCACCTTTTCCTAAATAATATGACTTTATCAAAATAAAATGCATCTACTACTATTATTTAGATTAATGCATTGTACATATTATAAATTCATTTTTTTATGGAAAGTGGTTCTATTTAAGGTTCTATTCTACCCATTCAATTCTCCTATTGTAACCATTTTAGTTTTCCAATGGTTACTTTACTATTTTGTATACTATTAATACATTTTCTCCCCTGTACATTTATTATTTTTATTATTTTTTGTTGTGTTATGTTAGTCACCATGCAGTACATCATTAGTTTTTGGTGTACTGTTCCATGATTCATTGTTAGTGTATAACCCCCAGTGCTCCATGCAATCCGTGCCTCCTTAATACCCACCACTGGACTCGCCCATCCCCCCACTCCCTTCCCCTCTAAACCCTCAGTTTGTTCCTCAGAGTCCACAGTCTCTCCTGGTTCACCTCCTCTTCTGATTTCTCCCCTTCACTTTCCCCTTCTTTCTCCTAATGTCCTCCACGTTATTCCTTGTGTTTCTCAAGTAAGTGAAACCATATGACGACTGACTTTCTCTGCTTGACTTATTTCACTCAGCATAATCTCCTCCAGACCCATCCATGTTGATACAAAAGTTGGGTATTCATCCTTTCTGATGGCTGAGTAATATTCCATTGTATGTATGGACCACATCTTCTTTATCCATTCGTCTGTTGAAGGGCATCTCAGCTCTTCCCACAGTTTGGCGATTGTGGACATTGCTGCTATGAACATTGGGGTACAGATGGCCCTTCTTTCCACTACATCTGTCTCTTTGGGGTAAATACCCAGTAGTGCAATTGCAAGATAGTGTTTATTTATTTGAGAGAGAGGGAGAGGGAAAGAGCACAGGTCAGGGGAGGGACAAGGGGACTCTGCCCTCAATGGATCTCATGACCCTGAGATCATGACCTGAGTGGAAATCAAGATTCAGACATTTTACTGACTGAGCCACTCAAGTGCCCCAAAAATTCTCCTTAAATTTTATTTTTTGGGTTCTATTTATCTCCCTTTTCTCTTTCTTTTAGAGAAATGTATCTCTCTTTAGCAATAGCATATTTCTTTAAATGTCTATAAATACTTCTCTTTTCACTAATATTTAAAGGCTGAGGTATTTGTAAGGCTGATTGGAATTCTATATAGGGTTCACAAACAATAGTATGATGGGATAGACCCAGTCATATGGGGACCTTACAGGTGAGGATCTGTGGGTATTTATTTGTGGCAAGAGACAATCTCAGTTGAATTGGTAGTAACCCATAAAATGAACCAAAATACCTAGATACTTGGATTAAAAAATCATGGAAACAGGAGTTTCTACCTCCCAGAGGGATGCATTCTCTCACTGGCTCACATACGTTCTTTCTCGGAAGCAGGCATGGTACCATGACCACCAGGAATCACAACTCATGTTCTATCAGGTCAGAAATACTCACAAAAGAGGGGTCCTTTCTGTAGAGCTTTCTCTCTCTCTTTTATTTATTTATTTATTTATTTAAGAGAGAGATCATAGAGGGAGAGGGAGAAGCTGACTCACCACTGAGCAGAGAGCCCGATGTGGGGATCAGTCCCAGAACCCTGGGATCATGACCTGCAGGCAGCCGCTTAACTGACCGAGCCACCTAGGTGCCCACCCATCTGCAGAGTTCCTGTAGCATCGAGGAAAAAAAAAAAGAAACAGTGTCAATTCTTGTTACTTTGCTTAGCGAGATGGAGTTTTCTGGTTGATCAAGACTCATTTCCCAACTCATCTCTGTGGTAGGAAGTCACCAAATCCCCACCTGCCTCCTTTCCTGCACATGCAATTTCAAACATATCCTGCTCATTAAAAGAAAATTGGGTGTGTGTGTGTGTGTGTGTGTGTGTGTGTGCGCGTGTGTGCGTGTTTTCCCTCTGGGTAGCGGGCATCCTTTACTTCCACAAGTCGCTCTTGAGGTCCAACAATTAAACTAACAATAAATTTGACTCTCACCCCAAATACATCCAGCATGCAGCACCAAAAGAAGACAGGAGGGCTGCCATTAGAGACAAAACAAAACAAAATAAATAAATAAATAAAACAAAATAATAAAAAAAGAAAACTATTTGTAGATTGCAAACAGTGGAATCAACATACAGGACTCTTCCCCAAAGATCCTGAATTCACACACCAACAAGATTGCAAGGGCTCCCTCGGCCGGTCAGCTGGCCTTTCCCTAGAACTGGTCTCCAGATAAGTATTACTGGGAAAGTTGGTGTGCAAGCATCAGAAAATTCTACTCAGACTGAGTGAAAGATATAACCCCCTCACCCTATACGAACATATTAGTAAAGTCACGATGTGAGAGAGTCACGGCAATGGTTCGATCCCAGCTCTGCTTAGCCTGTTCCAAGACCAGCGGTAGGCTCAGCCGGTCGGTTCCTGACCCGAGGAGCAATGACTCTGAGACCACACAGCCAGGGGGTAACAGGTTTTCTTCTTCAGTCACCCCAGAAAAGGGCATGTCGTCAGTCCCTCTCCTCCGCCAGTGTGCTCTGAGCTGGCAGCCACCCTCCGCAGGGGCACCGAAGGATGGCCCAGGACAGGAACCCACTGGAATCCTGGCCGCGCCTTCTAGTCCCTGTTGCCTTTTCTTGCACTTACTTTAGCTTCTGAGACATAATCTGTAATTTGCAACACTGCCAAGGACAAAATAAAAACAAACCTAATAATTATGTTTTAGAAGTATTTTATTACAAAAAAAAATTTGAACATGCACAAAAACAGAGAGAGCATTAAAGTTACCCACCCTCTCATCAGTGGGACACCGGAATTCAATTTGTCACTGCATGTATGCAATCTGCCCTCTTTCTCGTCTTTCATTTCCTTTTCTCTACTTTCTTTCTTTCTTTCATTTTTTTCCTTTTTGGCTGAAGCATCTTAAAGCAAATAACAGACATCACATTATTTCACGTCCACACACATCAGTATGCATTTTGAGAAACAAAAACAAAATGCATGCTTTCTCATATTTATACTGAAAATGGGTTTCTGGGATTTTTAAAAAACAAATCTGACAGTCTTTTTTATTAAATATTGAAATTTTAATACCAATTGCAATAAGGTACTACAGTATGGTTGGATTTTAATCTATTACCTTGTTTACTGTTTTCTATTTGTCTCATCTGACCTTTCACCCATTTGTTCTCTTTTCTTGCCTTTTGGGGATTAAACTGGTATTTTTTTATAACCCCGGTATGCCCACTATTGTGTTACTCATTATAGATATTTTAATAAGATCTTCTAGGATTTACGTTATACATCTTATGATAGTATTCCTTCAAAAATGTACATTTCACCTATCGTGAGAGAAACAATCTTACACTTTTGTCTAGTTCATGTTTTGTTTTATTTTATTTCCACATTTCTATACATTGATACATCTCACACATTTTTTTAAAGATTTCATTTATTTATTCGAGAAAGAGAGTACAAGCAGGGGGAGCTGCAGACGGAGAGGGAGAAGCAGGCTTCCCGCTGAGCAGGGAGCCCGATATGGGGCTTAATCCCAGGACTCTGGGATCATGACCTGAGCTGAAGGCAGACACTTAACCCACTGAGCCACCCAGGCATTCCCTTCTCATACATTTATACATATGTTAAATTTTTTTTCTTTATTTTACCCTCCTATCTGCAAATCATATCTGTCTGATATATTGCAAATCATATGTGGACAAGGGGCTTACCTTTTAAAAAAATACATACCCCTTATAGCTAAATAATTAAAATATTAAAAGAAAATAGAAGTTAGTCAAAGGATCTGAATAAATACTTCTCCAAAGAAGATATACAAATGGTCAGTTAGCACTTTAAGATGCTCAAAATCATTAGCAAGTCAAAATTAGGGGATAGCACGTCATACGTAGTAGGATGACTATGATAAAAAACATAACAATAAATGTTAGAGAACATGTGAAGAAATTGGAATTCTTATATGTTGTTGGTAAGGATGTAGAAAGTTTCAGCTTCTTTGAAAAGCAGTTTTACAGTTCTTCAAAAAGTTAACATCGTATTACAATATGGTTTAGAAATTCCATTCCTAATTATGTATCCAAGAGAATTGAAAAAAAAGTCCACATAAAGATTTGTACATGAATGTTCATAGCAGCGTTATTTGTAATATGCAAGAAGTGAAACAACTCAAATGTCCATCAGTTGGTGAAGGGGTAAACAGTATGCAGTATAATCCATACAACAGAAAACTAGTAGGCAGCGAAAAGAAATAAAGTCCTAATACACACCACAGCACAGATAACTTGAAATATGATTCCACTGACATGACATGGCCAGAGTAAGCGAGTCCATAGAAATAGAAAGCAAACTGATGTTTGCCCAGGTCTGGGCTGTGGCATGCACTGGGGGGAGATGGAGCTTGATTTTGGGGAAGAATGATGAGATTTCTAAAATTAGATCGTGGTTATGATTGCAAGTGTAAGTATACTGAAATGGACTTGTTACACAGTGTATACTTTAAATGGACCCATTGTTTATTATATGAATTATTTCTCAATGGAGATGTCTTTTAAAAGAAGAGTCTACTTCATAGTGGCACTCGAAGCTCAAGAGTCTCATGGAACCGAACACAGTAAGTAACTAGATGTTTTGCCACTGAATTTGCAATTATTTAGCTGGAAATAGAGACATCCTCTTTGTCACGGATTCCCTTCAAAACAGCCAATTTCATGTTCTGATGTTTGCATTCCTTACAGTTAACCTCTTTCAGATAAAGTCTCTTTGTTGCGAAATACAGAAATCCAGTTCAAGCTAGTCTAAAGAAGCTTGGAAATTTATTTGCTCATGTAAATGAAAACAACAGAAGTACACATGGCTTCAACCTGGGCTCATTGGGTTTCCGGTTCTTTTGCTTTCTCCTTGGTAAGCTCTGCTCCACTGGAAACCCACGACTCCTAAACTTCTGGCACAAAAGCAGAAACGAGAGACTTTTCTACTCAAATGTTCTGGTAAATAAGTTCCTAGCAGGTCTCCGTATAGTTGCATACCCACTTCTCAGTCAGAAATTTTAAAAGGGGGGAGGGGAAGAGAACACATCTTCATCAACAGGTCAGGTTTAGAAATAACAATTAATTACATTCCTTCTTCTCTCTACTGATAACTTGGAATCATTTAAAATGTAAGATATTGGAATCATAAAAAGAGAACAAAATATCAACTTAGTTAACAGTACAGCTAATTGGAGAATGGGGCTTAGATCTGTGGCCAAATGGCTTCCTATCGCTGTCTACAACGAATCTCAGCTGAACTGGGAAGTCATTTCCAGGTGGGAGAGGATTTACCAACTGCTCTGAGAAAGGACCTCTCAGAGACACTAGCCCCTCTGCGCTCATCATCCCGGCGAACTCTGCCGTCTCCGGGGTGGAAAGGGAACAAAGAAAATTGAAAATAACTGTCTTTGTACCTTTTTCTTCTGAGAAGGGAAATAAGGTGAGGAGGTTTGGTAAGTTTCCCCCACAGTTTGGAGGGGAAAGAAATAAAGACATTTATGTAAAAGTAGTCCTGAGCTAAGGGACACAGAAGCATGGATGAACATGTGTGCCCACACACAACTCATGACGTCTTTTGTTCTTTCTGTGCTCACCCAGAAAAATGTTGGGCGTCACTGTCGCCTATCCCTTTGAGTGACTGCTTGAATCTGGTATAAACAACTAACACTGAGTATAGAGTTTTATTGGCTACGTGGATGGTGCTTTGATATATATTCCTGTATCTTAAACCCATGACAAGACTTTAATTTGACTAAATCAAATAATTATGATGAAGTGACTAAGTATGATCAAGCACAGTACAATAATGCTGATTTAAATGGAATTATAGGGATCTCAGAATTAAAACTTAACTATGCTACAATATTTTAGAAAAGTGATTAACTGTGTAATGAGACCCAGTTAAATAGCTTAAATAGTTTAAATGTCTTTGAAATTAAGATACATTTAGAAATAACTAGTTCCTTAAATATTATGAATTATAAACTAGCTATTAATTTAAAATGAACACTAAAGATATTATTGTATTCATTATTATTTTATCTTCTGATGTCACAAATGTGTTGAAATACTAATCATAGTGATTTTTCCCCATTCTTAAAGCACATAAACTACTAAAAGATTATTAAAAACAAATATACAAATGGATAAGAAAAAATAAATTTCATAGGAGTGTCTCTTTCTGAAACATAAATACATATATTTTGGATCCCAAGTTAGTGTCTTAATAAAAAAAAAACTTAATGGATAAAGTGTCTGTGGCTTCATACTTGAAAATGTTTAAGTTACAAATGTTCCATAAGTAATTAAATATTGACACAAAAGAAATTAATCAATATATGTCCTCAGCCAGTTCAATAATTTATAATTTTCACTATAAAGTTAATTCAATGTCAATTATTCAAGAACCAGTGATTGAAAGAAAAAAATTCCCACTTTCACATCACAAATATTTTTAATGTGAAATTCAATTAAACATTTTAATCTTGAAAAACTACAAAAATATTTAAATGTAACCTATGAAATTAAAAAAAGAAAAACCTACTGAAATTTTCTCAAAATACGAATTGGTGACATGCTAACACTATAAAAAAAACCCTCTCACTTCCCCACTCAATTTATGCCTTGTTGACACATTTTTATAATTACTATTTTAATTACAAAGGAAGGACATATGGACTATTTCCCAGGCGTTAGTCACACACATGCACTCACTCAGTGACATGCAATCTCGGCATGTATATAAACCATTGCTTCTCAGTTTTCAATATGGTGCCTTCATTTCTCCTTTTCTATCCCTGCTTCTTATATCAACCGCACAGTATTGAGTAATAACAGTAACAGGATGCCTTGTATTCCCCACTTTCACAGGACTTTAAGGTAGTTTACAGAGCTTAATCATTGGTACAGCACTGTATAGTAGAGAAAAAATATAATCTTACAGAACAAACTGGGTGCCTGGGCGGCTTGGTTGGGTAAGCATCTGTCTTCAGCTCAGGTCATGATCCCAGGGTCCTGGGATCGAGTACTGCGTCGCGCTTCCTGCTCAGCGGGAAAGCCTGCTTCTCCCTCTCCCACTCCGCCTGCTTGAGCTCCCTCTCTGGATGTGTCTCTCTCTGTCAAATAAATAAATAAAATCTTAAAAAAAAAAAAAGAACAAACTGTAAGTTAAAGAATTGTATGGGCCCCTAAACAGAGAACTAAAAAGTTTTGGGTCGAGTCTTGATACCCTTACATACCTGAACCCACATTCAGGGTTCTTTCCATGGTAAGTCCTGGCTTTCTTTCTTAAATTTAATGGAAGCATTGTAACATCTAAACCTTAAAGCACCCACTTTTCTAGTTTAATCGAATTTCTGCAAATTAACTATAAGAAAGGCAAGGTAAAATTATGGGTATTTTAGATATAATCTCAGGAATGACTAGGAAACACTTGGTCTGGGATTTGTTATGTAGATGACTCACAATGAGGAAGAGAGGGTACAGTTTCTAGAATTCTTCTTAGACACAGACAAACAGTTATAGGACTAGTAAAAAAAGATTTGAGACCTGGGATAGGTGAAGAGAATTCTAGTAACACAGATAGCTATTTGTATGTCTCCTAAAGCAGATGGATTAATACTCAAGTTTCTCAGATAATTTGAAAATAAGTTTATGGACATATTCTCGAAAACATTTGAGGAAACTTGGTGAAACTTAGAAGTCCTAGGAGTTTGAAGTTTTTGACAAATAATTATCACATGTTGAAGAGTTGGATGAAGATTCTGCTTACTGCTGCTGTGTAGAATAATACAGTCTTCCTTTCTAAGGAACCCATCATTAAAGTTGAAAGATGATTCCTTAGAGAAGGAGGTGAATGTAGACCCACAAAGAACAAATCATGTCAGACTAGGCATTTGTGGACAAGATTTAGAAAAGTGCAAGATCTAAGTGATGGATTAGTAGCTGATTGAAAAACTCAAACCAAAGAGATGATTAATGGGTAGATGTCAGTGTGCAAAGGTGGTTTCCAGTAGGGTGCCACTGGTTTTATCCTTGGCTATGTCCTTTTCAAAATTTTATCAACCATTTGGATAAAAAATATATAAGGCATGACTGGTAGCAAGGATATATAGCAACTATGTTAAATGACTAATTAAATAATAGAGGATTTAGATGATTCCTTTACAAAAATCAGTTCAGAATACATCTAGAAAATAAGTGAATACATAATCTCCAAAATATAAAAGAGCAATTATTTAAAATGAAGGGAACAGCAGCCCTATTCAACTCTACGGTGACCCAAGGATGTCTAGAAATCTGCATTTAGTCTGTGAGGCACACTTTAAAAGACAAAACACAAATAGAACACACTGAAAGGAGAACAAAGAGGCCGATACGCTCTAGGAAAATATAACTTTAGCAACCAGAGATCTTTTTTCAGGCAATATTATTGGCTCACAACAGAAGATATGTTGACTGGTCAGTGATGGCTTGTAAGATGGCTCACATTTATTGTGTGCCGGTACACTGACTGAATGAAGAATGGTACCTGGAAACTACTAGAAGACAGATTTATATACTAACAGCTGATGAGGAGAAAAGTCAGTGGACAGATCTGGTAGGCTGCAAGACCCCATCTACCGTTCATGTTTGTATGGAGGCCAAATGACGGTTTGGTCAGGAATGGTGAATACGGGGTCCATCAGCTGCAAGATCTGATTTCTAAGTGTTTTTCGAATGTTATTTCTAAAGAGCAAATCCAAGTCACATATGAAAATGAAATATAAAAAGCAAGTAGAAACAGCTATTAAGTTGAGTTCATCAAAGATTATATATATATATATATATATATATATATATATATATAATAAGTTCCAACTCTGTGTAGGTTATATTATTAATCAAAAATATTTGCTTCCTCCTCCAGGAAAGATTGAGAAGACAACTAAGTCTTTGAGAGTCGTATATCCAGCCGTCATCAGCATGGCCCCAAAGATGGCTGGGCTATTCGGAACATAAAATAAACGTTGATTCTCCAAACTTGAAAGGACAGGGAGAGACTGAGAAATCTATGTAGTCCCCACTGAGGGCAGATTCTGAATGACCTTCTCAGACATGGCGAGATAAGGTAGTGGAAAGGAAGAACTTCTCCAAAAGAAGAACCAGGGACGATAGCAAAGGGGAGTCACAGACTGAGAGAGTGAGGATCTATCCTAAACCACATCCCCCACCCCAAAGCTAAGAGCTCCTAGAAATATCCACCCAGCAGGGTTAAGGGCTTACTGCAAACCCGTGATAGCCGTGATAGCCGGCTGCTTCCAATTGTTCTCTTTTCTGAATGAGAGCTTTTACTGCAATTCTACTGTTTTGTTGCTCCACTGAATACAGAGAGTGGGGGGAGGCATCTTAACTTGGTTTAGCTCACAGGTGTCCTTATCAGGAAGACACAGCTCCAGACCAGATGCAGAGATTGCTACATGTCTGTGATGGATGATGTGATTAGGATTTGGGCTTGATGCCTTTGATGAGGGAGTGTGTACGCCCTGTGACGAGATGAGAAAAACAAAATTAATGTCTAGAAAGATAGACCCTGCTGTATTTTGACACCAAAATATGCCTTGCTTCTCACCGGGGTAGAAATACACTTCCCCATCTTACTGACACTGGTCCTAGCGTTCTGACTTGCCCAGTCAATGAAAAGAGGTAGAAATGACACATTCTGTTCCCAGCAGAAATTGACAATTCTTTTGTCCCTCTGCTCTAGGCTGCTTCATCAGCTCATGCCCATGTCAAAAAGATGTGGAACAAAGCTGCAGCTGATCCGTTCATAGAAAACCATTACAGTCTCGGAGAAAGGAGAATCGTTTTTTAAGAGGCTGGTTAGCGGGTGACTGGGTGGCTCAGTGGGTTGAGCCTCTGCCTTCGGCTCAGGTCGTGATCTCAGGGTCCTGGGATTGAGCCCCGCACTGGGTTTTCTGCTCGGCGGGGAGCCTGCTTCCTCCTCTCTCTACCTGCCTCTCTGCCTACTTGTGAGCTCTCTCTCTGCCAAATAAATAAATAAAATCTTCAAAAAAAAAAAAAGAGGCTGGTTAGCTTCAACTGAACAGAAGCTATGAAGCAGATCAGCTAGCCCTGGAAAATGTGTATATTCAGATGCTATGCTATAAAATGTATTACTTTGAGCAAATAAGACAGCTGGATATTTATCTATTTTGAAAAATAAAAGAAAAATAAAGATGAATAAGATAACATATTTACTGATTTATAACAAGTAGAAACAATGTTCTTCAGATTATACTCTGCTGCCTATTATAAGAAATAAATTTCTCTGCTGAATTCTGTTAACCTGCAAAGTAAAGTAATAAGAATTGCTAGTTGTAAAATTCTTTCAATTAAAAGACTGTCTTCACCCATATGACATGTGAAAATCTATGTTTGACATATGTAGCCATAATTTAGTTAAATTTGATCAATTAAACCGTAACAGTATTTCATGACAATTTGAAGAGTGTAATTTAATTTCAAAACTAGTATTATGAAGCAAATTCTATTTACTGAGAACATATTCATGTCTAGAATAAGAGAATAGCTTTATAGAGAAAAGAAACTAAAATGAAATATATCTATCTGTGAATGCTCTAAAATAGAAGTAAGTATCCATTAAACAAGGATTTTGGAGAATCTCTTTCTCTTCTGACTCTTAAAATCTAGAGCTCATTGCTCAAGCCAATATTCTTTATGTGTTAACGTTTTTATTTGAATATGGTTGACACACAATATTACAGTAGTTGCAGGTGCACAACATAGTGATTCTACACGCTTCCACGTTGTGCTGTGCTCACCACCCACCTGTCGCCCTACAGCTGCTACGGTATCATTGACTCTTTTCCTCGTGCTGTGCCTTCTACAGTCTGACTTGCTCACTCCGTGGCCGGAAGCCTCTATGTCCCACTCTCCAGAGCCCATTCTGCCCACCCTGCCTGGCAGCCATTAGTTCGTCCTTGCTACTTACAGATCTGATTTTGCATTTTCGTTGTTTGTTTATTTATTTTTCAGATTCTACATATGAGAAAACTGTTACGGTGTTTGTCTTTCTCAGTCTAATTTATTCACTTAGCATAATATCCTTTAGATCCATTCATGGTGGCACAAGTGGCATAATCTCATCCTTTTTTATGAATGCAAAATATTCCATTGTATGCATAGGTGATAGATTACAGATGATAGAGGACAGATGATAGACAGATATCACATATTCCTTACCCATACATCTATCAATGGACACTGAGGTCACTTCCGTATCTCAACTATTGTAAATAATACCATGATAAATATAATGGTGCATATATCTTTTTGAATTAGTGTTTTTGCTTTATTTGGGTAAATGACCCATAGTGGAATTATTGGATCATATGGTAGTTCTATTCTTTAATTTTCTGAGGAAGCTCCATACTGTTTTCCACAGTGGCTATACCCAGTTTCCATTCCCATGAACAGTGTAAGGGGCTCCTTTTTCTCCACATTCTGGCCAACAATTGCTATTTCTTGTCTTTTTGATTCTAGCCATTTTGATGGTATAATCTCATATCTCACTATGGTTTTGATTTGCATGTCCCTGGTGATTAGTGAGGCTGAGCACCTTTTCATGTGTCTCTTGACCATCTGTATGTCTTCTTGTCCACACAAAAGAGGGGGCCTAGATTAAAATTTCCAAATATATATTTCACTGACCTCTAAATTCCCTGGGTATTTCTATGCTTTATCAGACCAAAAGTTGAGATGGCGCATGGCACAGCGCAGCAAATGTCACTTTTTTTTTTAGTTTTTCTTATGTCTGTGGGTGGCCTGTGATGAAGTCATGGCTAATGGAAAATGAAGTTCTGTGTGTAATTTCCAACAGTGTTCTTAATGCTACCTGGAATGTGGATACGAAAGTTTAAGCTTTAACGGTAAAAGATGGCCCAAACTCAAGGTAAGGTGGAAAAGAAGGTGCGAAGACATGTAGGAACCTGGTTTCCTGAGTATTCCATGGAGAAAATCAAACTTGCCCTCTATTGCTTCCCACTCATATTGTACATAGAAGAAAACTTAACTTCCATGGTTGGACAAACTTTCATTCTATTACAACTGTTGAACGTGGTTCCAATAATTCTCTTTGGAAAAATTCTAAGATTACCTTAAGTAAATCTGAAGATTGGAAAATTATGATCTGCTCTTCACTACAGGAATCAGTTCTGGTTTCTTCAGGATAACTCTGTTTAAGTAATCTTCATGTAAATTTATAGTTTGTTGTTTTAATAATATCTAAGATAATTCCTCAAGCACTTCAAGTCACCTGAATGTGTGTGTTTGTGTATTTTATTTATTATTTTTTTATTTACTTTTTATTTTTAAGATGTATTTATTTATTTGACAGAGAGAGATTGCAAGAGCAGGACCACAAGCCGAGGGAACACCAGAGGGAGAGGGAGAAGCAGGCTCCCCGCCGAGCAGGGAGCCTGATGCGGGGCTGGATCCCAGGACCCCAGGATCATGACCTGAGCTGAAGAAAGACACTTAATGACTGAGCCACCCAGGTGCCCCTGTTCAATTTACTGATATTTTCTTCCTTGCACTAAGTCAGCATCCGCAGTAATAAATAACAAAGTAGTCACCTTCCTCATTGTCATTCTGTTTTCTCCAATAAGATTCATAATTTTCCTCATATTTCTAATTTCCCTTCTCTCTTGTATTATCAACTCCTTTGATGTTGTTTACACCAACTTTTAATTTATAGCTCATGAATTTAATTAGAGCAACAGATTATCTTTGAGATCAACAAGATATTGAATTGGGCTCATTCCAGAATCAATTCAGACTTATTTCATTACAGGCTTCCCTACCTGAAAACAAAACTGCACCCAACTGGTTTGTTTTTCAAAGTTAATTGTCGAGTCATTATTAAGTATTATATTTGGCTTGTTCATTTACTAAGTATTTTATTGATTTGTTAGGTTTTTTTTCCAGTGCATATGTGTCAATGGAATTTGTGAAAGTTTTCATAATTGTATTGCTCTAAGAATATTTTAATGCTACAATTAGAAATAAAGTGCTTTCTTAAGTGACAAGTACGCATTAAAATATTTCATGAATGGTATTCAAACTAATCTTAGCATCAGAAGAAACCAGACTTTTCTTACAGGACTTCTAAAGTCATTCCAACCAGGATTTTTACTTTCAATAATAGCTAAGGTTGTTTAAATATACATTTGAATTTACATTTCTGAGGGAGAGTCACTGTTCTGAATGTGGATGCTGAAAAAAGTCCTAAGAATAATTCACCCCAGATAGATTTTTAGGGTAGGGTTGGAAATAATCGAACAGACGTTGACAATAGCTAGAAAAGCGAAGTGCGAGTAGATGGATGTTCCGCCACACAGAAGACAGACACACGGCACAACACCAGCGTCCAGCTGAGGGCGCCCCTCTGCCGGTCGTGCCCTCCTGTGTCCGACCCCTGCCCCGTCCAGCTGTCGTCCCCCGTCTGACCCAGTGGTTGATGCCACGGCCTGCTCGGGCCGGGCTCTGGCAAGAAGCAGGGCTGCGCCCCCGTGGCAGGCAGCCGGTGGGCACAGGGGGGCCTCGCTGGGGCCCAGACCCTCTCTCCCCGACGCTTTTCTGCTTCGCCTTCTGGAACCCAACGTCCTCTGCTCCCATGACTGTGTTCGGGCCCGGCTGTCCGCCTTCCCGGCAAGGGCACCTGTCTGGGGGGGTTGTGGGGCGTGGGGCCGGTGCGTAGAGCCTGAGCTCCAGGCCGCCTCCGCCTGTGTCCTTCCCGGGCTTACATCTGCGCTGAGCAGAAGGCACCTTTCCGGACCCCCGCTTAGGCTTTTCTGTGCAGGCCCCGCTGGCCCTCCGCAGCCCTGTCGGTCACCCACTGCCCGGCTCTGGTCAGGGCCTTTCGCAGGATCTGCTGTGGGGCAGGATGCCTGGGGGCCGACCGTCAGCATCCAACTCCTGACTTCTGCTCAGCGCAGGATCTCACGGGCCTTGAAGTCAAGCCGCTTAGGCTCCACGCTCAGGCGGTGTGCGTTTGGGAGTCCCTGCCTTTCCCGCTGTCCCTCCCCTGCTAGCGAGCTCTTGCTCTCAAATAAATGAATAAAACCTTTAAAGAGAGAGAGAGAATCCACTGTTTCCCTTTGCCGTCCCGTTGGCTCTTCTGTGATTTCACACCTTCTTTTTCTGTTGGGTCACACCACCATCACCATCACTATCACTTGCTGCTTATCCTGCCTGAAATTTATTTCTACGATTTTACTCACCTTTTACTCATCTGTTGGCGCAGTTATTTAAGATACTATTGATTAAGAGTGTTTACTTGGTAGGACGCAAACATGGAAATGTGAAGGTGCTAGACCAACTATGTTGGTGAACTATATGCCTGATTTCACCCAACCAGATGATTTGCATACTTGTTATCAAATTTCCTAAACCAAGTAAGAGCTGGTTATGCGAAAACATAGTAAAAGAATACAAATGTTTTATTTTCTTTTTACTTGCCACCCAAAACTTCATGTATACTTATGTATACTTAACTTACATGTCCTTAAGGAAAAAATGGACATATTTCTAATACGTTCAGAAGTTACTTAGTGGCACCATAGTTTTAAAATAAATTTTAATGTCAGTTTGAAAAATGAGTCTATTCCTGATAATTGAGCCCAAGAAATATGATCCAGAGCTATATGAGGTGAATAGTTAATCTTCGCTATTTTCAGTCTGGGAGCCCAGTTATTTACTTAGGTTTTGGTTATTACTTAGTTACTGATTCATTCAGAAAATCATTGTATTACACTTCGTTATTTCAGAGAAATTTATGAGTCTTCAGACTCTCTGGATTCAATCTCCTCTCGCATTTCTTTCTATACTTTTGCATATATCAGATTTTGTTTCAGTAGAGTGTATTTTAAAATTTCATAATATATTTATGACTAAATAAATTGGTGACTTAAAAGATAATATAATTCTTTATGCTGCACGCGGCTAAAAATAAAGGGCAAATTGCTGATTCTTATCTGGTAAGAGAAAGTGCAGAAAAGACTCAACAGACTAAAGAAAACAAGAAATTACTTTTATTTAGAACAAACAGAATTTACCTTTAACAATAATATTTTTAAAATTATTCTTCCTTCTGGGGCGCCTCGGTGGCTCAGTGGGTTAAAACCTCTGCCTTCGGCTCAGGTCATGATCTCAGGGTCCTGGGATCGAGGCCCACATCGGGCTCTCTGCTTGGCAGGGAGCCTGCTTCCTCCTCTCTCTGCCTCTCTGCCTACTTGTGATCTCTCTCTCTCTCTCTGTCAAATAAATAAATAAAATCTTTAAAAAAAATAAATAAAATTATTCTTCCTTCTTGATCCAACATTCTTTTGTGTTTTTCCTTGCTATTTGATTTCATCATACATCATTATCCAGCAGATTCATTAGCCAAATACAAGAGAAGTCAAAGTTTTGAGAACAAAGCCCATAGGCTGGCAGTACTTCATTGTGGATCATTCCTACAGTTTCTGGTCTCTAAGACTCATGTGGGACCTTAATGTGGGGACCCTAATGAGAAGCCACTGAGATGCTGCGTTGATCTCATGATGAACCCTTGGGCACACTTGACTGACCCTTTGCCAAAGTGCAGCTTTCCCTCAGTGATGTTTTTGCTGATCTGTGTCTTTTCAGTTTCTACAAATTTTCCTTGAAATGTACCAACAAACAGGTTTTTTATTCTGAAAAGAACGACGCAGCTATACCGCAAGTATTTCCTTGAATTTTGTGTGATTTTCCCAGTTAATGAAACGATCTTACTTCAAACATTTAGTGGCTCTCAATTTGGTCTTTTTTATTCCCTAATTCAGATTTTTAAGGTTGAATTAAAAATATTTCCAGAGGCTTTGGTATTTAGGTAAATATTTCTAAAATATTAATAATTAGTCCTTTATTCATAAAATGAGTAGCAAATACACCTTAAAATAAAACAGAATTTTATTTCTATAGAGCTTTATATATATATATCTCTTTATAGAGATATATTATAAGGTTCATATTAAAATTTATAACTGAGTGTACCTTAAATGCTGTTGTCTTTTTAATATGTTATTATTTCTGATCATTTTATTTAGTTACATGCATTGACTGCCCATATCTATGTCATGGAATGTAGTCCATGAACACTGTCTTCAGTTCAAGCTGTGCTCACTCACCTGGACATGTGGAAACCCAGCTCCTCATGCAAACACTTTCCCTGTTGGTTCCTATTTCTGACAATGGCTAAGCCTTCAGGAGAGTGTAGAGGGAGACTGTTTATTCCCAGATCTGCCATGTGTCCAGATGCTAACTTTGAACAAAATATAATTTGGTTATTTGGATTCAAAATGCAAATTTTTACCTATCAGAAATGGTTTTCTTTACCATGTCCATTTCCTTTGAAAATCAAAGTGCTAAGTAGATCATCAGGTCTGTATTTTAAAATAGCGCTTACTGCATAGTGATGCATTATCAGGAAAGACTATTTGGGGATAAAAAGGCAGTAAAGCACAAGGAGAACAACACCCTAAGAACCCACCACCCCCTCATCTTGACTGTCAAATTGCTTAACAAATGCCTAGTCATTTCTATGCACAAATGCACATATATGCCAAAGTATAGTTGGTATTTCATGACTTGTACTGTGTAATACATGTTATCAGCCAATTCGTTGTTTTTTTTTTTTAAAGATTTTATTTATTTATTTCACAGAGGGAGAGAGATCACAAGGAGGCAGAGAGGCAGGCAGAGAGAGGGGGAAGCAGGCTCCCTGCTGAGCCGGGAGCCCGATGCGGGCCTCGATCCCAGGACCCTGAGATCATGACCTGAGCCGAAAGCAGAGGCTTTAACCCACTGAGCCACCCAGGCGCCCAGCCAATTCATTGTTAAAATGATTTTCTTCCAAAGTCAATATCTATAAAACATAGTATTTTAGAATAAAGAGATTATTATTATTATTATTTTATTTTTAGAACTTTAAGTTTTAAAGGAGGAAAGACTGGATTATGATGTCAAGCCTAGAGTTTACTAAAGATCATAAAGGAAAGGTCATTTATTTAGCTTGTGCTTCATTCACATCTAAGAAAATTTCAATAGGAATATTTGAAACCATTTTGTAAAATATATAGATACTTTTGGGAAAATTTTGTTAAACAGATATTTTACTAAGTTACAGAATTTAAAATGAGGGAGAACCATAAGAGAAGAGAAGAGCTCTTTAGAAAGTCACAAAGCTGAACTTTTTTGGGACAAAACTTTTATTCTTTCTTTCATTTAAGCTTCAAAAACTAACAGGTGCAGAGTTGTATTCTATTGCTACCGTGGGTTGGAATAAGATGAACCGATGTAATTCAAAGGACTATAAGTTACTCCTGTTAGACACAAGGTTGTAAATGAAATCAGAAAACACATTGAGTTTATTAGAGAGAAACAAAAAAATAAAGAAAGGAAGGGAGGGAGAGAAGGAGGAAGACTGGGAAGGCAGCAAGATGGGAGATGTGGAAAAAGTGTGACCTTTGATTAGGATTTTTCTCTATTGTTTCGTGTAACTAATATGTACCAGTCCAGTCAGATCTTTGGATTCTGTGAAGATTATTAACATCACAGTGTTTTAATATAACCAAGTGGTTCTATTCAACCTTAGTTATATGACATCAGAATTGTAGAGTGATGGCTTGAGAAAGGACACCCTATAGTGTCATTTGTAGTATCCTAAGGAACATGAAAATCAAGCAACTGTCATGGAAAGAATAAGTCAAGGAAGTAAAAGACTTGGCATAGGGAATCGAGTCAAAGTGTGTCATAGCATCGTATGGTACACTCGTGGGAGCACAGCATAACACACGAACTTCTTGAATCACTGTGTTGTACACCTAAAACTAATGCGATGTTGTGTGTCAACTATATTCAAATTAATTTTTCCCCTGGTTTTGGGTCTCTTCTGATTTGTTTAGTGTATATTTTTCTGAGGTTGTTGCTATCCCTTTAGCACTTTGTTCTCTCATTCATCTGTTCTTTGCAAAATACCAGCCAATAGGATCCAACAGTACATTAAGATGATTATTCACCATGTTCAAGTTGGATTTATCCTAAAGACACAAAGGTATTGATCCTCAGGGGCACGTGCATCCAAATGTTTACAGCAGCAATGTCCACAATAGCCAAACTATGGAAAGAACCTAGATGTCCATCAACAGATGAATGGATAAAGAAGAGGTGGTATATATATATACAATGGAATACTATGCAGCTATCAAAAGAAACGAAATCTTGCCCTTTGCAACGACATGGATGGAACTGGAGGGTATTATGCTGAGCGAAATAAGTCAATCAGAGAAAGACAATTATCATATGATCTCTCTGATATGAGGAACTTGAGGGGCAGGGTGGGGGGTTGTGGGGGGTAGGGAGGGAAAAATAATGAAACAAGATGGGATGGGGAAGGAGACAAACCATAAGAGACTTCTAATCTCATAAAACAAACTGAGGGTTACTGGGGGGTGGGAGGGTAGGGATAGGGTGGATGGGTTATGGACATTGGGGAGGGTTTGTGCTTTGGTGAGTGCTGTGAAAGATGTAAGCCTGATGATTCACAGACCTGTACCCCTTGGGCAAAGAATAAAAATAAAATTAAAAAAAAGAAGAAGGAAAAAGAAGAATTTCAAAAGGAGAAAAAAAGATATATCTATGCATTCCAGAGAAGATTCCAGCAGCTTTCCTTCCATCTGCGCCATAGCTCTTAACATCAGACCCAGACTCAAATTTAACATAATTTATTTGAACACAGTCCACTTATTTATACAATTAGTAATCTCGTCTTCATATGTTTAACGGGGTCACTTAGTTCCAACTATTCCCTTAAAGCTTTATTTAGGAGAATATATCTATTTGTCTTATTATTATTTTTTAAATTTTAGATACATTTTCTTATCTTTGTGGTAATAAAATCCACTTTTATTCATCGTGGTTAGATATATTGAACTGCGTAATTTCTGTATTTGGATTGTTTGGAGTTTTTATCATTGTTGGGAGGTGATTAATTTTGTAACTGTTTTGAGCATTCTAATAAAATTTAACACCTCAGTCTAGAGTGTATTTTTTTTGATAAATAGCTAGTAAACCAATAGAATTAATTAGTTGGCATTTTGTTTTTACTACCCATTAGTAACATATGGTAATGTTAACATCTGACATTATTATTGGAATTTGAGTCAATATTTCCAGGCAATGAAAAAAGACCTTGCATTACCTGTTTTAATATTCTACTTGATGATAATTAAATTTTCATTGTGGACTTTAATGTCATCCATATAAAATAGCCTTGGTATTTCAGAGGGTTTTCCAATGCAGGTGTCTCTGGCAGCCTGGCAGCAGGTCACACTGCTGTCACAGGGGCCGGCGGCAGGTTGTTCTCAGGGCAGACCTTCTCTCTTTCATTCACAGTTATTACTAGTAAGCTGCCACATGAGCTGACTTGTTCCCACTGTTGGGCATAGTAGAAAGGGATTATGGGATACGTAAAATAGGCAAGAGTCTCCATTTGACTCTTAGCCATCTTGGAGTTCCTTGGCACAGACCACAGACAAGACATTGGTCATTTGCCATCTTTCCTTTAGGTCCTTTCTGCTGCATATTCCATGGGCTCACTTCCACAGCTCATTATTCTCAGTCCAAAATTTCTTACTTCTGTAGCCTCTATGATGTACATAAATAGGTTCATTAACCAATAGCAAGATGAGCCTTAATACATAACCTTGGTCATCCAAGCAGGCCACTGCTGAGTTGATTGAAGCACACTATTAATGGATTTCTGACATGCTTATATAGACTCTTCTAGTTCATTCTATACTGTAGTAGATTGTGATATATTTGTTCCTTCTTTGTAGACAGAGAAAAATGACTAGATGTCATTCATCCACATGTTATATAGACTGTAATTTTCCTTCATGTTCCATGTTTTCTGATACTTTAAATTTAGGTTATATTATTTTTGTAATTGTACTGTGTCACGATTCCAACCAACGCCTTTGTTTTTCCAGAAAAATAAATATGGCTATTTTTGTGAGAATAAGCAATGTACATGTACCGTTGCATCTTATCTCCTAGGACGGAAGTAGTCTCAGAAGAAGCATACACACAGAGGTACAAAGAAGACAGTAGGCTTACATTATTTTTGATAATTCATTAAACACATAATGGTTTGATGCCTACTAGTGTCGGGACTGGAATTTCAATGCTGAATAAATCAGACATGTCCTTACCCCATGGCAAATATTCTAGGATCTTTATAGCACAGAAATAAATAAGTAAATAAAATAATTACTGACTGCTAGAAGAAATGGTTAATAGTTTGCAAGGACCTTTTTTAAGTTCTGCACTAGACTCTGTAGAGCATCGCCTCTGGACAAGACCGCCTACCCTGAGTGCTGGTGCAGAAAAAGGGTAAAAAACTTCCCGAGAGGAGAGGGGTTGGCTGGCCCAGCAGAACAAGCCCCTGGCCATGGACCCCTCTACTCAGCCCTTTGAAAACCCAGTGGGTGAAACACAGACTGAGGAGGACATTTCTTCCACCGATACTTATTTCCATGGGGAATTGAAATCAAGCACCGAACCTTCTCCAGCATGACAAGGATCTCGGGGGACTGGTGCGCCGGGAATGGTTTCCCTGCAGCTCACCGCCTCCCGGCTCCTCCAGCCCGGACGCTGCAGAGGCCTCAGTGGGTCACACGCGTTCCGGGGGCCAAAAGCATCGGGTGTCTGAATGATACGACGACCGTGAAAGAAATGCAACAAAGCATCTGAGACAAAGTTTTTAAAACAGAAACACTGATCTGCTTTGGCATTTTCTAGAACTCTATATAAATGGAATAATTTAAAAATAGACACTTTTTTTTTTTGTATCTGGCTTCTACTGCTCAATGTAGATTTTGAGATTCATCCATGCTGCTGCTCTACTAACAATCAAGTTTTGGGATTAGCAATATCGATCATGGGAAGAAAAACAAGAAAAAGAAAAGGAAGGAAGAAATGGAGGGAGGAAGAAGATGCAGTCAAAATGTTGAAAGAAAAAAGGAAATCATTATACACACAGACAAGCACCAGCAAAACCAGATAACAGTATCAAGAACTGAACGCTAATAAATTTGAAATTCTAGGTTAAATGAGCAGGCTTTAGAAACAAATATAATGTCAACAACTGTCACAAAACTACCTACAGACTTTTAATAAACCCATTAAAGAAAATGAAATGACATTGAAAGCCTCCCCATGCCCCTAAAATCCCCAGACCCTGATGAGTGAATGGGCAAATATAACTAATTTTAAAAAATTAATTCCTAACTTGAGGGTCAGGGCGGGGGGTCGTGGGGGGTAGGAAGGGAAAAATAATGAAACAAGATGGGATCGGGAAGGAGACAAACCATAAGAGACTCCTAATCTCACAAAACAAACTGAGGGTTACTGGGGGGTGGGAGGGCAGGGATAGGGTGGATGGGTGATGGACATTGGGGAGGGTTTGTGCTATGGTGAGTGCTGTGAAAGGTGTAAGCCTGATGATTCACAGACCTGTACCCCTGGGGCAAAGAATGATAATAAAAAAATTAATTCCTATATTACGCAAGATAAAAAGTAGAAAAGAACTACAGCCCTCAATTTTTTGAATCTAATGTGACCTAATAAAGGGTAATGACAATGTAATTTCAACTGTGAGTATAGATACAAAAATATTTACAAAACTAAAATGTAAGTTAACTAAATAGCAATAGCAAATGAAATACAATGCATTATAATCAATTAAGTTTTAGCCCAGGAATTCCAAGGTGGTTTAAATTAGAAATGTAGGGGTGCCTGGGTGACTCGGTTGGTTAAGCATCTGATTGACTCTCAATTTTGGCTTAGGTCATGATTTCCGGGTCGTGAAATTGCGCCCCTTGTTGGGCTCTGTGCTGGGCATAGAACCTAGTTAGGGATTCTCTTTCTTCCTTTCCTTTTGTCCTTCTACCCCACACTATCTCTCCCTTCCTCTCTCTCTCTCTCTCTCAATAAATAAATAAATAATAAATAAATAAAAATAAATTAGAAATGTAATTCATTACATTAATTTATTGATTGTAATTAATTTAAAAGAAACGTCTTATAATTACTTCTACCAATGCAAAAGAACTCAAAAAGCAGCAAAAAAGTCTGATTTCTGATCATGTTTCATACTTTATTAAAAACTATGCAACAAACTAAGAATGGAAAAAATGAACTTCCTTAGCTTTGCATAAATTTTATGATAGATGATAGATGACAGATGATAGATAGATAGATTGATAGATGATAGATGGTAGACGAAATTGAACCACAGTTACATGCTCAGTAGGGAGCCATTAGAGACATTCCCTTCAAAATCAGGAATAGTAGGATGTCCTCTCTCTGCTGTGCTACTTGGTGGAGTGCTACAATTCCCGGCCAAAGTTAAAAGGGAAACAAATAAGGCTTCTACATCTTGGAGGAAAACAGATCGAAGACGGTTCAAGACAATATGATCAGCTACTGAATTGGAAAACCCAACTCAAACAGCCAACAGCATCTTTGAACAAATTCAGAAATGTTTCCATTACTTTAGTTATAAAATTTTGTGTACTTCTCATTTTAATTCAGAAAATATAAGATACTATTTAGTGCAGCAATAGAATTATAAAGTGTCTAGGAAGTTGTTAACCAAGAAGATGCATGAAATCCACAGAGAAGACGTTGCAACTACACAGAAACAGCAGTTGAAAAGAATGGACGGATAGCTATTTCACTAATTATTTTGTAGTATAAATTCTCATAAAATTAATCTATAAGTACAATGTTAGTTAAATACATGGTTGGAGGTTTTCAATATCTCAATAATCTTTCCATACATGTGTTGGTGGTTCACATACAGTATTTATAGCACAGACATATAGCAGGTCCATAGATAGCTAAGGAACCTGGAAGAAATTGCAGAATAGGAGGGCATGACTACTTGGATTTTAAATACATTTAAAGCTATAGTATTAAAAAGTGCATATTATCACTGAACAAAGATATACATGGAACAAAGCAGATATTTCAGAGAAAACCAGAATAAGAGATAGTTCAGACACAAGTCCAGGCATACGTGAAAATAATGTATTTTAAGGATGATAATATCATTAAATAGGGGACAGGTATATTCATAAATGTTGTTGAGAAGATCTGGAAAAGTAAAATTGGATTACTATCTCTTGCTTTGTATTAACTTTTATCTCAGCATGATTAAGGCATTAAAAGTTAGAGGCAACGTCTCTCCAGAATGTAAATCTCCAGTTCTGGCTAGAAAGTGGGAGCTGGCGGGGTGTGGAGAGCAGGGCTGGTGTGCGGACTTTCCATACTCCCACTAGATCATTTGAAACCTGCCTCCCATCGTTTATTTTACAGCCCTGCTTCCAAAGTACCTGGTACCTTCCACCTCTCAGCCTTCCTGAGGTTCTAAATTATGCTTATTTAGGGTCCCCACCAAAACCAGGTTCTAAATGTCTCCGTACTGAAAAGTTACCCCTTGTCATACCTTCTCCCATCTCTTCCCTGACATGAGTTATTTATCTAAATATGTTTCTAATGACTTATAAAATCAGATAACTCGTTACATAAACTATTAAAGGTTGTCAACTTTAGACAGATGATTTTAAAATGTTATGAATGAAGAGATTTCGATATTGGCCACACCATGTTGGGATATTTCCATTTGAATTTGATTACAATTCAGAAATATTTTTTAAAAGTGGAAGATTCATATACATTTTGAAATCCAGGGTAAGGTATGTCAATCTCTTTTCATATTTACTGAACTCACCAGAATATTAAAGTGCTCTTAAACACCTGCGTAATCAGCATAGATAATATGTCCTTGTCAAACAACTGTCCAGGACTGATTTTTACTTAGGAGTGTAAAAATTCTACTAAAAATACCTGCCCCACTTTTTCATTATAACCTTATATGACATAGATGTGCATGCCAAGTAAAATGTCTCTCTACGGGGGTAATCATTATCATGAATATAATACAAACTAATTCTTTTTTTTTTTTTTTTAAAGATTTTATTTATTTATTTGACACAGAGAGAGAGATTACAAGTAGGCAGAGAGACAAGGAGAGGAGGAAGCAGGCTCCCTGCTGAGCAGAGAGCCCGATGCGGGCCTCGATCCCAGGACGCTGAGATCATGACCTGAGCTGAAAGCAGAGGCTTTAACCCACTGAGCCACCCAGGCGCCCCAAACTAATTCTTAAGCTGGGTTCCTCACTGACACCGAAGTAACTTCAAAAATTGTTCGTGATTTAAAAAGCATAATTAGCGTCAGCTGACTTTCACCATTATTAAATTTAGCGTAAGATGCTACAAATAGAAGAGAAAAAAATCAAATAACTGAAGTTATAGAACTCATGCTTTCAAATTTGAATGCTTTTAATTATCTTTTGACAAAGAACTAACCAAGATCATAGACTCACTGCCTAGCCATCATAAAGGCTGCTCCAAATTAGGGCAGAATGTCCTGTTAGAGACTTTTCTGATTCTACTTTGTGGCTGTTTCATTCCTAACACATAGCCAGATTGGCAAGGACATTAAACACCACGGTTTCATGGACTTGGTTTTTGTTTTTTTTATTCAAAATACATGGAGAAAGAAAGGAAGTGCACATTATGATATCTAAATTATCTCTGATGAACTACTTTTTCTGTTGCTTTTTTAGTTTTAGGCTTCTGGTCTAGTCCTTCTAGAATTTGATCTCACCAGCCTCATTCCTGTATTCTGTGTGGAGGAAGCAAAAAAGACACACAGTATGATTTTTAAGAAATCCTATGCTGTGAAGTCCTGTTATACAAGATAACGTGCCCACCCTTGAGAGTCAGTCCACTTAGCACTCACATATGGCACCTAAGTGGGTGCATAGCCCCACCCGACCAGCGTGGCTGTGAACGCCGCATACACTAAATTTGCGCGGGGCTCACACGGCCAGGGAAGGCCATCCCAGGCCTCCCACATCGAAGGACCACCCAGCAGCCTTGGTCGCGTGGGCTCCCACCTCCCTCACGACCCTTTCAGGAGCCCGTCTCCTGCCGAGAGGGCGAGGACTGGTGCCGTGGATTACGTTTGGGTGATCTCCACGGACACGAGTGAATATCTGCGCACACACACATGCACACATGACGTGCTACAGTATACGTTACAGACTCACGTGCTGGACGTTGTCAGGAAAGCACTGATCTGAAGTCGTGCAGTCCTTTATTGAATGTGCACAAATCCCCACAAAAGGATTTTCCTTCAAGAGGGTTGTGTTTGTTTCATTTGTTTTTAGAGTTCAAAATTTATTTAGAAGACAAGTTATTTTTTAAGCAAAATATAATTGACTTTACCCAGATAAAGAGATGGGTCTACACATTCTTTCTGAATGAGTCCTACCTAGACAGGAAGTGTGCAAAGTGACAGTTCCAGCAATAGTGAAAAAAAGATTAAAAAAACTCACTGACCTAAGTCAAAAATATAAGATGGATGCTATCTATCATCTATCTATCTGTCATCTATCTATCTATCTAACTATCATCCATCCACACTTGCTTTGGGAAGTTTACGGTGCACCTGAGTAGTAAGCGTGGAAGCAGGAAGGGCAAAAGGATGGTCACGTGCCATCCGTGAAAGCAGCTCTGCGCTCTGACAGCCCCACCGCTCGCGTGCTCTTGACTTCCACACCAGCATTTCAACTCAAATGTGCTTGCAGATATCGCTCATGATCACCTGATGGCACAATTCGGAATACTTCCTACTCGTTTATAATTCTCGCACCCTGAACTTTGTGAGGTATTTGACCACTACCTATTAAAAAAATAACAGACTTATTTTTTAAAAAAACATATTAGATTTACAGAAAAAAATGTGGCAGATAGTGGAGAGAGTTCTAATATGCCGCCTCACACACACACACACACACACACACACACACACACACACACACTGTCTCCTATTACATTAGTATGGTACATTGTCACAATTAGTGAGTCTGATATTAACATGTTAAATAAAGTCCTTAATTTGTTTATTTTTTTCAGACTAATATTCTTTTTCTGCTTCAGAATGTCATCCAGAATACCACATCATGATCAGTTGTCAAGGCTCCTTTAGGCTCCTTTGGGCTGTGACATTTTCTTAGCTCTTCTTTGTTTTTGATGACCTTCACAGTTTTAAAGACTCAGGTATTTTATAGAATGCGTCCCTGCTGGATTTGTCTAAAGTTTTTTCTCAGGACTAGAGTGGGTTATGGGTTTCTGAGAGGAATAGTGCAGAGGTCAATTATCATTTTCATTACGACATTCCAAGTTTAATTCCAAATTAACCAGATTTCTGACTGCTGATAGTGATATTGATCACCTGGCAGAGGTAGACTTTGAAAGGTTTCTCCACCATTGTTACTCCTACTTGCCCCCTTTCTATACCGTGCTCTGAAAGAAAGCAACCTATGTGCAGTCTGCACATAAGGAATGGGATGTCATGCTCACCTTCTTTTGGGATCAAGTATCTACATGATTTATCTGTAATTATTTTGCATGGGAGATTTGTCTCTTTCTCATATTTATTAATTTATTCCATTATTTGTTCTATCCATGTTATCAACATGGACTCATGAATATTTATTTTAGACTCTACATTATAATCCAGTACTACTTCCATCATTTTGTTGTTCAAATTTGTCCATATCAGGCCATTAGGAGTTGGCTTCTATGCCTATTTTGATATGCCTTCATTGAAATATATGTGTGTATTATGGGTGTGTGCATGTATGTATGCATTTGAACACTGCCTTACGTTCTGACACTATAAGATACCCCAGACTTATCTTGTGTATTTCCTGTCTTGAATGAAGTCAATTCCCCAAGGAGCTTCACTTCCTTTTTGTTGGAGAATGGTATTCAAAAGCAAGATCTAGACCCTAAGGGTGCTCCTGGTTACCAGAGTGTCATGTCTTCAGGCATCCTAAGCCGACAGAGCAAAAATTGTATGTATGCATCCTAACCTGTGTAGATACCTGTATCTCTAAATATACCTACATGTAGTCATCTGTATCCATATTAAGGGAAATAGTTCTTACTGATGTCTCCAACTTGAATTCCATTGCTGTAAAAAAAAATCCTCTATTCATTCTTCATATCCTCCTCCTGAAGTCCTGCAAATCACTCATCTTTTAGTTGTCTTGTACTTTGTTCCTTCAGTTTTTCTCTTCATTTTCTCCCTTCTCAAGTTTTAATTGAGCATTTTATATGATTTCGTGTTCTCTCTTAGTACATGAATCACTTTTCTTTAAAAAAATTAGTGCACATTTACAACTAAGCCCACTTTCAAATAACATTAAGCCACTTCATGGGCGTTGCAGGGACCTCATAAAAGATCCTTCCCAAGTTCACATTCCCATGTCTCATAACACTGCGGTCACTCATTTATCCATACCCTATAATCACCCAGTGCAGTACTACTATTAGTATTTTGAAAAAATATTAAATATTAAATCAACTAAGACTGAGAAAATAAAGAATCATTTCAACTTTGTGTATTCTTTATCCTGAAGTTGGTCATCTTTCATGTGGATTCAAGTTTCTAACCTGTGACATTTCCTTTCTCTCTAAAACACTTCTTTTTAACTTGTCTTGAAAGGCAGTTTACTGTTGATGAGTCGCCTCACTTTTGTTTATATGAGAAAGTCTTTATTTCTTCACATTTGAAGAACAGTTTCAATGGTTATAGACTTCTAGTTTGGTCGGATTTTTTGTTTGTTTGGTTTGTTTTTTTGTTTGTTTTTCTTTCAACACTGAAATACTTCACTCTTCTTGTATTTTGGTGAAAAGTCCTCTATACTTCTTGTTCTTCCATAAATGTTTATTTTCTCTGGTTTCTTTCAAGAATTTCTCTGTTTGGCTTTTTGTAGTTTTGATGTGTATGTCTAAGGAATTAGATTTCCGGTATTTCTTCTACTTCAGATTTTAAGAATTTATTTGATCTCTGGTTTGGTGTCCATCACTAATTTTAGAAAATCCTTGTCTGATCTTCTACTCAGAAAATTTACTGAGTTTTTTAAATAATCATTTTACTTTACTCTTCTATTACCTAGACCTTTATTCCTTCCCTTTCTCCATACTTTCCATCGTAATGTCTGATGGCAGTTTATGGATGAAGTGGTCCCCTGTGTGTCTTAGGCTTGCTGCGCAATTCTGAAAGCTTTTTTTCTGGTTGTTACATTAAAATTGCTTGTAAAGGATAAAATCCTACATTTGTTGAATTGTTTCATGTCTTTCATGGTGTAGATGATCGTAAACATGAGCATCTGTAGTTTGAATTCTCCTCAAGTTCTTCATTCACTCGAATCCTGCATCCCTCCATATCTTGAAGGGGAAAGTAAAATGTTTCCTGGGCCTTTGCTCCCCACTTTGACCACTGTGGTTTGGGAATAGACTAGGCCTGATTTTGACTCAAGTGCATAGGAAGTTAGTCTTCTATAGTCATTCACTCTTGTCGCTTCCAAGTATCGCTAACCACCTGTGGACTGTTCTGTGCCTCAAGTGCCAACCCGGCCACCAGACCGAGGAACGTTCCTCCTTGTTTCTAATTCACAGGGTTGGGACCAACTCAAGATGGCCACACATTCTTCAACATTGTTCCCACTGTGAAGTGGGTCTAATTTGACTTTCCTTGAGCCAAGGCTGAACTGCTTGGGTTAGAGGAGTATCGTTTTGAAACCTGCGGGTTAAGTGGACTGGCTACTTTTGCCTCGGTTTCTCGGATGCCTGAGCTGCCATGGAAGCAATTCAAGTGTTCTGCTGGAAAGGCTATGCGGGGAAGGAGGGGCCGCCGAGCCTGGCCCTCTAGCTGTCCCAGCTATCTAGGATCTGTAGTCCAGCCCAAGGACACACATCAAGTGGCTCCAGGCAATGTCATGTGAAGTGGGGCTTCCCAGCCAAGCTTTCATTAGCATCTTGGTCCACTAAGTACGATAACAATGTCGTTCTAGTTCTGGGGAGTGCGCTCTGTGGGCACAGGAAGGAGAGGGGGGAGGAGACAGTAGGTGAGAGACGCGGGGGGGAGGGGACAGGAGGTAAGAGACGCGGGGAAGGAGACAGCTAACCAAGGTCTGAATGTCCTTGCTCTCCTACTGAAGAACCTCAACTAACCCTTCCCTTAATTTTCCTGGTCCAGGATTCCGGCACATCAGGAGCGGAACCTCTTAGTGTTACACTTCGTTTTGAGGTGTTTTTGCTTTCTTCAGGTATCTCTGACTGTATTTTACTGATCTTTTACTATTCAAAAAAGAAATGTTTGTGGCCCTCTAAGAAGGGAATGTGTCCTTTAGTTTGCCATATCGATGCTGCTATTTTGGGAGATGTTTTAGCACATACCAAGGAAATCCTTTCTTCCTTATCGAGTGTTAATTATTTAATTCCTATAACTTTGAGCAAAGAAGTCAAAATTATAAAAGACAAATATTATCAGTATTTATTTAATTCTAAGAAAGCCCTGTATGTTTTATTCAAGATAAAAACAACAAGAAGATATTACGCCCAGTGTCTTCTCATCTTTGAAGGATGAACTTTTTTCTATCTTGGCAACACAAAATGCATCTTTTAGAATTTTTTTTAAAAAAGGAAAGAGTTTTAATTAAGTCCAATTTAGGACAGCTGCTCAAGATACATAATCTTCAAAACAAAGAGTATTCCTGCAAAGAAACATTTGGTGTGGGGTTAAATACATTTTTTTTACATAAAAAATTACAGATTAGTAGACAAAGGACATTTCAGAAAGTTGTAGACCTTAAGTTTGTAGTATATGCAGAGCCATCTGACTTTAATCTTATGGGAACCAGGGAATTATCTTCCTTTTTTTTTTTTTAAATCTTTTGTGTTCAAAATGCTCCTTTTTGGTTATTTTATTTAATGAAGCAGATGTACAATGTGAGCTTGGGGCAAAAATAGAGACCATGCTTTGATGTCTTGCCAAGTCGTTTTGACCTTGGCAGATGATAAGGCTTACCTTCCCTAGGAGCCGGAGAGCACTCACAAACATTGCAAGTTGATTTTTTTTTTATCACAATGAACTCAGAACTCTCAGCAATGAAGAGTCCTACTCGAAAGGGTAATAAGAGGAGCCTTCAGTCATGTTTAAGCTCCGAATGTATGGCCTGGTTATCTCTCCTGTACGGCCGTGGCGGGTGACTGGGGTAGCATCACCCACAACGCCTTCCTTTGGAGCACAGCGTTATGCTAGGTGTCTCTATTCTCATAGATGAAAGTATCAAGGAGATATAACTTCTCAGGGCAGAGACCAGCACATCTCGCTTAGCAGACGAATTCTTGCTTCCCTTCTGTCACTGCTCCTTTCAAGACTGAAAAGATACACCACATGGGGATATACGATGTCAAAATTAATGAGAACTGACCAAGTACATACTTTTCCAGTGGACGTAAACTTTGCTGAAATGTTATTGCCAAGTATCCTGATCGAAGTGGCAGGAATTTCTAAGAGTCTCCTGATGGGAGAGAATTATCTTTCTAAAGTTCACTTCTCTGAACATCACACTGCTCTAATTGGCCCACAGAGTAAAAATAGATCTTCAAGCTTCCCTGTTAACTGACTTGACCTGGCAGGATTTTGCCCTGATGAACTTGCCTCTATTATGTCACAAAATCTTCCAAACATACAAAATATTTTCCATCACTTAAAAACTCCAGACTTTTTACTTGTTATCTTTACCTTGAATGCTTTTTTTTTTCTAATCCCAGCACCTGAGTGCTCAATCATCCAGAATTCAGAGAAGTATAATACACTTGGGGGCATAGGTTTCACTCACGCGTGCTTTAGGGTACCCTCCTCCGTATTTCACACACACGTGAACAATACAGGTTAACTGTATCCCTACTATGAGACTGAAGATTATGTTTCATGATATCGTATTTCTTGCTGAGTGTCCTAATAGACTGTGAATTTCTTAAGAGCAGGAATACATTTCTGAGCTTTGAAAATACATACAGATGCCTAGAATAATGCACCAAAAGTTTAGGTATGCACTCTTGAGAATTTATTATTCCTGCCATATCATTTTGTCTCAAATATTTTTATTAAAGTTAAAAGCATTTTTTTTTTTTTGACACAGAGAGANTTTATTTATTTTTTTGACACAGAGAGAGAGATTACAAGTAGGCAGAGAGGCAGGCAGAGAGACAGGGAGAGGAGGAAGCAGGCTCCCTGCTGAGCAGAGAGCCCGATGCGGGCCTCGATCCCAGGACGCTGAGATCATGACCTGAGCCGAAAGCAGAGGCTTTAACCCACTGAGCCACCCAGGCGCCCAGTTAAAAGCATTTTTAAGGCAAGTTGTAATCTTTGTTAATCCATTCAGTTAAATAGCCTTCCTCCCATCTTTCATTATAACCTAACGTGTCCTGTGTAAAACAAATTCCAGATGCTTATTGCTTTTACATAAAAACACACAGACACACACACACATGTTCTGGGTATAAATGTCAAGTAAACTTTGTTCACACATCCACAAAAAGTCATGTAGAAGAATGTCATCATGTTTGTGGGGGAAAACCTTTTCAGAAAATGTGGGCTTTATGTAAGTGAATAAAAAAGTGTAGTATGAAATATACATATACCGTAATACAGTTCAGTGAGATTAACTAAGACCACATACAGATAATCCACTTAAAATGCAATATTCAGGACAACTAAGGTAAATTTAAAACACATAAAACACTGATAGATGTTTTAAATGAATAAACGTATAAGAAAACCAACGTGTGGAAGATGAATTGGAATTGCACACATTGAACACAGAAAAAACAGGTGGTGATGAAAAAAGGTCAATGCAATTGTGTCACAAAACAAAGAACACCTGATTATCTAATAAGAGGAGCACCACTGTATGAAATGAGTATCAAATGATACCATACATTGTGGGGTAAAATCACTTCTACGCTATGTTCCTGATTTCCTTGTCCAAACACCCCTAAAAGGAAGAAAGGATTTCATCTGTCTAGATGTTTTGATTATGACAAATCTAAAATTATAAAGAAAAATTAGATTTTCTAGGCTTTGCATCTTATGCATATTAGATACAATTCCAAAAATATCTTCAGATTCCTATTATATATATGGTGCTGTTTACAACAAAGATGCACTATAAAATATAACAATGCATTAGTATAACTAAGAAGAATTAAAAAATGAGAGAGATTAAAAGGACTGTTGATAGAGTGACGGGTAGGAAAACAAGGGTTTTAGCGTTTAGGGCTGTTCAGTATTCCAGCTGTCTGTTTTAACAACATGCAAATATATAGCAGGAATTTTACCATTTTTCTCAAAGGAAAACAGTCCTACTTTGTATTCTTAATAAACACAAATTCATTTTCTCTTACCCTTGAAACAAGAGAGTGCTAATCTCAGTCATCATCATAATCATCAACATGATCCTTTTACGTTTGTGTGGAGTCTACGGGGTGCACTCTATTTAAAGAAGGTAGGATTGTATAGAAGTGGGAAATGTGAGAGCATTAAAAACACATGGCCAATACCCTTAGGCATTTCTTATCTGAATTAGATAGAACAGAAGAAAAAAACATCAGTATTTTGCACAGTCTATAATGAAGTCTTCATACGACTTTCCTCCTCTGCCTATTCCAGGTCCCCCTCTACTCAGTGAAATCAAACATGGATCAAAGTTCTGAGACCTGTCCTTAGTTAAAGGAGAAATGCCCAAAACCTCAAAATTGAGACAACCTCAGAAAAGTTCTCCCCGTGCTCGCTCATCTTAGAGTCCAGAAAATGATTATTGCTTATGGGTCATGAGCACCTCCTGTTAGCCTCTGGCGTACTGTGCCTGTCACACAGGTTATCTCATGCAACCCTCCAACTACAGCAGCCTTAATACTACTACTATTGTCCTTTCCATTTGTTATGAAACTGAAGTTTTGAGACATTAAGTACATCGATCTGGTCATACGAGTTTTAATGACCAGCTGTTGAAGTCAAAAGGACATTTGTCTGTCTGCACCCAAACTAAACACTCTGAATTCTTACCAAATTGAAGAAAATGATCATTGAAGTAATTAATTATTAGTATAAACCATATCAGAAGCCAGTGCTATAATAGTTTTTTTTATTACAAGGGATGTGGTTTATTGATGTAATAAACACAATATGATAACACTCTAAATACATCACCTACTATAATCCTCATAATTCTATTGGTTATGTATAAATATCCTCAGTGAAAAAAATGAGAAACTCAGGAAAATCAATTCTTTTAATAATGTTCCTGAAAATGGAAACAGAAATAATCCTTAATTCACTCTACAAGGGAAACAATACACTAATACAAAAATAATGCCAAAATATTACAAGAAAACTATAGATAAGTATTTCTTATGAACAGTGTTTCAAAATTCCTCACCAAAATATTAGCAAACTGAATTCAGCAATATGTAAAAAGAATTATATAGCACAACCAAACTGAATTTTTCCAGATATTCAAGTCTGGTTCGATATTTGAAAATCAATTAATGTAATTCATCATATCAATAGACTAAAGAAACATCATATGACCATATCAATAGATGGAGAAAAAACAGTTGACATAATCCAAGAGCCATTCATAATTAAAATTCCCAGTAAACTAGGAATAGAGGGGAACTTCTTCAATTTGATGAAGAATACCTACATAAAAACTACATCTAACATCATACTTAATGCTGAAAAACTACATGCTTTTCCTATGAGTTCAGGAACTTAGCAAGAATGTCCTGTCTCAATACTCTTTTTCATTGTCATACTGGAAGTCTTAGATAATTCAGTAAGAGCAGCAAAGGTAATAAGAGGCATACATTGTAAAGAAAGAAAATTTTGGTCATAGATGACATGACTGTCCAAGTGGAAAATATTACAGAGTGAAGGAAATAGTCTTGGAATTAATAAGCGATTATAGTAAGTTGTGAAAAAAAGGTTAATGTTCAGAAGCCAATTACTTTCCTATACACCCAAAATTAATAGTCAGAATGTGTAATCAAAACACACCATTTACATTAAGACCAAAAAAAGGAAAATAAAAGTAATGTTTGAGTATAAATCTAACAAAATAAGTACAAGATCAATATGAGGAAAACCATAAAACTCAGACGAGAGAAATCAAAGAAAATCTAAATAAATGGGCATTATTCCATGTTTACAGAAAGGAGACTCAATAATGTTAAGATATCAGTTCTTCCTGATCTACAGATTTAATGCAATTGAAAAAAAATCTCAACAAGTTATTTTGTGGGTATTGACAGAACTGATTCTACAGTTTATAGAGGAAAGCAAAAGATACAGAGTAGTAACAAACACCGCACTGAAGAAGAACAAAGTCTGAAAATGGAGAATACTCAGTGTCAAGACTTATTTTAAGGCAACAGCAGGGGTGCCTCGGTGGTTCAGTCGGTTAAGCATCTGCCTTAGCTCGGGTCACGATCCTGGATTCCCCGGTTTGAGTCCCGCATCAGGCTCCCTTTCAGCGGGGAGTCTGCTTCTCCCTCTTCCCCTCAGCCTCAACCCCCGCTCATGTTCCCTCTCTCTCTCCCACTCTCTCTCACTCTTTCACAAGTGAATTTTAAAAATCTTAAAAAAAAAAAAGCTGCAGCCATGATAACAGTGTGGTAGTGGGGAAAGAACAAAGGAATCAGTCAAACAGAATCAGAAGCCGAAGATAGACCTACACAAAACGTAGCCAACGGATCTTGAAGAAGAATAAAGGCAATGAATGGAAAGAAGATGGGTTTTTAACAAATGGTGTTGGAACAATGGGGAAAAAAAAGAAGTCCTGATACTAACTTTATGCCTTTCACAAAACTTAACTCAAAATGAATCATAAACCCAAATGTATGGAAAACTATGACACTTCTAAAAGATCACACAGAAGAAACTCTAGGTGAGCTTGAGTGTCACAGTTTGTTGTTTGTTTGTTTTTAAATATTTTATTTTTAAGTAGTCTCTATACTCAATGTGGGGCTCGAACTCACAACTGGTCCACTCACTGAGCCAGCCAGATGCCCCATGTTTTTAATACAACCAAAAGCATGATTTGTGAAAGAAAAAAAATGATACGGTAGACTTCATTATAATTAAATTTTTCTGCTCTGTGAAATACATTGTTAAGGGAATTAAAAGACAACCCATAGGCAGGGAGAAAATATTTGCAAGACACACATCTGCAGGATTTGTATTAAAAATATTTTTAAAAATTTACATTTCAACAATAGGAAAACAAACATATGAAAAAGTGGTTAAAAGATATTAACACGTTCCTTACCAAAGATGTAAGGATAGAAAATAAAGCATATGGAAAAATGCTCAGCATCATATTCCACTGGGGAATTGCAAATTAAAGTAACAATGAAATATCAGGCCTGTTAGAATGGCCAGAAGCCAAAACACGAACAAAGCCAAATTCCAGCAAAGACGTGGAGTGACAGGAACTCTGATTCTTTGGTGGTGGAAATATACAACAGTACAGCCATTTTAAAGTGAAGGACTCACTCTGTGACATGATTAGTTATTCAACGTTCTGAAGGGCATGGAGCGAGTTTGGGCAAGACTGCAGTGCTCTGTCCCCACCTGCTCCGTTAACTAGTGGCGAACAGCTAAGCACGAATTTCAATTTACTTGGGTGAAAGAGTTCCACGTTCCTCTATCTCGATGCTTATCCCCATTTGTTCTTACTTCCCATTTCTCTTTTGCTTTTTTTAGGGCAAAGCATCCCATCCGTCAATGATCCACTTTCATACATCTGAAGAGCATAGACAATACATTATTTCCAATTTAAAGTCCTCTATTGCCTTCATCAATTTTCCTGCAGACTAGAACCACTTCCCAGGTTTATACAGTTGTGAGGGGTCTCACCCACTTGACGGCATAATCTGTTTACTTGCTCCAGTTTCCATGTACTGCTGGATCTGATGACGTTTCTGTGCTTGGTTCCACTGTCTGGAATTCCAAAGTGTGCTGGAAACGTGTCGCTACCCTGAAAATACATAACAGGGCCAAGCTGTTAGACAAACGGATGCCCCAACACCTCCTTCCCCCGTCAGGACCCTTCTGGTGCTCAGACTGTGGGCCCAGACCCCCCGAGACTCAGAGCTGGTGTGAGTTAGGGCCGCAGAAGGATGTCGCCCTGGGGATCGTGTCCACGTGGACGGTGGCAGCAAGTCCCACAGCCCCTGATGCCCCAAACACTGCCTGCCATCCTCTCTGGTGTCTTGGCCTTCTAGTTTGTAACTGAGTCCTGGCTCAAAACCCTAAGAATTGTTCCAAGAGATTTGCCAAACATGTGTTCATTTTGTCCACTTCCCTAGTCGTTGGGTCCCTCATCAGCATTGGGGTTCTAGAGAGGTCTCCTCTTGCCAGCATCCATCTTAACACCTTGTGTTAGAGTTTCCGGGCTTATCCCTCCTTTACCCCTGTGCACCAGGCCATTTGCTTGTGCTATTTGGATGGCTCCAAATCTGGGCTCCAAAGTGGGTGATACTGTTTATAAATATTTGGGTCCACATTATAAACCAATTGCTTTTCGTAATTCAACCCTGCTCCCTTACAGGACCTCTGCACTTGACCTAGTCTTACGGGCTTCTCTGGGGGACTGGGGCGTTTGGGCTGGGTTTATCCATACATGACTGCCAGCCTCAGGTGCCAGCTGCCACTTGGGAAAGAGCTAAAAGCAGAAGTCAAGTCTCCCAGTTTCTCATAGCCCACAGACCCTGCTCATAAGCCATGTGGCTCTGGTCCCAGGAGACGGCTCTGCTCGGTAACTCTTGCTCAGGGAACACCAGTGGACAACAGTGGAGGAAGCAGTGGGCCGGGGAGGCAGCACCCTCAGAGCTCAGCCTGGGCTCGACGGTCCTGCTCGGCCTTGCTGGCTTGCTGAGAGGACAGAAGCACACTAAGGACCTCATAATGCTCCTTCCCCCCAAAAGTGTGTGGTGTTTATCAGTTTCTAACTTAATAAAAGTGCTAAGAAAAAAATAAAATAGATTTAGACTTTTTGTATGTGTTCCACTTTTTTATTTTAATAAAAGCAGATGAGGCACAGTGCATGCGTGTTATCATCTGAACCAGTACACTAAGCAATTACTGAAGCTACGGTGATTTGAGGTTGAATCTTTACATTTGGCAAGTTTAAATCCGTTCTTATATGATTTTTGAAACCTTGTTTACTAATGGAAAATGTTGCTTTCTGATAAATTATTAAGATCTACTCAATTTAATTAATATTTGGAAGCAAAAACACTCCTCTCTGTCTTTCTATACACACACATAAAAAGATAGATAAATGCTCGGTATTAGATGAGAGGTTGCTAGAAACACAATGTTGCTCCTCTTGATAAGGTTTTCCTGTTTTTATAGACTTAGGCTATTGTGTCAGGTAGTCCACGGAGTAGAAAAAAATAATTTTGGATGCAGAAGGAAGAGCACTAGAACGTCCCCTCCACTGTTTGGAAGTGCTCCAAGGATTGTGCAGGGTCCTGTGACCCAACAGGGACACCCCCAGCGAAAGTTAAAAGGACATGGAAGGGTGTGTGCTAAACCACAACACTGGGGAAACTTACAGGACATACAGTTAGGTAAAGATTTCAGGACTGTCGGACCTGGGGACACCATGTTGGAGACACTTGAACTGACGGTCAGAGGAGTCCCTGAATTTTTTTTTAAGATTTATTTATGTATTTATTTGAGAAATAGAGCAAGAGCATGATAGAGAGCATAAGAGCAGGGTGAGGGGCAGAGGGAGAAGCAGACTCCCCACTGAGCAGGGAGCCCCTTGCAGGCCTCAATCCCAGGACCCTGAGGTCATAGACCTGAGCCAAAGGCAGATGCGTAACTGAGTCCCTAAATTCATTACCAGAGTTAACGTGGCTCTCTTTGAAAGATAGCTTTCAGTGGGAAAAGAGAACTTGGAATGATCCCTAAATATAATAAAATAAAGAAGTAAGTTTTAACAAGGTAGACCACCAAAATATAAGAACTTTTTTTTTTTAAGAAGAAAGAGAGAGAAGGAAACCAAGAAACAGACTCTTTTTTTTTTTTTTAAGATTTTATTTATTTATTTGACACAGAGAGAGAGAGATCAGATCACAGCTAGGCAGAGAGGCAGGCAGAGAGAGAGGAGGAAGCAGGCTCCCTGCCGAGCAGAGAGCCCGACGTGGGCCTCGATCCCAGGACCCTGGGATCATGACCTGAGCCGAAGGCAGCGGCTTTAACCCACTGAGCCACCCAGGCGCCCAAAATATAAGAACTTTGATGTAAATCCAACAGATGATTGAAGTTTTAATTTAGAAAGAGAGCTACTTTTAAAAAGTAAATCTTTATCAGTTTTGCACTATAATAATGGATTATCAATTATGCTTGATGTCAAGTTCATAAAGTAGAAGGACATTGGAAAATGTCCAAACAAAATTTGCTGTGGGAAACAGGGTTTGAATTCAGGGAGAAGGAAATCCCAAGACGGCCAGGGCTTGGTCTTCCCCTTGTGTTCTTCTCACGTCAATGTTCATGGCTATTTTCAGAGAATAAAACTATACATGTTGATATTCAAATACATAAACAAAGACTAAAAATCTTTAAAGGAGGACATTTACTATGCATTAATTTATTATTACTTTTCAATATTTATCTCGTACAAATTCTGAGGTGCAACAAATATGTGAAAATTGAGTAGATTAATAAAATCTACTTGCATTGGAAGCATATGAAGCCTCACATAGGATGAGCTAATATGTGACGATAATTTTACTGAACAAAATTGAATGCTGTAGAATGTTAACATCTGCAGTTACACTGATGGATGCATCCTGGAGATGACTTTACATGCTCTGGCCCCAGTTTACATGGGTTAATAAACACATATGCTTCTGAAAACTTGGAAATAAGAAAAAAATAAGACTTCCTTCTCATAGTCAAAGAGAACATGCAGATATATGGATCATAAATCCATACGCACATATTTAGAGGTGGGGAAGGGCAGAGGGAGAGGGAGAGACAGGACTTGAAGCAGGCTCTACACTCAGCCCAGAGCCCAACACAGGGCTTGATCTCACGACCCTGAGATCATGACCTGAGTTGAAATCAGGAGTTGGATGCTTAACTGACTGAGCCACCTAAATGCCCCTGAATCATAAATATTTACACTTAGTTTACGAAGAGAGAGTAGTTTGGAAGCCAGAGCAAACCTAGCATATAATCGAACTGACGATGTAGAGGAATAATAATAATCAAAAACAAAGGTATTGCCATATTGGAGAACACAGAATAATTGAAATAGTTGCAAATCAAAAAAACCTCCCTCTTGGGAAGATGTTACTCTTGAAATTCAGACACCAATATTCCTTCTCCTTCAATATCCCTACTGAGGATACAGTTATATCAGATTTTGTCAATATGATGTTATAAATCTTTTTTTTAAAGATTTATTTATTTATTTATTTGACAGAGAGAGAGAGATTACAAGTAGGCAGAGAGGCAGGCAGAGAGAGAGGAGAGATGTTATAAATCTTTAAACCATGTAAAAATCACCTTTCAACAAGCTCAGGACTGGTCATCTCTCTGTACATTGTATTTCCAAGGAGAGAATATATAGGCCAGGTCACTATACAGATGGTTGTCTGTTACTCTGGGGCAAATAATAATAATAATATATATTAGTATTATTATTTTAAAAAGATGGTTGTCTGCCACTCTTTACAATTTTTAACTGAAAAACCAATTAATTGACTGAAGTTTATATCATTTTATTTAATGGAATTTCAACATCATGAATCATAAATTCACTGAAATGCATGAATTCACTTACGATGTCTTATAAGATCGCAAGACATGTGACCAGGTAGTATTACTCCTGGTAACTCACCCAAATCATTCTGTCTCTAAATTTCTACAACTGCTCTTGGGTATATGTGGTAGATTAATTGGGGTTAGCAGGCCATTGCAGACAATAGAATGGAGAATTGTTCCAAAGAAATTGAATCCAAGTGTATGTAACTTCACAGGGAAAATGCATTAATCAATTGAAAAAACTATAGAATTTATTTCATCAGGTTCTAATAAAATCACTATAATATCAGATGCAACATGAAACACATAGTCCATCATCCATTCAAGTTCACTAATATAAAATCCCACATAGAGCTATAGATATGATCAATAATGCCTGGAGACTGGGATGGGGAATATTACATCTAATGTTATTCTCTAGATTACATGTCTTGATGACACACTTGGGAAATGTGTTTATTTAATATTAATAATTCCCTCAAATATTTGCTCTTTCAGGAACATATTACTTTTGCAGTTCTTATCAGACTATTCAAGGATAAAAATGTATTAAGATTAAAGATATGCTGGAAGTAATAACATTTTCATAAATCTGATTTATAAATCTCATAAAAACCTGGATATAAACCCTTAGTTTTGGCCATATCATTTATAGATAGCTATGTTATTTTGAAAGAAAATTGTATAGTCTCATTCATCCCCAATGTTTGGTTTTTTTTTAATCAACGGTTTTGAGTAGTAAAATTTTATGTTTCTAGATGACTCCATTAATATCTAATGTACCTCTAAAAATCCATTTTGAATATTAGGATTTGGTATTTGTTGAAACTCACTTGTGTCTTTTATACACTGAAACTTCAAACTATAGTTGTGTCACAGAGAAGAAAATGGTGAATAGTAGAGTTGATAATTTTGTTGTTGTTCAGAAATCAGTCTTGATATTTCTCACTGCTCGAGGTCCCTTGATTGTCCCGTGAGACATCCTGCTTATGTATTCTAAACCTAAGCTCTTGCCTTATGTGGATCACTTGGTACGAACGCTTGGTCCGTACCCACCAGTGCGCTGTAAATCGCACTGGGCGATGAGCTCATGGAGGCTCTGTTCCTGTGCTTTTCACAAACCAACACTTACTAAGAGCGCCGTGCTTGTCATGTGCCGCTATAGAGCCTGGGGATACAGAGTGACTAAGAGAGACGGATCCTCTGCCCTTAGAGAGCAGATTGGGTGATGGTACAGATTGTCACGCCTTAAAACAAAAAGAAAAAAACAAGAACAAAAGCAGAGCTTGTCAAGGATAAAGGTAAACATACTAAGAATAAAATCAGGGCAAAATCCTATATTCTGCTTAGAAATAAACAAGCAGAAACAATAAATGAGCAAAAAGGTCCCTGTGAATTCATAAAAAGGGAATATTCTGAGAGCAAAATACCTTTCATGGGATCAAAAATATCACGTTCAACTTAAAACATAGAAAAAAGGCAACAACAACAAAAAAGCAAATCAACTTCTGTAAGAAGCAAATCAGTAGAATAAAAGGTGTCCTCTCTGTACTAAGTAAAATTCAAACTCTGAAAGGGAAATAAGAATTTCTGAAGATTAATAATGAAATTCTTCCTCACATATGAAATAAATTAGCTGAGTAAAGAAGAGATTATTAGCAAGGTAGAAGCAGCAAGATAAAAAAGAGAAATATGTATTCCTCTCTCAAGGCTCTAGATTTTAAAATTAACTCCCCTAATAGCTCCACAAGTAATGAATAAAACCCAAACCTGCTGAATTTCAAACTTACTCAAAAAAGTACTTCCAGAAGTACTCAGACATAAATCAACAAATACATTAAAAATTTTTTTGAAGATTGTATTTATTTATTTGACAGAGAGAACCATGGTGAGAGAGGGAACACAAGCAGGGGGAGTGGGAGAGGGAGAGCAGGTTTCCCGTGGAGCAGGGAGCCCGATGTGGGGCTCGATCCCAGGACCCTAGGATTGTGACCTGACCTAAGGCAGAGGCTTAAAGACTGAGCCACCCAGGCGCCCTTCAACAAATACATTTTAAAGTCAGAAGAGTTTCAGATCTTTATTTTAAAACACTAAATGATCAAATATAATGAAATATACAGAGCTTTGTGTAGAGTATATTATTACTAAATATTTCTATATAGTCTACCAGTAAGAAAAGTAAGGGGAAAAACCCTGTATCCAATGATCTCAGAAGAAAATTGTTCTCACATTCCCAACTACTTACACATCTGAACTAGCTGACTGATAGATGAGCCACTTGGAACTCACAAATGGAGAGGTGATCAGTCATGAGATACATCAGGTAACAGAAAGTGGTTAAACCTGAGCAAATATTTAGCTATCAAAAGAAACGAAATCTTGCCATTTGCAACGACGTGGATGGAACTGGAGGGTATTATGCTGAGCGAAATAAGTCAATCAGAGAAAGACAATTATCATATGATCTCTCTGATCTGAGGAACTTGATCATAGGGGGAGGGAATTTGATATGAGGAATAGGATGGTAGGGGAAGGGGGAGAAAAATAAAACAAGACAAAACCAGAGACGGAGACAAACCATAAGAGACTCTTAATCTCACAAAACAAACTGAGGGTTACTGGGGGTGGGAGGGTAGGGATGGGGTGGATGGGTGATGGACATTGGGGAGGGTCTGCTATGGTGAGTGCTGTGAAAGGTGTAAGTGTGATGATTCACAGACCTGTACCCCTGGGCAAATAATAAAAATAAAAATAAAAATAAATAGAAGATAGGGTCTTGTCAAAAGGAGCCAATCTGAAAGAGCTCCCAATGATCAAAGCTGGAACAATTTGTGCAGTAAAAGAAATAATGACAGTGTTGTGTTGAATAAAATAAGCATCCTTGAGTCCATGTAAATGTAAGTAAGTGATTAAATAAATGAATTAATGGAAGACAAGGGGAAAATACTCTTACAGAAATATTCTAAGTAATATAAAGGGATATAAAGAACAGAAAATCACCATTATAATACCATAGCAATAACTACTGCAGGCCAGATCCAGGGATGAATGCCAAAGTCAGTGGGAAAATTTGAAAGAGAAACAGAATATTTACACAGCCTAAAAGTATCTTTCATATACATAACTGGGGTGGTTTTACCATATTATAAAGTTCCTTGATGGCAGGCCTTAGCAATTTACCTCTAACAGAGGGCAGAAGAGGAAGAAATAGTAACTTTATAGCAGAGAATTCCAGCAAACTCCTCCTTAACCAAGGGATAAAGGCTAACATTCATGTACCTGATGATACAATGGGGTGAGAAAGGCATTTGCCTCTACATTACCTATCCCACAAAATGTGGCTTTAGTTTATCTTGGGAAAACCACATGCAAATTCCAGATTTTATTTTTTTTAGAGAGAGAGAGAGCACACATGCCAGCAGGGGGAGGGAGAAGGAGAGAGAACCCACAAGCAGACTCCCTGCTGAGCATGGAGCCCAACACGGGGCTCGAGCCCATGACCCCGAGATCATGCATGACCTGAGCCAAAATCGAGTCAGCCACTTAACCTACTGAGCCCCCCAGGCACCCCACAACGTGCAAATTCAAACTGAGGGACATTCTGCAAAATACTTAAGCAGACCTCTCAACTGTGTCAGAGTCATGGACAAGGGAAAACCTGAAGTTTGCTATGGATTGACAGAGACCAAAAAGGCACAATTACGAAACACAGTATGGTATTCTGAAACAGAAACAATAACAACAAAAACTGATGAAATCCAAATCAAACCTATAGTTTAGTTGAATTTGAAATAGGAAATTCTTGCAGAAAAGTGAAATCTTTACCATTCGTATTTCCAAAACTGTGTAGAACTACTTTGCATTTTATTCTTTGTGTTAGAAAATTTCAAGTTAAAATTTGGAAATAAAAATAAACCTTACTAAAAAAGGAAAAGTTACTTCACAAAATATATTTAACACCACAGCTCTTAATGAGATTCACATCTTAGATTCTACACATTAAAGATTATTACAACATATGGGCATATGTCAATGGCCATTTCCTAAAGCAGGAATCCGAGGACAGGGTCCATTCCCTGAACACTATCTCTGGTGTTGCCATAGACCATTGTCATATCTAAAGAGCATCAGATGAATTCAGGGTGAGCCCCTCTTCATTTGTTCCTTAATTCTGAACACAGCAAGTTTAAGTACTTACCTGGGTCTAGGTTAGAACAAGATAAGGGTAAAACCTAAGTATGATCTGCAGTGAATGTAAAGCCCAGTGGCATTGCATCTTTAAAGATATAAAATGTTATTGTACTCATCAATGTCTAAAAAGCTCTTGGCAAAATTCTGCCTCAGTATTGTCTGCATCATGAAACCAGGCTGCACTTGTGTGGTTGAAGTTCAAACTACAGCAATCTGTGCTTTAGGGTCACTGCTACTTGGCTAAGGACCCTCAGCCCCCGACCACCCCCCCCATATAAAAATATCCACTCACATGTGGACAAATCTTCTATAAACTGCAGTGACCTGCCAAGACAAAAATCACCTGTGTCCTAAAATTTCAAAAGTCCTGACAAACTGCAATGGCTAAAACCCAATAGCAAAAGGGCAAAATGAGTCAGGAGCCTGGTATACTTTCCTGCAAATCACCACGCGCAAAAGTCCTTGTGGCCTCACCCTGTAAGAAGCCGTAGGCAGCAACTGTTGTTTTCCTTAACAAATGCGGCTCAGAGTCTCTGCACCAATCTTGGTGCAGTGGAGAGATAGAAACCAACCATGCAGTGGGTAAAACACAAGTTCAATATGAAGATTATTAAATGCCAATGATAAAACGCAGTTAGAGGACATCAGGAAACTCCGAGGCCCTATAGAGCTGAGGGAGTCCATGGATGGGACAAATGTGGAAGAGATGCCCCTTGCCCAAGCCTCATGAAGGAGGGTGAGCTTAGTCCAATGGACTGGGGAAGTTTGCAGATTTGCCAGGTTGCAGCTAGTCTACAAGTCACTGAGCGATGCAGAAGCAGCCCTCCGGAGTTCAGGACCCGCCCTCGAGGGCCCGGCAGCTGGTGATGTGGGCATGGAGACAGCATGGCGCGGCGAAGGAAGCGCTGACTAGTTGGACAGGTGCCGCCGTGCAACAGAAACCGTCGCGGCCCTGGTTCCCACGTGGAGAAGCCTGCGGGAAGGGGATCCCCGGGCTAGAACAAGGGCCCCAGGAGAAAAGAGCAGCTCTTTCCCCCACAGTGTCTTTTCCACAAATTTACAGAGAAAGCTTAATTAACACTGTGCTCATGTAGAAGGGAAATGCTGGAAAGAATCCCGTCCGTTATGGCAGAACGTGTACTGACACAGACTGGTAACTGGAGACTCTTCTAAAGGTCCCGTTGCAACGGCCCAGACCTTAATATCACACCTGGACAGACGAGAAGTGGACATTGATAACCTCTAAAAATAACTGCATTTCTTTCTCCAAAAGCAGAAGAGATTGAGGAGAAGAAACAAACTCATCTCTGGAAATGAACTGGGAGTGGAAAAACAAAGCAAACCACTATGCAAACAAAGGGCTGTCCCTCTGAGGAATGTCCCTCCACCAGGAAAAAGAAAGCCAGGGTGAGTGAGATCCTTCTCCCAAACAGTGGGAGGGAGGTGGAGAGGCACTAAGTCTTTCCCTTAGTCCGAGTCACCATGGTTCTCCTACAGATCTGTGTTCCTCAGACTTTCTAGGGATCCTAGTGCTAGCGGTTACCAACCCCTCAAAAGGGAAATGGAGGCTTTTGCTGCCATTTCCTCCAATATTCTCTCAAAACAATTAATTCCCATTCCATCTGTAAAATACACCTTCTTTCAGAGATAGCCCTTCTACCTTATCTCCTGACTCCTTTTTTTTTATCCTTTGAGATTTGTTCCATCCATGATCTCTATATCTTTATGTTCTGTGTTGACATCTTGAGGTTTCAAGGCATTACTTTCAGACAAGCTCAGATAATGCCAGGTGATTAAGATTTTACTAGGAAAGAAAACATTATGACTTGCTTCATGAATTTAGATAGAAATTTTATTTTGTTTGTTTTATTTTTTAAAATTAATTGCTTTAGCCTTCATATATGTTATACTAATAGGAAGCTCTATTCTTTAGTCTTAACTTTAGACACATAAATTACCCAAAGATCTCAACAATTTACTTCTTCTGAAGACTGATAATGGTCAGCAAAACCCAAGAAGTAGAACTGTGCTTTAATAATTTCCAAACTATTACTGCTTGTAGACACTTTTTAAAAAATCAATACTTTGGGCACCTGGGTGGCTCAGTGGGTTAAAACCTCTGCTTTGGGCTCAGGTCGTGATCTCAGGGTCCTGGGATCAAGGCCTGCATCGGGCTCTCTGCTCAGCAGGGAGCCTGCTTCCTCCTTTCTCTCTGCTTCTCTGCCTACTTGTGCTCTCTCTCTCTCTGTCAAATAAATAAATAAAATCTTTTTAAAAAAATCAATACTTTGTGATTCAATTCTGAGGGTGTATTTACATTGGAGACACTGGTGCCCAACATTGGATGCCACACCCTCCACATACCCCCACCCTTCCACGTGGATGTTCTCTTTGATTATGCTTATACATTCTTCTGCAAACACAATCATCTTTCCATTGCTTCTGGATATGGAATGAGCTTCAGGGTCATTTACATGCTACATAATCCAGATCTCCAATATTTTGAGTCAAGTCTCTTACCATTGCTACCCTTGCCTTCTTGGTCAACAACCATCTGACACTATAAATCCACAAGTCTCTGGACTCTCAAACTGTCAGCTCTCCAAACTCTGCACATGTGAGTGATACGGATACATACAGATACAGATATCCAGAACATCCTACCTATTCAAGTCCATTCTCTACTTCCATTCTTCCTTCATAGTTTATAGTGTTACATGTGATGTGGCTTTACCATGTCTCTTAAGAATATTCACTTCAGCTATAAAGAACAAGTAAATCAAGTAGGATGGATAAAATCCATGAAATTTGTAACCATTTAAGCATACATAAACAACTAGCTAGTGAGACATGTTACACAGATAATAAGGAGTGCCTATGTGTGATAAAATAGGAAGGTGAATTAAGGGACCAATTAAGTAGCAAGTACTCCTGAGGCACCAACTCTTCATGATAGTCATTGCATCCATAAATTGGCCATCCATGGATGATGCTCAAATGGTCTCCAGTGTTCTCTGTCCAAGACTTGCCTATAAAAATGATAGCTGCTCTGCAGGTTTTCAGTGAGTGATAGGTGTGGCCGTATGTTCTTGCTCCTGCATCTCTTCAATGAAACAAGGCTGTAGTGAGTTGGCATGCCAGTTCTTGAACCACCACAACTGTCCGTAGGGAAGGCTGATGCGTCAGAGAGAAAAGAGGGACATAGACCATCAGTGATTATATATATACACACATTCCTTTGTTTACATCAGGAATTATTAAACATTGTAATCATTTGCCTTTATAAACAACTAGGTGATAATTTAGCCCAGATTTAACTGGTTGTTCAGAGAGACACCTCTGTTTCCTCTAGAGTGACACTGGTGTCAGACGTGTGGACCTTCTACCCTGCTGCCAGCCTATCCTAACTTGCAATCTTCCTCTTCTTTGTCCCTCTGCCTCTTGTGTTATGCTTTACTCTGATTCAGGAAACCGTATGTTCTGAGCCCTTTAATTTTGCTCTGAGCCTTTCTGCTGTGTCTCTTGAAATGCTGTTTTGTGGTCTACCCACAGCCCCTACGGGCCCTCTGTCCACCTCCTGTTTGTGCATGTCCAGATCATTCAGAAATTCCCCCTTCCTTCTGTTAGCAAAGATCGATTTTCCTCCTTAAACAGTAAAACCCATGCGTTTTCCCCTGAGTGACAGCTGCACCCTCTTCCACTCAAGACATTTAGTGATGCTTTTTAGATCTACAGACTTTATAGAACGATTAATTCTGTAAACTGTATATCAGCTATTTTATTCACACACACACGCACACAGTTTAATATTATATCAGTACAAATCAAGAATCAGCATGAGTCAGGAATATTTAAGCAACTGAAAGATAATTTGAGCCAGGGCTTAACCACCTTTTTACTTTTCCTTGGTGGTAAATGAGATTTTAGTAATTTAAACTTATTCAAGGGTAGATGTTTTAAAATGACTGCAATGATGACCTTCTTGCAAACATAAATGCTTTAAAATTAGCTTTAGTGCTTTAGTAATTGTAAACTCTGCATTCTGACATCTTCTTTTTTTTGTTCAATCATTACTATGAGACTGCGGGCTTCCCGGGGGTATATCTACAAGACACAGTGCTCCTCTCTCTCAATTTCAAATGTTTATCTGTTGCAAATAGCCAATTTAGGGAGAACTACATCAAGCCACTGAGATTCCGGATGAACGCGTACAGGGACTGATCTACAAATCAATAGCATGCCAATAATTTTAAATTCCTCTAAGCCATAATTCCTAATATTTACTTTACTATATCCTTCTGAGATATAACTTTATAAAGCATATTCAAAATTTTTTAAAATGCGTTTTTGTTACTCTCTGTGAGAATCAGAAAGAAATAATATCATATACACATATGAAAAGAACAACAGTGACTCAATGGATTAAATAAATATTAAATCAAGAGATGAACTGTGCTTATATTATCATCTTTTAATTTTAGTTTTACCACAAGGACTGCTGTACTTGGAGAGATTAGCTGTGAAACTGCTATACTTTTTGCTGTATTTGCTGATGGAGCGTAGACAGAAAACTCCTGATTATTCAGCTGAAATACTGTTTCAGGACATACAGGGAAGGCGTGATGTGTCATGTTCATTCATTCCAACCACACATCTCGGACAGACACTATTCCTAAGAGTCAGAAATAGTCCTGACACTCATAGAACTTACCGACTGGCAGCCTTTCCTCTGAAAAGTCCTTGGGATATCTTTATTTTTCTAATAGGAGTAAATTCATGTTCTTTGTAAAAGCAGTCAAACTGTGCCCTACTACAAAAGGAAAGTACGAACCTCCACGGACGGATCCTCCAAAGAGAACACTCTTCATGGGATCGGTAAATACATCATCAGATAAATAGAACTCTCAATCATCAACCACATAGTAACTTTGTCCCTGCTGTGTGTGTGCCAGATCCTGTGTTAGGTTCTCATGAGAACTTGAGGAATAATAACAGACAGGAGATTCCCCCCTCAGGATGTGTCTCACAGACTTGTTTCACTCACATGCTATCATAAAGAACCACTGACAAACTGTAATGGGGAGATTGGTGATCTATGCAAGTGTCTAGGGTGGGAATTTGATGTAACGTAAGGAACAAAGGTAATCACTTACTTAGTTTTTGAAGAAGGAAAGTTGCCTGAGATCTGAAGGGTGAACTGGTGGGTCCTGGATCCCTAGTAGGGCAGGGGACATGTGGTGTAGAGCAAGAACAGAGTTGCTGCAACACACACGGAAAGAGAAGTTAGTTGAGCATGAGTCTGGAGGGTTGGATAGGAGCCAGATCACACAGGGAAGCACAGATTGTGACAAGTATTGTCTTCATTACCCTACAAAGGAGAAGTCCCTGCAGCCTTGTAAGTAGGTGGGTGACAAGATCAGATATTTTTATACATCGAGCACTGACTGGTAAATGCAAGGATGAAAGATATGGTGACAAGTTTCATTATTACATATAATTTATTTGCAAATCAGTATCACAGCAAAATATGATGTACTCAAAATTAGTTTTGTACTTAATAAAATATTGTAGACAACTTTCCTTATGAGAGCACATTGTTTACACTCCTCATAGTAGCATATTCATTATAACAACATAGCATGCTTTTAATAAATCCATATTTTTAAGACTTTTCAAAGATTTAAATAATGTTACTAATAATGACCATTAAGTTATATCTTTGAAAAATATGAAAATATTTACGTCTAATGAGTCAATTTCTGGAAATTCAAGATTAAGCCTAGACCCATTTTACAGATAATGTCAAACTATCTGTTAAAATATTGTGACAATTTACTCTCCCCCCCAAACAGGGAAAATACCCCGGATTCTCATCACCCTTTACCAAAGACGTGTGTTATTTTCTTAGATCATTTCAGCTTCAGTTTCCTTCGTTGTCACAATTTTATCCACTCATTCTCATGACCATGCTATACATCTTGTTTTTACTGGGATTACCTCTTCAATAAAAAATTAAATTCCAACATTTCCTGTATTATTCACTTACTTTAATTATTATAATGATGTCCATTTTACATACAAGGAAACTTACTCACAAAACAATTAAGAAAACTGCCCAAAGTTATGCAACTGGTTAGTATGCCGAGGGCTTTTACCATCACACTTTACAATGTTAGAAAAGCCATTTGATAAAAGTTCAAAATTGATCCATAATTTTTAAAACCTCTTAGTACATTTAAGTAAACAGTGACTTGCTAGCTTAATAAGTATTGTATAATTCCTAACAATAATTAAAATCATGTTTTCCTGAGGGATTCCACAATTGTTCCATTAAAATGGAGGACAAGAGAAGCTTTAATGAATCTCTAGCTACTTTAAAATATTCCTAATGGATTGTTTAGCCAGTAAAATGACCAAGTTAAAAAAAAAAAGTAAATGACAATCAGACAGTAGAAATAAAATAGTCATTTATTAATTTAACCTTCAATGCTTAAGTCACTACTAAATGCCAGTTCTGTGCTTGGCAGTGGAGATTCATAGGATGAAAAACAGATATGTGATTTGCCCCCTCCTCATTTTTAGAATCGCTTGGTAAAGATCAAGAGTTAAACAGAATTAACAATAAAGTTTGCTTTGTGCTACGTAAGGGAAAGTTCAAGAATTAATACAGAGACAGACCTATTTCAAGACTATACTTTCAGGGATCATTTCTATAGTTTGTTACTAGAGACGCTTCTCTGAACATGTACAGTACCCAGAGACAGACCTGTTTCTAGATAGACATGCAGAGCCTCCACTGCAGCCTAGGTTAGTGGAAAGCCTGTTAGCCAGACAAAAGCATGAGGGATGAGCCTTCCGGGGAGAGGAGATAGCAATGGTGAGCTCCGACAAGTGAAAGCATTTCAGGACAGGAGGGAATATTAGGTGGGACAGTACAATATGAGGTTGGAGTAAACAAATAGAGGACTCCTCATTGAAAAAAAAATCTTGCATATCAATTCAGTGAGTATGACTTTTTTCTTTTAACCTGAAGATAAGTGAAAAGTAGGGGAAAGATTTAGGACAGGAGTTGCAATGTTAAAATGTGTAGTTTGAAAGAATCTTTTTGACTACCGTATAGACTATCAATGGTTATGAGAAAGGCCAGAGGTAACACTCTGACGATAAAGATTTTTCAATAAAGTAAAGAGGGATATTATGGTGGGATTGATGTGCATTGTAGATACAGATATAAAAAGAAAAAAAAGCAGGTTAGAGAAATACCGAATTGGTATGATGGCAGAATTTAGTGATTGTTACGCTCTGGGTGAGGGGAGAGAGAGCAAAGTGATGGGATCTTTACTGCAGTGGGAGAGACTGTGCAAGGAGCGAAGATAGAAGGTGGGCGGGGATGATGAGCCTAATTTGGAACCTGTTGAATTTGCAGCATGAACGAGAAATCCCAATAGAAATGTGCAGGTTGCAAATGGGCCACGGGTTTAAACTCAGGAAACTATGTCTTAGATATAGACTTACTGTTAGTCAACATATACATACATACAGAATACAAAAGAATGAATGAGACAAACCTTGGGTTTTTACAAAGTGAGAACAGGACCTAGGAGAGAACCTTGAGAAATATTCACCTTAAATACAATGAGGAAAAGCCGGGAATGGAGGCTGGAAAAACAGAGGCAAGTAAAGATATGAAATGACTGGCAGAGTGTAGAGTCAGAAAAAGAGAGGGTACTTTTATTTTTTTATTTTATTATTATTTTTTTTTATCTTCCCTTTTTTAATTTTATTTTTTCAGTCATCCATGATTCATCGTTTCTGCACCACACCCAGTGCTCCACGCAATCCGTGCCCTCCTTAGTACCCACCACCAGGCTCACCCATCCCCCTTTCCCCCTCCCTTCCACAACCCTCAGTTTGATTCTCAGAGTCCACAGTCTCTCATGGTTCATCTCCCCCTCCAATTTACCCCAATTCACTTTTCCTTCCCTTCCCCAAGAGTCCTCCATGTTATTCCTTATGCTCCACAAGTAAGTGAAACCATATGATAATTGACTTTCTCTGCTTGACTCATTTCACTCGGCATAATCTCCTCCAGTCCCGTCCATGTTGATACAAAAGTTGGGTATTCATCCTTTCCGATGGCTGCATAATATTCCAATGTGTAGATGGACCATATCTTCCTTATCCATTCATCTGTTGAAGGGCATCTCGGCTCTTTCCAACATTTGGCTATTGTGGCCATTGCTGCTATGAACATTGGGGGGCATATGGCCCTTCTTTTCACTACATCTGTATCCTTGGGGTAAATAGTGCAATTGCAGGGTCATAGGGTAGCTCTATTTTTAATTTTTTGAGGAATCTCCACACTGTTTTCCAAAGTGGCTGCACCAACTTGCATTCCCACCAACAGTGTAAGAGGGTTCCCCTTCCTCCACATCCTTTCCAACACTTGTTGTTTCCCGTGAGAGGGTACTTTTTAAGAAGGAAGGTAACAGTTAGGAGTCTTATTCCTGGGAAAACATCAATTTAGAACGGACTGAAAAATTATGCCTTGAGGTTAAACACTGGTAGTTTGTTATTGACTCTGGAATGAACTATTTTAGTAGTTGCGGGGAAACAAAAAACAGACGTAATTTTGATTAACCATGAAAAGTAAGTGAGGAAGAGGAAACTTTGGATATAGAAAATAGCTCCCACAACTCAAATGCCATAGGGTGGGCAGATGTAGCATAAGGGGAAGATGATTTAGAGCCAATTGCATTTTGCCTGTGGAAATAAACACAGAAACACGGGCAAGGTGGTCGTAGCAAAGCAGGGGACTGGACGCATCCAGGTACCTCGCGTGAGCGACTGGGTCACATTGTTTACTGAACTAGGAAAACAGCAACAACAACAACAGCAACATTGTGGGGGGAGGTGCCAGTTGTGACTTTTATTTTGGAAATACTGCATTCGAGGGGATGCTGACACTTACAGATGAAGACGCTGGGGCACATTTTAAGTCCAGAGTTCAAAACGGAAAAGCACATTAGGGAATTTTCAGACTGTTTATAGTAATTAAACCATAAGATTGGACAAGGTTGCCTCAGGTCAAAGATACACACCACTACAAATTGGTTCAGAGCTGTCCAAAGCACTTTTATTTAATCAGTGTTGCTAAAAATGTACTGGAACGCAGAGACAGTAAGTTTAACAGGACCGCCAGGCACTGGGTGCTCTGCCAAGCTCTAACAGGGAGTGGCAGAGAGGGTTCAGTTCAAGTTCGAGAGTTAAAATAAAAGTTTCCACTCAGTGAGGATTTTCTGTAGACCACGGTGTCTTTCTTCTGCCGATTTACATCTTTAACCCATTCCATCCTCACAGCAGCCGACAGAGCAAATGCAACTCCTATTACGATTGTACATACTAGGAAATTAGGTCCTAGAAAGTAGCTCAAGTTCACATGGCTGAATCCGTGGTAAAGCCAGGATTCCAGCATAGGCAGTCTGACCCAAATCTAGACTCCCAGCTCCGTGCAGTACGGGATGGGAGGAAGAAATCAGATAGTGAGTCTCCTGGGAGTCTCGTGAGAACAAAGTGAGGCCAACGTGTACAATTTATGATTGATCGCTCTCCCCGCATGCACGGTGCTTTAAGACTTGCTGCAATTCTCTAAACCACACTTTACACCTTTGACATTGTTACAAAGGCTCCGAGGTTTCATCTTAGAAGGAGAGAGACAGATCCTGAGTCCCAAGTTTGACAAACCAACATACCTTATCTCTTTGTACACAGTATCAAAGAGCGTAACAGAGAAAACTGTTGCTGATGACAAAGAACAGAGCCTAGTCGTATTTAATCTTATTTCATCTTGCCTTGTTCACTCAGTGAATGAATTCATTGTTTAGCCTCTTGGTTTGAAAACAGCCTATTCCTTTGTCCTTTGCTTATTGTAGAGAACATGATTTATATTCCTGTATCATACAATGTCTGAAGGCTGTGGTGGCTCCGGTGTGTGAGCTGAGCTGGGCTGGGACTCCGTTTCCCAGAACTCCTTTCCTACATCATGCTGGGTTAGGGTTTGGGCCCTGACGGAGACGTGGAGGAGACTCCCAGGGCAGGAGAAAAGGCACAGGCATTTTGTGTGCACTCTAAAATCCATAGGCGAGCACCAGACATGTCTGATGGCTCACCTTACAGAAACTGCACCTGCCCTGGGGCTCTTATTTTAGCTTTTCTGTGACCCTGAGCAGCTAACCCTGCAAGCCCTACACGTAACTGATACCAGGAATGACAAAGGCAGATGGACTCTGTTTCTCACCCCTGTTTCCAGTGTGTGCTCACTCTCTGGTCTCTGGACCTACCTCTTCTTCCTGACTGCTGGCCCCGAGTCCTACCCCACTTCTGGCTCATCGCCACATGCAGAGGCACCCGCTTTCCACAGATCCAACTCCACTGTCTCTGCCATTCTCTACTGGTGAGATTCTGTAAGAAACCCTTTATCCTATGTCACTCATGGTGGCCGGCTTCCCCTAACTGCCACAAGGTCGAAATGATTCAGGTCGTGTTTCCCTTCAATTGAAGACTAACTGTGTAAAGGGAGATTGATACATGCTCCTCCTTCTCAAAAGGGGAGTGTGTGATATTAGGTTTCTCCTGTTGGGAGAATGTGACTGAGGGAAGGCCTGAGCTCCACACAGACCTCAGCACTTGAAGATCAGGTAGGAGAGGTAGCACTTTGAGAGAGAAGCGAGAAACAGGAGGCCTGAGTTTGGAAGGGAAATCAGGAGACAGGGTGTCAAAGAAGACAAGGAAAAATCATTTCAAGTCAGAAAAACATATGGTGCATCTCTTTGAAGATAGTGTGCATATCGTTTTTCATTCTGACTTTATAGTTAAAGTTTCAGTATAGCATTTCTCCAAACACTCAACGTATTTTCCTTGAACATAATTTTAAATTGAACCAAAAGGCTTCGATCAGACTTTCTTTAAATAATTCCCTATTCTTTACGTATAGAGTATATCCAACGCCTTTGATTAAGAAAACTTCAATAAACACATTTAGACTTATATTTTTACATAGTACTGTAATATTTTTAAGATACAGTTTGAGAAGTGGGTTTTTTTTTTGGTAAAAATGTGGATTTTTTTATATACTGTGTTTATCTCATAAAAATCGATAGAGCCCTCACATATTGAGAGCAGAAGTAGGACCAGAAGAGGTTTCTAGAAGGGGGATCATTATCTGCATGCACCATCTCGAGGAGAGTTTGTCTAAGTCAGATGATAAAAGATCCAGGATTTGGGAGCCTGAGTCAGGGTGAGTGGTTGTGTCGATAACCCTGCTGACGCCGTTGGTAGGGACCGGCTTCCCAGTGGCTCCCCAAGAGGTATCAGCAGAACAGGAGAAGAGCATGGGGACGAGGACCTGTCCCAGAAAGAGCTTGTTAATCACTGTGATCTGCTGAACCTGAGCAAGGGCCAAGGTTGATCCCACTTGAGTTGCCCTTCGTCCTCTTGGGAGAGAAGTAAACGTGAAGGCTGGATTTCCCTGTCCTTTATGGTAGAAGAGGACAGCTCTAGGAGGCACAGAATTGTGATTTTCATCTTTCACTGACAGTGGGATCCTCAACATTAACAATATTTCAGAAACTCAGTTGTGAACTCAGAGAAGTCAAATAATGGTAATAATAATAATCAAAACGGCAATTGATTGTCTGAAGCTCTTCAGAAGCCATAATGAAGAGAATTCATTTCAGCAATCAGAACACAAATCCACTTTGTTTCTGTGAGAGGAGACATGGACCCCTGCATGAATAATGGCCATGATGGTGATGATAACGACAGAGTAGACACATGCAACAAGCAAGAGAAGATTTTTCTGAAGCTCAATTCAGCTTTTCAAACTAAAAATAAAAAGCAAGCAAACCCCCCTTCAAAAAAGAAAAAAAACCCAAAAAACTTCGTAGACAAGTTGAAGGAGAGGACAGTGATCGAAGCACCCAGTCTTTCNGACCCCTGCATGAATAATGGCCATGATGGTGATGATAACGACAGAGTAGACACATGCAACAAGCAAGAGAAGATTTTTCTGAAGCTCAATTCAGCTTTTCAAACTAGAAATAAAAAGCAAGCAAACCCCCCTTCAAAAAAGAAAAAAACCCAAAAAACTTCGTAGACAAGTTGAAGGAGAGGACAATGATCGAAGCACCCAGTCTTTTTTCCCTCGGAGAGTCAGTTGTTCAATTACCTTTCCCAGCCCCCTTTCCAGCAAGTATGTAGATATGTTACACCAATCTATTACATCAGGTGCACTTCTTTTTTTTTTTAAGATTTTATTTATTTGACAGAGAGAGAGAGAGATTACAAGTTGGCAGAGAGAGAGGAGGAAGCAGGCTCCCCGCTGAGCAGAGAGCCCGATGTGGGGCTCGATCCCAGGACCCCGAGATCATGACCTGAGCCAAAGGCAGAGGCTTTAACCCACTGAGCCACCCAGGCGCCCCATCAGGTACACTTCTTATTTGAGTGTGAACAACATGGAGAGAAAGGCTCTGTGCAGAACTGCCCTGTGGAGGTGGGAACTAATGCTCTGGGGTTTTCCCTGGTTCTGCGATAAGGCTCCTAATGGACCATATATGGCACGGGAACAGTTGCCACGGAGATAATTTTCTGGCATTTTGTGACCAGCCCGAGTGAGTGGTGGTAACATCAACGTATGTATAATTATGTCTGAAAGCTTAAACTCAAGCCTTTTAATCTACTCTGTCTATAATTCTATATTTATCTTATGCCCATTTCTAAATCCTTTGTCTGTTTAAACTCACCTGAATCCATCTTATTAGTAACTAAGAACATATTCTAAACTGGAATAAATTTATACTTGGCACCATGTTATAAAAGAACTTTCAAGATGACTTAGAAAACTGTGAATGTTAAAGACTTTGGGATAATGGTGACATCCTGCAGAAGGCACCAATGTATATCAGTGATACATACATTTATATAAAATACTTATTTCAAGAACATAATGTTCAAAAATGAGATAAACAGGTGTGTACACCTAATATACAACAGAGTCCAATGGAGTAACATAACAGCAATTAATGTTTGAAGCCATGGTGCTGGAGCTGGGACTTGGAGCAGAGAATTGAAGCCAGTAAGATGCAGTCCTACTGAAGGACAAGAAATTACAGCATCTAATGCTTGGAGTTGTGGACAGAGATTCCGCCGATGAAACGGGACAGTGCAGCAGCTGCCTTGCTTGTGAACAGATCTTCGAGTATTGGTCGGGGTGCACTGGCTATTGTAAGAAATAATTCCAAAACTGCAGTGCCAGAAAACAACATTTCAGTTCTTTCCTATGTCATACTTGGATGAAGGTGGATCCTTGCAAGTGTCTTCTTCACATGATCATCTGCAGACCCTGGCTCTCTCTACATAGTGCCTCAACCATCCTATTGGCCTTAAATTACTCTACTGTTCTGAATCCAGGTGACCAAGTAAAGATAAGAATTCATTGAATTTATTGTAGGATCTTGTGAGAGATCTTAGAGGTCAGGCCTGCAAATGGCAACTATTATCTCTACCCATATTCCATTGGCTTGAACTCAGTCTTATGGCCTCATATAACTGTTCCATTTTTCTAATTTCTCAATATTTGTGCTCATATTATTCTTTAACATTTTACTTTGGTTATTCTTGGTCTTTCCATTTTCACATAATTTTAATATCAGTAATATCAGCTTCTTGATTTCCACAAAATAATCTGTTTAGAATATTATTGATATTCTAAGACTACACATCAGTTTGGGGAAATTCAACTTTAAGTTACAGAGTTTTCATGGGTGCCTGGGTGGCTTAGTCGGTTTAGCCTCTGACTCTTGATTTTGCCTCAGGTCATGATTTTAGGGTGCTGGGATTGAGCCCTGAATTGGGCTCTGGGCTCAGCAAGGAGTTTACTTAAGGATTCGCCCCCTCCGTCTCCCTCTGCCCTTCCCCCTACTTGTGCTTGCATGTTCTCTCTCTTTCTCTCTCTCTCTCTCTCTAAAATAAATAAATAAATCTTAACAAAAAGTATTGAGTTAAAAAAAAAAGACCAGTAGAACATGTTAAGGATTCGTTTCCTTTCTCTCTAGAGTTTTATGTGTTTAGGAATTGACAACAGAGACATAATTTTCAACCATAGGTGATTTGCTCTCACCAGTAAGACATGTTTTATTTTACTGGTTGATTCCACATTGTATGAGACAGCATCTTTATCTAATATTAATCAAATCCTTCAACTACATTAATCCTGTCTTCAGTCATGGATTTAATTTAGGTCTTACAGAACTTCTTGAATCCAAAATTTAGCTTGTTGTTTCTTTAAATAATCTTTCTTTCCTCTCCTTTTGAGACTTCAATTCCACTTATGATGTAAGTTTTCATTTTGTTTCCACTTGCCTCTTCAATTTTCTTCTGTCACTCTTTTACTTTGTGTTTAAGTTTGAATATTTTTTCCAGCCTTCTTGAGGTATAGTTGACAATTTAAAATTATATATATTTAGTGTGTACGACTTGATGATTTGATATATGTAAACATTGTTAAATACTTACCATGACCAGGTTACTAAAGTTTAAGCTATATTAATCACCTCACATGGTTACCTTTCATGTGTGTGTGTGTGTGTGTGTGTGTGTGTGTGGGTGTGGGTGTGGGTGATGAGAATACTTACCATCGAACCTCTTAGCAAGTTTCAAGTATACGAAACAATATTGTTGACTGTAATCACATGATAGCACAACATGAGGTCTCCAGAACTTACTCATCTTGCATAACTGAAGCTCTGCACCTCTTGACCAAGGTCTCCCCGTTTTCTCGCTCAGCAGGTGCTGGAGAACACTGCTTTACCCCCTGCTTTTATGAGTTCACCTTTTTGCAGGTTCTACATATAAGTGAGATCGTGCAGTATTTGTCTTAGTGCATCTGGCTTATTTCACTGAGCCTAATGTCCTCTGGTTTCATTCTCGTTGTTACAAATGGCAGAATCTTCCCTTTATTTCAAGCTTGCCTATATTCCATTAGATAGATGGTGATGATAGATAGATACATGGATAAGTAGACAGGTAGATATTGTGCGTGTTTGCTTTAATAATCACATTTTCTTTTTTTTTTTTTTTTTTTAAAGATTTTATTTATTTATTTGACAGAGAGAGAGAGAGAGATCACAAGTAGGCAGAGAGGCAGGCAGAGAGAGAGGAGGAAGCAGGCTCCCCGCCGAGCAGGGAGCCCGATGCGGGCCTCGATCCCAGGACCCTGAGATCATGACCTGAGCCGAAGGCAGAGGCTTTAAACCGCTGAGCCACCCAGGCGCCCAATAATCACATTTTCTTAATCCATTAATTCATTGACAAACATTTAGGTTGTTGACTACTATGAACAATACCAAAATGAATACAAGGTACAGACAATGCTTCAATTCCTGATTTCTTTTCCTTGGATGTATACCCAAAAATGGGATTGTTGAATCATTAGTTTTATTTTTAATTTTTTGAGGAATATCCTTACTGTTGTCCATAATGGCTACATCAACTTACATTCTCATCAACAATGTACAAGGGTTTCCTTTTTGCCACACTTTCATTAACACTTGTTCCGTCTTGAGTTTTTCATGATAACCATCTTAACAGATGTGAGGTATCTCATTGTGGCTTTGATTTGAATTTCTCTGGTGATTTGGGAAGTTGAGCACATTTTCATATACCTGTTTTCCACCATTTTTATGTTTTATTGACCATCTTCCAGTTTACTAACCCTATTGTTTGGCGTGTCTAATCTGCTTTTAGACTCATCTAGTAAGTTTCAGTTCAATTGTGTAGTTATTGGTTCTAGTATTTCAATTTGATTTTCATAAATTCAAAATCGTAACTGAAATTCTCCATCCATTCCTCATTTTTCTCTTTCTTCTCTTTTCTTGAACATATTAATCATAATCATGGAGAAGTCCTTACCTGATAACTCATTATGTAAGTTACCTTTGTATTTATTTCTATAATTTACTGTATTTATTAAATTTCCTTTTATTTGGTGCAATCTTATGATATGCTTACCTAGTGTTCACTGAGTTGTAAAGGAAACTTGTAGAAGCCCTAGATGTGCTTTGTCCATGCAGAGGATGTTAACCCTTTTCCTTTGCTAGGCAGATAGAATGGGGTCCTATCACCTTAATCCAACCAGTAACTGAATGGACTTGACACAGCAATCTTGACAAGTCTTCATTCGTGTCTAGTTTGTTCTCATTCCGATGTTGTGATTACCTTTTCCCAAATATTAAGTTTATTGTCCACCTGGTATAAATTTTGCAATCTGTTATTTTCAAAATCTGGTGTTGTTTTGTTTTAAAAGTGTCTATAAAAGTCCAGTAGTTGATACTGAGTGTGATCCACTGTTTTTTGGAAGATAATCTGGGAATCTTTCAGATTCTTATCCTAATTGAATAAATTGCTTTCAGGTTATAAACATTGATATCATCCTTGTGCTTTCTTTCTATTTTCCTCCTGAAATGATTTCACCATTCCTTAAATTCCATGTCTACTTAATTCATAGATTTATTTTTCTCCTTTTGCTGGAATAAATTCTGTATATTTTTAGAAAATATAGATGGGAATTACAGTTTCTGTTCGTATATGATTAAGATGGATTCATTTCTACACTGAATTTAAAATTTGATTGGGTAAAGAAATCTAGGCTCACGTGCAAATATATTGCTCCATTGTTTCATTTCTCTAGGGTTGAGACTAATTAATCTGACAGCAATTTTCCCTGCAATTACTTGATGTTTGTGCATCCTATCCCCTGGAAGATATTTATTTATTTATTTGTTTGTTTGTTTGTTTGTTTGTTTATTTGTATTTTTTTTTATTTTTCCCCTGGAGGATTTTTAGACCTCTATTGCCTTAGGTTTTGTGAGATTTTGCCAGTGATCTTCAGATGTGTATGTGGTATGTTGAATAGCTTCATGAAGACAACCTCGTAATGTGTGGGTTGTTTTACTTCAAAAACTACTCCTTATTTGTCAGATTCAGGTTTGCAGGTAACCTAGTTACTCGGGAGGAACACCGTTTCACCAGGATCATTGGCCGCAAGATTGGTTACATTTGACCAAGGGAGTGACCCAATGCCATAGATAAAAGCTGAGAATTCCTTTGCGCAGATATTCACAGAATAAGGCCTACTGAGCAAAAAAGAGCAGCGGATAGCCCCAAAGAGGCTCTAACTATGCTCTTAGTATCAATAGTTATAACATTCTTAAAACTCTGTGATATTCAAAACGACCGCCTCTAGTTTGATAAAAATAAAATGTGTTAGGTAGTTGAAAATAGTAATCTTATCAGAGATCACTTGAAGTTTCTTTTTGTCCAACATAGCCCTGCTTGAAATCTTTGATGCCTGAAATTTTAATAATCTAATTGAACCTCTTTTGTTACCTTAGCACCTAAAATTACACATATGTGTCAATGTGCCAGGACCTTCATTCTGATTAGTGCTAATTAGCTTGCTTGTTTCTCCCATTTTACAGTTTTGACTGGCCCATCGTTTTTGCGTGAAATGGACACCTTTTGCTTTGGCAAGAACTGCATATTGAAAATAATGGTGAACAGAATATATGACTCCAATGAAAAATACAAAAGAATACCAATATCGATTAGGATGAGGAGAAATTGGAATCCTCAAACACTACTGATGGGAGTATAAATTACAATAGCTGGAATGGAAGTTCTATTACTGAATATGGGTACACTGTATGATCCAACAGAAAGTATATGTGTGCTTTTTAAAGCTATATAAATAACCATAGCAACACATTTATAATAAGCTCTAAACTTGAAAGTATCCAACGTATATCAATATTAAAATGAAGAAATTTTCTATGCTCAACAACATGTGTAACATTCATAAATATAAGCTGGGGGAAAAAGAAACCAGATACAAAAAAAAGCACACACTGTATAATACCATGTGCACTCTCCAGTATTCAATAAAAGTCTGCTTGAAGAGTGTTGGAATAAGCCGTAGCTTCACAATTTCTAAATAAGATTTATTCAGCAATCAACTTAGAAGATAGAACTAAAGTATTTGTCTTGAAGCTGTAATTTTAAAGTAATTTACATAAACTTGAAAATAGTCAATTTTCCATTTCGAAGCAAGATGATGTTGGTGGCAGCGGTCTAAAGAAATCTACTACGAGCTGAAGAATCTCTCTCCACAACCTACTGGTTTCCCTGCCTGCACATGATCCTCGAAACCCAGACCTACATGCAATGGGATTGCATGTCCAGCAGGTCTGGATAAACATAGAGAACAGTGAATCTTTCTGTGAAAGACTGTATCCTTGTGATTTTCTGTTCTATATTCAAGTTGGATAGCTTTGTAATATAAGAATTTGTACATGCTTTAACACGGAGGTGGGCTTTTTTGACCAATATGAAACTTTAAACAGCCCTACCGAAAATGTCGCCATTCATAAAGGGGGTGAAATACCAACTGGATATAATTGTGATAATTAAATCACATAACAGATGCAAAGTGACAAGAACCTGGCCTTTGAAAGAGCGTAAATAAAATGATAGGTCCCTTCTCAAATTCATGACTGCGTGGAACATGACTGATTCCTTCTTTGTAGAAATAGAAACTCAACGTTTGATAGAGCACATGGCAACCTGCAAAAACGATGCCATTTTCTCTTAGGTTCTGCATCCGTATCAGCTAGGTGTGGCTATCTGCTGTGGAGTAGCCAGTGAGAAGTCCATGAGTGTTGGATAGCGTCTTCCACAAAACCCCATGAGCAGACAGCTGGCATACACCCTGGGCTCCTTTTCTGCTGCCCCTTTCCTTCACCGGCTGTCAGGGATGTAAACATAATGGCTCCAGCCCTACTCACTAAGAATCACAAGGTGAACAAAGGCGAGATCACGGGGGTCACAGAGCAGAAATCTGCAAGGACCAGGAGTGCTCCAAGACCTTGAGAAACCCCACGTCAGCGTGACACCCCCATCCAAGCTTGGCTTCCTTCCTGGATTGGCTTTCTCAATCTCCATTGCACCCCTGCCTTCTGTTTAGAAAGTGTGAAGAGCTAAATACTGTATTTTGCAGGCTCCCTTATAGACAGTCTGGGTGTGAGCTCAGTTCCAAAAGCTGAAGGCGCTCACGTGGTGTTTGGAAGGGGTGCACGGTCTCTCCTCAGTGGCTCCTGTCTGGCACAGGAGGGCAGCAGGGCCCAGTTGCTCTGCACCAGGCTCCAGTGCTCACCCCCTGCTTTCAGAAGCAATGGCCAAAAAGGCCAGTCTCTTACTCCGACTTCCCAACCCCTGGACCACAGCGTTAGGTGACCCATCTCCAGCTACAGTGTGTGCTGAGACTGCTGCGGGGAGGGGGGGGGGTCTGTGTGTCTCCATGGTGACCTCGGAACCTGGAGGTCTCTTCCTGGGCCATGTCTGAGCTGTTCCCATCCTGCTCACAGTCAGTGCCTTCTGCCTTTCTAACGACGTGCAAGAACAAAGCCCCAGAGTAAACCCTTTCCCGCTTTAGAACCGTTATTCTTCCCTGCCCTGAACTCTGGCTGACAGAGGATTTGTGTTGCATCCAGGATAAGTAAACTTGCCTCTTACTTAGGCCACTGTTATTTGGGGCTGTCATGGGAAGCCAAATGTAATTCTAATTCATAAGTCACCAGATCTCCAACCTGGAAAAATTTTTTTGCAAACCTGGAAGATAAAGACCCTTAATATTCTATATGTAGCCTTTCTAAACCAAGTATATTGGTGGAGGTTCAATTCAATAATTTCAGTGGAACATTTGTGAGTGGGGCATCCTGTTAAGGGATACATGGGTGAAGCATAAAACAATATATTCTACACTGTATAGAAGTTAACTATCAAATAACATAACAACAACCTCAGAAAAGCTCCACACAAAAGCCTTCAATTTTTTCTAAATTTAAACAACACAATCTGCAGTTATGTTTCTACAGTTTCTAATGTGCTTAAATCAAAATAAATTGAGAGTTTCAAACTTTAAAAACATTTAAAAATACTTGCCATCTGATTCAATGCCATAGTTATTCTAACGTGCATCCCAATATCTTAGTATTCTGCTCTTTACATTTTTTTTAACAAATTTGCAAAGATGTTTTACTCAGGTAACAGGGAGAATTATGTCGTGTGCGGCTAGCTTAACATTTTGAGCTTCCATGAGCTGGTTTGTTTTATCCTTCCCCAGTTCTGGCTAACCGTTGCGTTATGCACGATGCAAGTCAAAAGGTGAGCCCAGACAAAGCGTGGTGATAAACACATCACTGCCACAGGGCATGGGCTCTACTGAGAACCCAGGGGTGAAGTCAGTCTCATTCATATGAACACTACAGACTGCTTGCTGCCTAAAACTCGAGTGGTTGACCACAGATGGTAAAGATGTCATTGGGACATTGTGCTCCTCTAAATAGCTTTTATTTTTCTCTGTGTGTGAGTCTGCTGTCTAATCTAATATTCATTTCAAAACCTGGAGGGAGAATGGAATTATGTTTTTATTATTATTCAAAAATGTTTTTCAGTATACTGTATTTTAGATTATCCTGGTTTGGTCTTGAGGAAGCTTCAGATGGGTGAATGGTGAAGTGACATTAAGCCTGCTGGATATTTGTCATTTACTCATTAGGGTTAAAATTCACAGAGGGGAAAATTGTGTGCCAGTTGGGGAATAGTTCAATAAAAATAAATCACTATATAGAATATGATAATAACTTTCCATATACAATTCTATAGTAGAATTTTTACCTGAAAAACAGACTGCATATTAGTTTCTTTAAGGAAAACAAGTAAGAAAATCATTAGATATTTGTTCAATTGAATTTCTAGATGCTACAAATTAGGGGGAAATGACTTGATGAATGTATGGCTATTATTTTAAAATCAATACGTAAATGGAATGTAAAGACTATTGGTTTTCTTCCCTTTTTTCAGGTTTCACTGTTAAGTCAATATTAACAGGAGAAAAAAGCACACTTCCATTTTTGGTCTTCTGCATAATTCCCTGACTATTTGGGGCTCTTAAGATTAGAAAGGAAGTCTGAGGTCATACTGTTAAAGTCCTCATCTATGAGTTCAGTTCTACAAACAGGTTTTCAAGTATCTGGTTGTGAAGTATCTGGTTCAGCAAGTCCAAACATGTGGAGTCCGCTGCTTTGCATGGAAGCCCATTCTTCCACTTATTAAACTGTTCTCTAAAAGCAGTTGTCTCTTGAATTTTAGAAGTTATTTAATGTTTCCAAATAACAAAGTAATGGAAGAATGGAAGAATATGCAATGTGAAATTGTAATACAGTGAATTTCTATCATTAGACAGCTTCATTACATGATGGGCGTCCTGGTAGCTACCTGATCCAGACCAACTACTAGGTGTTGGACGCGCCATGGGCTAGTAAGCCTTGCATGTTTACCCCATGACTGCGGGGCCAGAAGACGTCAGCTTATCCAGAGTTAGCCTACTGGGAAGTGTCAGGAAGGGATTTAAACCCAGTTGTAAAGATTCTGATTGATTGATTGACTGATTGGACAGAGAGAGAGCACAAGCAGGGGGAGCAGCAGGCTTCTGGCTGAGCAGAGAGCCCGATGAAGTTCTCGATCCCAGGACCCCGAAATCATGACCTGAGCAGAAGGCAGAGGCTTAACTGACTGAGCCCCCCAGGCGCCCCAAAACCCGGTTTAACTGGCACCTGTGTTCATGTTTTATCACCATGAAACATATGGTTTCTTTTATTTTTTTAAGATTTTATTTATTTATTTGACACAGAGAGAGAGAGATCACACGCAGGCAGAGAGGCAGGCAGAGNAGAGAGGGGGAAGCAGGCTCCCTGCCGAGCAGGGAGCCCGATGTGGGCCTCGATCCCAGGACCCTGAGATCATGACCCGAGCCAAAGGCAGAGGTTTAACCCACTGAGCCACCCAGGAGCCCCCTGGTTTCTTCTATCAGTGAAAATTCCCACATAAATATGTTACTGATGATATATCAACATATCTAAAGGACATTATGTGATTACCTCCATAGGTGAATAGAACATTTTTTTAAACATTCAGAAAAAGTTTGTTAAAAATAAAACTGAAGGGGCACCTGGGTGGCTCAGTCAGCTAAGTGTCTGACTTCAGCTCAGGTCATGAGCTCACAGTCCTGGGATCCAGCCCTGCATGGGCTCCCTGCTCAGCTTCTCCCTCTCCCTCTGATCCTCCCTCCGCTGGTGCTCTTTCCATCTCTCTCTCAAATAAATAAATAAAACTTAAAAAGATGAGAATAGATGTTGTAGATTATTATTATTTTAATATGCTGCTTCACTTTGTTTACTAACATTTCATTGAGGATTTTTACATAAGAGATTGTTCTGCAGTTCTTGTAGATTATTATTATTTTTTTTTTTAGTAATATCTTTGAACTTGCTACAAGTTTATTGTCATAGAGATACATTTTGGAAAGTATTTTTTCTACATTCTGAATAATTTTTAAAGTATTAGAATTATCTGTTCTTTCATGGCTTTTTAGAAATTATCTGAGCACATTGCTATTTATGGGATGATTTTTAATAAATTATTTTATGCATTAAATTACAGTTGGATCATTCAGATTTTTATTTAGTCTCTCCAAGGACATACTTGATGATTTATAAGCTAGGAAATGATTCATTTTCTCTGTTTCATATTTATTAGCCTAGAATGGAGCAAAGGAGTCTATATACTCTTACTGACTTCTCTCGTACATTTGACTGTTTCCACATTTAATTTGTTATTTTCTATATTTACTATTCCCCTTCCTCTTTTTCTTGATTAAGTTAGCTGACAGATAACTCTTTAGTTATTTCCCTCAAAGAAATGGCTCTTGAATGAATTTATTAGTTATATGGTTTTCATGTTTTCTTATTTATTTCTGTTTGTTTTCTTTATTGCTTACTTTTGCTTCTCTTGGGTATATTTTGTTGTTCTATCTGTTTGAACTGGTCCATTAAATTGATTTATTCTCTTGCTGTTTCTTGCTTATTAATTTAGTCTTTTCATCTGAGAACTGAATACCTGTGTCTTATATTCTCTGATATATTATTTAGTACCCCTACATAAGAGGAAGAAAGGGATTCATAATTGTATGTATACTCAGCAACTTAGATTTTTATGATTCCTTTTTACACAAAGGTTGTTTTAAAAGATCAGTAAACATCCTATATGATAGTATGCTTGCCTGGACCATTTTAATATCCATTTTTGTTGTAATATGATGAGTAGTAATTTTTCCCCTAGAATTTACTGGCATTATATTTTTGGTCTATTTTTTTTAATACCTTGTGGGTACATGGACTCAATATGATCCCCTAACATACTTTCCAATCACATCAACTAGGTAACAATGAGATTTCTTCTTTTGACTTTTCAGTGGATACATTTTGAACTTTGACTTTGGTAAATGTATTTTGATGTATTATTTATAAACACTGCTATTCTCATTTTCTTTCTGAAGGGAAAGGATATCATTCTCCTATAGAATTACCTTTGAAAGTAAATCTTTTTTACAGAAGTTATGAAAATGAAAACCCCTCCCAGGTAAAAGAGCATGAGGAAAGGGAAGAAAAGGAAGAAGTAGCAGAGTAAGAAAGGACAAACTAGGTGAGCAGCGGGAATGGCGGGGAGACTAGGCAAAGGAAGGGAGGACTGTTCTGGAACATGGGCAGGCGGGGAAGGAGGGTTAGGAGTGGCATCCAGACAGAAATACACTATTGTGATTTTTGATGTTCAACTTTTATTGAGTTTTGTTTATCAATAAAACTTTCTTTAATTGACACAAAATAACAACAGTAACAAAAAAATGTAGAAACCTGTAACTGCCAGAGAAGATGTTAGACTTTATGCTTTCTGACAAGATAATTTCCTAGTTGATTTCATTTGACAGATAATATTAAGAGAAAGTTAATTTAAGAGAAAGTTAAAGAGATATTGAATTGAAAAGCCATGTGAGTTAGCCATTTTGACAGCCTCTAATCTGATCTAATAAATTAATTTAGAAAGGAAGAGATTGACAGTTTCATTTGAAACAGTCTCCAGAAATTCGTGTGACTTGGACAATCTACTGTAGAAGGGAATAATTTGCATATAAACAGTATTTATTGATGAGGATTTCATTAACTTGTATTTGCAAAAGTAAAATATGTCTTTCAATCAACAGAGTAGTCACCGGTCAGAAAACTAATAAAAATGGTCCAGGTTACCATCATTTTCAACTCTACTAACTTGGTACAATGAATGAAAATAGTATGCAGTGATATTAGAAATATGTAAAGTCCACGAAATACTAGATTTGCATTCAGTAAACACTTTAGTTATACCCACGTACGTGGAAACATCAGTTCTGACTCCTTAGAACCTCCCGATGCCTCCATCTCTCCAAATTCGGCTGCTCACTTCCCTGCAGCCGCTGTGCAGCCCACAAGCTCTGTTCGGACCACAGGACTCTGAGCTGCCCCCTGGTCTGAAAGAGGCCACTGCACCCTGCTTCAGCAGGGGACGAGCTGTATGCAGCTGGGGTTTCGCTTCCACGTCCTTTGAATATTTCCATGACTAGGTAAGAAGCTGCAGAGGAGATTCTTGCTTTTTGAGAATGGCCAAGTAGGTCAAATATTCCAGTCTGGGAAAGCAGAAAAGTTAACTCCAATGGGACAAATATTGACCAGTAAAAAAATATGAGAGAGAGAGGCTGCCAAGTAGATTCATCACTTCTCATTCATCCCTCAAAGAGGACTTTTCATGGGAGTGATTTCTCTGTACAGTCCATCTACAGATGCCCTTCCTAGTTGAGGGAGTGCGCTAGGGACCAGCAGGTTCTGTGTCTCAGTGCAGAGTGATGGCCGACTCATTAATATATCACCTTGCATTTCTTTTCCTTCACACTTGTGCTCTGGGACTGCACCTTCTAGATAAAGCAATAGCTTTTACTCCTTCCCTTGAGCTCTGTTTTCTATGGGAATTAGGCTAAGACAACAACTAATTGAGTAGGACATAATAATCTAAGGATTAATAATTTATATCCCCATTACTCAACCTTCCACACATGATAGGAAATGCAAACTGGAATTAAACAAAGAAAATTGCTGTGTGTCTCAGATTGTGGTGATTAGATTATAATGGTTTACAGGCAAGGCTTGAAAGTATATGTAAAAATAAGAGAAGGATTGTATTTGCAGGTAACAAACCAAACTTATCACAAATTTAAGATTTGGAAATGAAAAATAAGGTCCAAATAATATTTTTCACTGACCTTACAGTATCAGATGCCTGGAAAACAAGGCAATGTAATGTATAAAATGTTTTATTTCCTTCAAGTCATACCATTTTTTACCTTTATTTTCTTTTCCTTTTTAAAATTTTATTTTATTTTATTATTTAAGGGGTTTTTTAATTGATGTATGATGGACACATAATGTTACATTAATTTCAAGTGTATGACACACTGATTTAACAAGTCTATATGTTATGATATGCCCATCACAACTGTAGCTACCATCTGCCACCATACAACACTATCATAATACCATAGGCTCTATTCCCTATATTGTACCTTTTTTTCCTGTGACTAATTCATTCCTTAATGAAGAGCCTCTCTCTCCCACGTTCCTTCAACCATTTTGCCCGTCCTCCCACACCCCTCCCCCCAGCAATGAGCAGTTTGTTCTCTGTATTTATGGCTTTGTTTCTACTTTTTGTTTCTTTGCTTGTTCTTATATTCCACATATAAGTAAAATCATATAATTTTTTTCTCTGTCTGACTTATTTCACTTAGTATAATATCCTTTAGGTCCACCCATGTTGTCAAAAATGGCAACATCTCATTATTTTTTATGGCTGAGTAATATTCCATTTTGCATATACCACATCTTTATCCCTTCATCTATCAGTGTACTAGGTTTGCTTCCATATTGTGGCTATCATAACTAATGCTTCAGTACACATAGAGGTGCATGTATCTTTTCAAATTAGTTTTTTGTTTGTTTTCTTTGAGTAAATACCCAGTCATGAAATTACTAGATAATATGTTATTTCCAAGGTTTTGGGGAACTCCATACTGTTTTCCCCAGTGACGGCCCCAATTTACTTCTACTAACAGTGCACAGGGGTTCCTTTTCCTCCACATCATCACCAACATTCATTTCTTGTCTTTTTGATTGTAGTCATTCTGACAGGTGTCAGGTGATATCTCATTGTGGTTTTGATTTGCATTTCCCTAATGATTAGTGATGTTGAGCATTGTTTCATGTGTCTGATGGCCAGCAAAGGAAACCATTAATAAAATGAAAACTCAACCTGTAAAATGTGAAAAGATATTTGCAAATGGTATATCCAGTAATGGGTTAATATCCACAACATATAAAGAACTTATACAACTCAATACTAAAAAATGAAACAAAACAAACAAAAAAACAATGCAAAGAATCAGTTTGATTAAAAAATGAGTAGAAAACCTGAATAGACATTTTTCCAAAGAAGACATACAGAGGACCAACAAACACATGAAAAGATTCAACATCACTAATCATCAGGGAAACGCAAGTCAGAACTACAATGAGATATCACCTTCTTTCTTTGATTCCAAATCTGGGTCTTTATTCTCAGAGTTAGGGCCTAAGATTGGAATTGTTCTCAGTTCTTTTTTCTTTTCTTTTTTTTTTTTCAACTTAGCTCTCTAATTTCATGTCACATTCAAAGGTACTTTCTACTGCAACCTGAACAATATTCTGGATTTGAATTTACAATATATAGTTTATTGATGACAACCCTAAAATGGTGGAAGGATAGAACTGGATTCCTTAGTTACTGTTCTCCAGAAATCTGCTCTTTCAATTAATTCAGTATTCTTTGTATACACATTAAAAATTGAAAGCAAAATACTATAAAAAAAAAGTCAATGAGTGCTGGAAGCGTGAAAGAGCATAGAACCAAAAAATTATGGTTTTTGTTCATTCAACCCTGTGTCTAGTGAAAGCACCAGAATGTACATTTTAAAGATGAAAATGGCTCATGGCTAAAGAGTATAAATATCTAGTTCTGGAAAAAGGCTCAGTATATGATTATTTACATTTCCTCTAATGTCTCAAAGCACCTAAGCATTGAAATTATTTGATAAAATGTATTTATAGGCATAAATTTTCACAATTCAATGCTAATAAAAACACCAACTTGAAATCTGATTTTTATAAAATGTGGAGGCACATCTTGTGTAAAAAAAAAAACCCAGAAAACAAAAAACGAAATAACATAGGGCGCCTAGGTGGCTCAGTCTGTTAAGCATCTGCCTTCAGCTCAGGTCATGATCTCAGGGTCCTGGGATCGAGTCCCGCATCAGGCTCCCTGCTCAGCGGGGAGTCTGCTTCCCCCTCTGCCCCTCACCTGGCTTGTGCTGTCTCTCGCTCTCTGTCTCTCTCTCTCAAATAAACAAATAAAATCTTAAAAAAAATGACAATTTTATGTCAAAATGAGTTACCAGGAGTGGCAGAAATATATATTATCTTTATTTTATCCTTTATTTGTATCTGTAGTTTCCAAATTTCATATAGCTGACGTATTTCCCTCACGTTATTAGGTATTTTACTCAGAACTACCTTTGATCAGCACCAAGTGTGTCACTGAAGTCCTCACAACAATCAAATCTTCAATGGGTATGCAGAATAAACTTTAAAAGATCATAGAAATGGTGCAATGTATTAAAACATCCTCATGCAAACTGGCAAGGGAGTGTGAGTGTGAAGAAAAATCATATATGGCTTGCCAAGGAACTAGCATAAAAACTGACTAAAAAAGAAAATTGCTGTGTGAGCCAGATAACTCTATATTACTCATTTCCTTTATTCCTTCCAAAGCCTTTTCTCCTCCCTTCTGATGACTACGTAGGTAAAAGGCCTTAAAAGTATGAATATGAGGAAAGAAATATAAAATCATAATTATGAGAGGAGATAAATGTTCTAAATTCCACATATCATGAACCTCAGCAACCTCAGAGACCTCTTAAAAAATCAATACAATAGTGCTCTTATGGTGAGGATTTCACCATGTACCTCCCTGAATAAGCCTTTTAGTAATTTTAAAGTGAATTCCAGAAAGTCTAATATGTCAAAATAATTGGAAATAATTGGAAATAATTAATTGTCCTTAATGAGGATCTCTTCGCTCAGTAGAGCTATTATGTGCCATGAAACAGCGTATTTCAAACATGGCAGCACGTTCACCAGGATCCGAGTGGGGACTGTCGGTGGTGCTTCTGGCGGCTGGAATACCAGCAAACAGAGTCAGTACAGCCTGCTTTGGGCTGGGACTTCTGTAAAAGTGGGCAAAAGAATGAATAAAGACTATTGAAGAGAGAGAATAAGGAATACAAGGGTGCTGGGCTTGGAAGGGGGGAAAGAAAAGAGAAGATAGAATTGTTGAGAATAAATTCTTAATGTGGAAAGGGTTAGAAAAATCAGCACACAGTCCCTGCATCTGAGTGTGGGTGGACGAGACGGGATTTAGGTAAGTGGTATAAGAGGGAAAGATAATAATCCTTCATGAAAGCATGGTCTATAGTGCAAAGAAATATTTGAGAGGAGAGACTGAGAAAAGTCAGAATATATTAAAAAAATAGTCTATTCCTTGAAGATAGATAAATAAATAATGCTTAAAGAGTATGATTTCCTGAGAAGCATACACTGTTCTTCATGGGGGCTCATGAAAAATGTTCTGAGTAATTGTTTAAAATGTTAAAGTATTATTCTGTCGAAGCACAAGGTAAGTACCAAAAAGAATACAAATGATCAATGTTTCTCTCTGTGAATTTTTGCAAAGTGAATAAACACATGTAACCAGATAAAGGGGTAGAAACTAGCAGCACCCCAGAAAGTCCCCTTTATGCCTGCTTTCAGTCACTAGTTGGCCACCATTTCCCATCCCATGTTTTCATGAATCGGATGGCCTCTTTTGGAGCTTTACGCAGATGTAAGAACACATTGTAAAGACTCCAGATGTGTGACTGGAATTTTTGCTTACCGCAATGTTTGTGAGATTTATTCATTTTCTCTCCTGCAGTGCGAGATTGGATATTCGTGTTGATACGAAATGTCTACCTTATGCATATCCCACATTCTACCCATTCTATGTATTGCACATTTGATTTTTTTCCATTTTCAGCCAATATGAACAGACCAATTGCAAACACTTGTACAAGTACATTTTCTGGAGCAGATCTGTTAGGTATGTACCTAAGATGGATGTGTTCAGCTTTAGTAGAAACAATCAAGTATTTTCCCAAAGGGTTTGTGCCATTTTACACTATCAGGAGTCTTTGAGACTTCTAGTTGTTTCCCCAGCCAATTCCTGGTGTGGCCAGTGTCCTCAAGTTACCCATTCCAGTGGGTGTGTAGTGATATCTGCATGTGGTTTTTAATTAGTGTCCCTGTGTTGTCCAATGAACTGATCACATTTAAAATACTTTTGATTATTTAATTACCCTTTTTTGTCAAGGGAGTCCTCAAATTGTTTTGCCCTTTGGTTTCTTGGATGGTCTTTCATTCTCTGATTTGTAGTTTTCAAATAAACTTAAAAAGTCCTTTCTTTGAATGTGCACATAAATATTTTGCCTTGTCTTAGTAACAGTGAACAGGGAGACTTAGTTCATGAAGTCTGACTTGCCTATTTTTTCTGTCATTTTTTGAGTCTTTTTGAAACTGTTCCACATCTCAACACAAGGAAAAAAATTGCCTATGTTTTCTTACTAATGTTTTCTTGTTTTATTTTCACATTGAGAGCTGTGAAATCGATATTTGTATATCACATTAAATAAAAAAATGTTCATTTTCTCCCACATGAGTATACCGTTGATCCAAAGGTATTTAATGAAAGGTCATGTTTTATCCACTGTAACACAGTATCTTCCTTCCATAAATTCCATAAATTAGGTAACCGCATACATGTGGACCTATTTCTGGACTCTATATTCTGTTTAATTGGTTTATTCATCTATCCCTGCACCCGTACAATACTCTCCTAATAAATGTGCCTTTGTAATTAGACATTGTCTTAAGTAGTAAAACATATGAATAATAATTAAATTAGTCAAGAGTCATCAATGGAGGCAGAAATCAGTGAATAAAAGTTTGAGGAGTAAGAGACTATTTATAGCTCCAAAATATTGCCCCCAAAAGATAATTAGGACTTACAAGAGGGGAAAGCAATGGTATCTCTAAAATTGATAAACTGGGAAGACATCACCTTAACGAAGTGATAAAACTTCACATAACCACTACCTGCACAAAGCGACCGTATGGAACATCTAATGTGGCCACAGAAAAAACAATTTCTGCCCAAAATGCATAACCTGGGATTAATCATGAGAAAATATCACACACACTCAGTAGAGAGAAAGTCTACAAATAACTAGCCTATACTCTTCAAAAATGCCCATATCAACAAAGACAAACAAAACTGTGGAACTTTTCCAGATTAAAAGCAACACATAGGGCGCCTGGGTGGCTCAGTGGGTTAAAGCCTCTGCTTTCGGCTCAGGTCATGATCTCAGGGTCCTGGGATCGAGGCCCACATCGGGCTCTCTGCTCAGCAGGGAGCCTGCTTCCCCCTCTCTCTCTGCCTGCCTCTCTGCCTCCTTGTGATCTCTCTCCCGCTGTGAAATAAATAAATAAAATCTTTTAAAAAAAAAATAAATAAATAAAAGCAACACATAATCCAGGGTTTTCTTGTGCTGTGAAGAACGTACAGTTATGCCTTCGAGATACTGCAGTTTTGGTTCCAAGCAACTGCAGTAAGGCAAACGTTGCAATAAAGTGAGTTAAATAATTTTATTTTGTTTTCCAGTTCACATAAAAATTATGTTTACATTATCGTGTTGTCTATTAAGTGTGCAGTAGCATTTTGTCTAAAAAATACTTACTTGAAATAAAAAAGTACTTTATTGCTAAGAAACTTTCAGAAAGTCGTAATCACCGGTTACAGATGAATGTAACAATAATAATGAAGAAGTTTGGAACATCGTGAGACTTACCAAATGTCACTCCGAGATGTGAAAGGAGCAAAAGCAAATGTTGGGAAAATGCTGCTGATAGATTTGCTTGATGCAGGGTTGCCATAAATCTTGAAGCAGAATGATATGAATGCCTGTAGCGGGAAGAGAGAGAGTCTAAGGTTAAGAGAGTATCATGCGAAAACTCCGAGCACACTTCTTCCCATGAACACGACAAGTGTTCAAGTGGAACGATTTCCCCTGAAGAGAGTCCTAAGGACTAGACGAGTAGCACCTCCAAAGGCTGGGACTCGGCAGGCACCCTTTCCCAGGATCGGCCTACCTTGCTAATGCTGGCCTAAGGAGCACCTTTTTGGCAAACAGTGTGGCCTTCCACGCAGCTGGGTGCGTCCCCGTTCCCCATACCACAGCCACACTGTCACCTTCTGCGAATATTCTACCGGGGAGGCTCATCATGCAGAACAGAAGAGGTGAAGAGCTCTCCAGAGAAGCGAAAGCTAACTGACTTCATCAGCACTAAAATGGCCTTAGAATTATGCTGAGTGAAGTAAGTCAAGCAGAGAAAGTCAATTATCATATGGTTTCACTTACGAGTGGAACATAAGGAATGACACGGAGGACATTAGGAGAAGGAAAGGAAAGTGAATTGGAGTAAGTCAGGGGGGAGACGAAGCATGAGAGACTGTGGACTCTGAGAAACAAGCTGAGGGTTATGGAGGGGAGGGGGAGGGGGGATGGGTGAGCCTGGTGGTGGGTGTAAGGAGGGCACGGATTGCATGGAGCACTGGGTGGGGTGCAGAAACAATGAATCTTGGATCACTGAAAAAATAAAAAAATAAAAAAATCTTTAAGAAAGTAAAAATAAAACAAAACATTGGGGCGCCTGGGTGGCTCAGTCGTTAACCGTCTGCCTTCGGCTTGGGTCATGATCTCAGGGTCTTGGGATTGAGCCCCACATCGGGCTCCCTGCTCTGCGGGAAGCCTGTTTCTCCCTCTCCCACTCCCCCTGCTTGTGTTCCCTCTCTCGCTGTGTCTCTCTCTGTCAAATAAATAAAATCTTTAAAAAATAATAAAAAAATTTTAAAAATAAAATGGCCTTAGAAGGAGCATTAAAGGGGCTTTTTTAGCTGAAAATAATTGGCACTAATGAAAGATTTTAAAAAATGAAGATATAAAAATCTCCTGGAAAAAAGTGAATGTATAGTAAAAGTAGTCTATTTATCCTTTATAAAACTAGTAGGAAGATCAAAAGATGAAAGCAGTAAAGTTAACTAAAACTATGATAATTCGTTAAGGGTACATGAAATAAAAAGATGTAAAATGTGAAATTGAAAACATGAAATGTGGGGGCAACACTTAAAGTGTAGTTTTGGTATGTATTAAATTTAAGTTGCTATCAATTTAAAATAACCATTCTATGCATAGGATGGCATATGTGAAGCTCACAGTAACCACGAAGCAAAAACTCACGGTAATTTTACAAAGGAAAATAAGAAAGGAATTTGAACACGCACTAAAGAAAGTTATAAGCCACTAAAGAAAGTTACATCTTTAAAAAGAAAAAAATAGAGAGGAACTGCAAAACATCCCCCAAACAATTAACAAAATGTCAGCAAATACATACCTACCAACAAATATTTAAAATGTAAATGGACTAGATGATCCAATCAATAGAAATACAGTGGCTGAATGGATAAAATAAGACTCATCTGTATTATGCACAGAAGAGAACCACATCAGAAGTAAGGACACACATATGTAAGTGAAGGGATGGAGAAAGATGTCCCATGTAAATAACCTTATACCTGTCAGAATGGCTACCTTCAAAAAATAAAAAATAACAAGTGTTGGCGAGGAGTGCAGAAAAAGGAACTGTTGGTGGGAATGAAAATTGGCGCAGCCACTACAGAAAACACTATGAAGGTTCCCCCCCAAAATTAAAAACAGAACCATATGATTCAGCAATTCTCCTTTTGGGTATTTATCCAAGGAAAGCAAAAACACTAATTCAAAATGCATAAGCCCCTCTATGTTTATTGCAGCATTATTTATAATAGCCAAGATATGGAAACAGCCCAATTGTCCACCCACAAATGAATGGATAAAAAGATGTGGTATGTATAGGCAATGGACTATTACTCAGCCACTAAAGAATGAGATCTCACCATCTGCAACAACGTGAAGTACCGTGAGGGTATCATGCCAAGTAAAATAAGTCAGACAGAAAGACGAATATCACGTAATTTTACTTATGAGTGGAATCTAAACAAACAAAACAAAACAAAATCCAGACGCATAGATACAGAGAACAGACAGAGAACAGAGTGTTGTTCGCTGGGGCAGGGATAGGGGGCCAAAATGGGTAAAGGGATCAAGAGGTTCAAACTTCCAGGTATAAAGTAAATAAATCATGGGGATGTAATGTATCGCATAGGGAATGCAGTAAGTAATATCGTATCAGCTTTATATGATGGCAGGTGATAGCTAGATTTATTGTGGTGGTCAGTTCACAATGTATACAAATGTTAAATCATTTTGCTGTACACAAGACACTAATGTAATATGGTATACCATAATTTAATAAAAAAAGAAAACATGATAGGAAGTTGGTGAAATATGAATGAGGATGTCACGTTAGAAAACAATATTGAATAAGCATTAATTTCTTGATTTTAATAATCTAGATGTGGGAATTTATGAGAATGTTGTTTTTATACAGGTAACTGAGGTTTTTAATTTATAAAGAGGCACCATGTCTGAAAGATACTCTTAAGTTACTAAAAAACAAAATATCAATACATAGCATGGAAAAAGGTATCAAACAACTAAGTTGTTGACATTTGGGGAATTTGGGTGAAGGGTTTTGGGGCATTCTTTGTATTGTACTTGCAAGTGTTCAGTGAGTCTGAATTCATATCAAAATAAAAAATGAAAAAATGTTTCTATTTCATTATCATTTTTCTGATATTCAGGTACCCGGTGTTCCCATGATCATCAAAAATCAGTCAAGACATGATCAATATAGTCCACATAATCATTAGTCTTTGAACCCTTATTATTTTATATTTTTAAGAACTAAGCCTTGAATTTATTTAACATGAAGTGGGTACTGTGAGGTTTTCAGAATTTTGTGTATTTATTGCTGTCTCAGAGAGACTGTAGGCAGGATTTGAGATAGAAAACAGAACCAGAGACAGAGTCAGCCAAGTATTCTCGGTCAATCTGTTCTCTACAAAAGATCACCTGACAACCAGTAAGAAGATTTGGAATATCGGTTGAGGCTCAGACACTAACAGATACTTATGAATGATTTATAGGCAAATAACTTTTTGTATTGGTCACCCTGTGGATCAGACAAAGTTATTAGACTCATCAAATTCTAAAACAACTTCATTTCTTTTAGAGCTATTTTTCAAATGAGAAGAATACAAAAGGCAAAAATGACAGAGACTTTGAGACTGGTCCACATTTAATGCTCTTTCTCAACTATGAGAAAGTTAATAGAAAGGTTTTAGAAAGATAGCAGTCTTATTTATTTGTTTTAGAGAGGAGAGTTGGGGGAGGGGATCTTCAAGTAGCCCCCCACTGACAGCCGAGTCTGTCGTGGGCTGGATTCCACACCCATGACATCATGGCTTGGGTCGAAACTGCAAGTCAGACCTTAACCAACTGAACTATCCAGGTGCCCCCAGAAAGATGGCAGTTTTAAATTTAAATGACAGTAAGAGTTCAATGTTAACATTGAATAAAATATACATTCAATATAATTATCATCATTCAATATAATACATATATGTTAAGGTCTGAGTCGTGGTTATATCATATTATATTATATATATTTTCAACATCTAATTAATGATATACTTTAAATACATAAAAGTACAAGTAAAGGATCTGAGAGAGAAACCTAGGAGTTTCTCTTAAATAAAATATCAATAATAACTAATGTTCTGATTTCCTTGCTTCTAGGAACTCAATTCATGAAAGTCTATGGCTTTACTTACTGCAGTTTTATTTTGTCAATTTGTTAGAAATCTCTAAAGTGTTAAACTATGATGATTCTGTGCTTTGTTATAAGAGCCTGAAGATGTCATTGATCATTAAAGTAATGATAGTGGAAAATAGGAAATTATTTCAAATAGCATATTGTTCAACATTGTTTATTTAAATTCTGGGTTGAACGGTTTTTCTACCCATATCTAAGTTAATATTCCAAAGATTAATAATCTGAACATGTCTTTCACGTTTTGTTTCCTTTGTGTTCTTCCATAATTTCAAACAAAATTGTCCTTTGGCTTCTTAAAAAAACAAAACAAAACAAAATATTTTGTGTACGATGAAATTTCAGTGTTGCTGGGAAAATGGTTTAAAATGAGAACATTATGTTTTATGATATTATTCAAATTGAAATGCTTCCAATCTAATACTTTTTGACTGATGGGAGAGGTTTACGTTTTCTTCTTTTTAAACTAAATCTCGTCTAGTGATAATTGAAGCCCAGTGGAGGATCAGGATGAGATAAAAGATGTAATGTAACGCAGAGTGTGTTCCAAGGAATGGGTATCTGTTTTGAGATCAGTGTCAGCTTTGAGAAGATTTTGTTACGATTGATATTTTGGAAAGGAAATATCTCAGTGTGGATTTTTGCTCGGTTTCCTATAATGTGTTCTCTTTTGAATGTAAAAACAAAGTGTGTCAGGAACTTCAAAACGTCTGAGATTTTATTTAATCAGAAAGCTAAAATGTTAGCCTGCCTCACTTTCATGGATTCTGGCACAAGATATGAGACCCCTCCGTCTTAGATCATGGGTTTTATTACGCGTAACACTGACCATAGACAGAATACCAGCGTTTTCACACGCCAGTAATCTGATCTCCAGTTCTCACAGGATGATGAGAAGGACCAGGTGACATCTGTATGGGAACTTCATTGCATAAGGAGAGGAAGCCTCAGCTTAGGAAACTCGCATATTTCATAACCCTGTCTGACCTTTGTTCTAGAAAGACACTATGTCTACCCCTGGATAAATACCCTGAAACAAGAATACCAACTGAAGACCGTGTACGACTCTACGGTGTGAGGGACTTGTGCAGAGCTCTCCCTCCACACAGTGATACTGTAATGACAAAGAAAGAATCACACTTAAGGTCACTATTTTCTTCAAACTTCTGTGTTGAAAAAAACTCCTGACACACTATATTTTCTCCCTTGATTTCTGAATCAATTTATCTCACAGCCTATTACGAAGTTGGACTCAGAGAGGCTCCGGTAATGCAGGTGTATGAAGCCCCCGCGGAATCTGACCTCAGCTCTGTCTCGGTGTGCGTCCTCTTAACCTCCAAATACCCACTCCAGAATGAATCCACTGCAGCCCAAACCTACCTCCGATAATCAGTTCCTTTCTTAGTAAATGGCCAAACATCCTCTAGGTCACCAAGCCTGAATCTCGAGCAACATCTTAAATACACATTTGCCTTTTATTCTATAGGTAAAAATTTACGCCACTTCCTAACTGTCTTTCCCATGCCACCATCCTGGCTCAGGCCTCCCTTAGCTCTAAAATGGACTTTCGTGAATAAATTTTATTTGGGGTGCTATCTGGCTTTAAGCCATTGTCAACATTTCAGAATTACACTTCTAAAAGAAAAACCAGGCTCTGGCCCGATGAAAATTGTTCTATGTTGCCATTTACCTTAGGGTAACTCCAGTCTATTTATGACATAAAGGCTGTTTATACACTTAATTAACCATCCGCAAATCTCCCTATTTTCCTAAACCCACCCGTTGTCCTATTCATTCCTGCTTTCTTGCAGTTTCCCAAGGTGGCAAGTTGATTTATACCCACTCCAGTGGGAACACGTTGCTTCCTTTCTCTGAAACTACCTTCTATTGTCTCCCAAGTGAAATCTTAGCCCTCTCTTAATGCTGGGCCATGTGGTTGCCTTCCTGGAAAGTCTCCTGTACTCAGTTCAAGCAGAGTTCATTACCTTCTCACTGATGCTATCACCACATTTCCTACATAAATCGAGCACAGGAGTTATTATACTATTATAAATCCACAGATACCTGTAACTATCTAGTAAAAGTTACAGACACTCCTGTGTTCACCTACACATTACTGTACAAAGTTTTGTGTATGAATCAGGAGCTTGAAACCCAAGACCTCCAGATGAGGTTATGAACACCTAACATTCATTGGATCTCATACTCTTTTCTGCAACTGAGGATTTGTATGTTAATCTTGTAATTTGCTTAAAAGTTCTAGATGTAGCTTCAGTGTTTTTCTTCTTTTAGATGTCATGAATGACTACCCTGTCTTCAAAGAGCTGGTTTTCCTACATAAAATCAATGATATCATCAGAGATTCTTAGAAATATATTGCTCAATTATCTTCAATGATATTAAAAGTTTTAGTAGCTTCAAAAAGACTTCTTGAATTTTCAAAGTAGACTACATTCAAAGTTGGTAAGAATATTTAGAAGCTAACATTTATCAAATTTTATTATAGGCCAATTATCCTGATAAGTGTTTTACATATATGCATGAATTCAATCATCAAGAAAATGATATTAAGTAGCTGTTGTTATTAATTTCATTTTTAAAAAGAGAAAACATCGTCAACAAGTGGCAGAGATAAGGTTTGAAATTAGGAAGTATGAGTGAGGACCCTACTCAAATATATTGTATTTGTCTCACCAATTATATTATGTATACAAAAGGGAATGCTTTTTTCTCCAAAAATGATAATAATTGAAACAAAACCAATCAAACCAATCCTTAAAATCCAAATTGAAATATTACTAAGATTATGTATATACTGGGGTACAAAATGATTGCAAAAGAGAAGTATTCTGCATCAAAAGTTATTTTTTTCTATACGCTACTTTGCTTTTAAATTTAAAAATAGTACTGAATTGAGTCTCTGTTTATTCAACTATATATTAACAGGTAACAATTAAAAATTTTATTGTGTGACTGGAGTTAGAGTCACATAATTCTGACAATGTTTGTTCTAAACCATCTGTTGTTGAGAAAAAAAATCATTACAAGTATAAATTACGTGATTTCTAGAAAGCATAGTGTCATAAGACCTCATACTTAAAGAGCTACAGGTAATCATGTGTCAAAACAGAAAGGTGCATTGGGGGTCCTGGCTGGGTCAGTTGGCAGAGCATCTTACTCTTGATCTAGAGTTTGTGAGTTCAAGCCTCACTTTGGGTGTAAAGATTATGTAAAACACACACACACACAAATCTGTATTGCTTATATTCTGTTGTTGATTTACTTGTTGTGTGGCTAAGGCTTTTCAGCTGTAGCATATGACTTCTGGAGTATTTATTGTACCAAGAGTTATTAGCAGGAGATGGCTTTTCATGTACACAATTCAATCATTTTCAGAAAACCATAAGTTACTTGTCACAGATGAAAACTTTCAATTGGAATTTTTTGCCATGAGTGGTCTAGTAAGTTAAATATTTATATGTACAATCACTTTAGTATGTTTTAAAATTGCGTATTCTAATAAAAAAAAGTAGTTTTAGAAAATATAGAAAAGAGAGTTCCCTTTCTCCACAACCTCACCAACATCTGTCGTTTCCTGACTTGTTGATTTTAGCTATTCTGACTGGTGTGAGGTGGTAGCTCATAAGAGACTCCTAATCTCACAGAACAAACTGAGGGTTACTGGGGGGTGGGAGGGTAGGGAGAGGGTGGATGGGTGATGGACATTGGGGAGGGTTTGTGCTTTGGTGAGTGCTGTGAAAGATGTAAGCCAGATGATTCAGAGACCTGTACCCCTGGGGCAAAGAAAAAATAAATAAATAAATAAATAAATAAATAAATAAATAAATAAATAAGAAAATATAGAAAAGAGAAAGGAGAAGTATCGCTCTGACAAGTCTTTTACTCAAAATGATAATTCCTACACTCAAGATTATTATTGCAAACATTTTGGTGTATTCTATTAGAGATGCACATTCATACACACACACACACTCAATCACTCACAAAATTACAAGAATTTTGAAGCCTGTAGTTTTGCTTATTAGTTTAAGAACATATTCATTATTTAAGGAATGATTATTTCATTAACTACTTCATTAACCATTTAAAATATAATTAATGTCTATTTAATATTATACGATTATACTATAATTAATTTAAACACACTCTATTAGGAATTGTTTGTTTTTGCTATTTTCCTATTAGAATACAAATGCTATCTCAGGCATATAATAAGATGAAATTTCCATCTTATAGAAACATGAGTCATTTTATTTAAGATATCTAGAATCTTCCTTACTAAAGAAAAAAACTACATAATTTTCTTAATAAGATTTTTGCCTATAATGCTGGTATTTGTGAGAGTTTTTCCTGTAATACCAAGAACAGCAGTGCAAAATCCAGAATCCCAAATGAAGAGAAGTATTCTCTAGCCTCTGAGACTGAAATTACATAGAATTTCCCATCGCATATATAAACCTTTCTAGGGATTTGTTGAATTTAAAGTACTTCTGCTTCTGAGGTCTACCTTATACCCTTTGATTGAGTCCGTAACTTATCCACTCTTACTTTAAAAATGGAGCAAACACACTTTTAAAACCTATGCAAACACCATCCAACATTCTTAAACCTTCGTCGACTATTACCATAGTATTTCTGATGCCAGACGAAGGGCATACTGACGCCATGTTAGACAAGATCCCTGCCTTCAGGAGGGTTTTATTTCAGTTGTAATACGTGGTGATCATAAGAAGACGTGGGAAAATATCTATGAGACCGAGTAGAACAGAATGGAACTGAGTTTCACAATTGAGGCATAAGAAATATGTTATGGGAACTAAGAGGAAGAATAACTGTATTTACCGATAGTAATCAGAGATTTTATGAAGATTTGATGGAGTCATGAGGAAAGCTTACTCTTCAACAGAATATTTCCACCAAAATAAGCAAAAACAAAGAACTCCTATGTTCGAGTCACTTTCTTGATTTTGGAATAATTGAGGAACTCTATCATGAAAACACAAAACTCTATAATACTAACATTTAGTATTTGGTCAAGTTTCCATGATAAGCAGTAAGAATGTTGGGTTGCTATTTGATGCTTCAACATACCATTCATCAAATAAATCACAGCCCTGCATTTATGTATTTATTTTTTAGACCCGGAACGACAGATACATGTCGCTGGAGGAAGCCTTTCAGGACACGAGTGAAGTGCAGCAGTAGTGAATCTGCATCAGGAAGTAGCACGACCTAGGCCCCCCTCCCTCCACACCCAGCGCCCTCACAGAGCAGGGACAGGGGCCACAATGGTACACACTTGCTTGGAATTGTGTCCCGTGGTTAATCATACTTAAGTGGACTGTGGAAGTTGGTTAAGGAAGGTTCCTGGAATATGTGTAAATGCCCAGAAAAGATATTTAAACCATGTTGGATCCTGTTCTCAAATCCTCAAGTAAAGTGTGTTTTCACTGATTCTTCTTTTCTTGTACCTGGTCAGGACGACAGAATCGCTTGAGACCCTTTGTAAAGATGCTCGGGCCCTTACCCACACCCTCTGAGGCTGAGTAGTTAAGGCACATCTTCTGGTTTCTACTCTTGGATGTTGTATAGGATGATCAAATTTTGTATTTCACATTTGAATTATTCCCATCTTGTCCTCAGATGATCGGGTTTAAAAAGCCTAAAATTTATAGTACAAACTGCCCTGTTTTGTACTTCCCTTAACTAAACTGTGTGTATATAAACACCAGCTGAAGATGTACAATCATGAAATTTTATGTACCTAAAATATAGCCCTGAAACATATGTATCAAAAACTTAGTAAATGGGATTTATATATGACATATTTTTTTTTTAAAGACTTTATCCATTTATATGACACAGAGAGAGATTACAAGTAGGCAGACAGGCAGGCAGAGAGAGAGGAGGAAGCAGGCTCCCCGCTGAGCAGGGAGCCCGATGCGGGCCTCAATCCCAGGACCCTGAGATCATGACCTGAGCCGAAGGCAGAGGCTTTAACCCACTGAGCCACCCAGGCGCCCTATATGACATATATTATTAAAACCCATTTTGCTCACAATGGAGCATATCACCATTTTAAATCAAGTGAATTGCCTTAAATATTCACATGATAAGAATTACAGAATATTCTGTGATAGAAGATTTAAATAAGTAGCAATCCTTAATTATCCATTACTTAGCTTTTTAATATTGTGTTGCCATTATAATCTTTGTGGTATTTGCAATTATCCTTTAAGCGAAATTGCCCGATTAAATGCATGAATAAGTCAGGGTATTTTAAGTTGATTTGCCAAATACCTTCTCCAAACACTATAACGATTTACACTAAAGATAATATCCTAGTGTGTGTTGTTGCTCACATGGATTTTAGATGAGTTTTTTAAATAGGCTGAGATATTTTTAATTTTATCTTTGATAATTAATTGGAAAAATTGTTGTTTTGGTGACTTTAGAATTTCGTAATAAGATTGTTGTTTTTTTCCACAGGACAGACAATTATTTTGGTGCTTTTACATTTGTGTCCAATGACTATTTTTATCATCATGTTTGTCTTTTCCTCATTGATCTGTAATGCATCCAGATGTAATATATATGGTAATCAACTCTGTCATATATGCTCAGTTATTTTTCCATCTGTTCTTCCACACAGTTTTGCATATGTGCATATCTAAAAGATAAAGTTCAGAAATGATTTGTCCTTTGAGTCTGTCTCAGTAACTTTCCTTTGTGTCTTGAAGTGGTGCCTTGAAGAGACTTTATTCTCTCCTTCTTTAGCAGATGTTTAGAAGAAGGTGTCATATTTCCACGTCAGAGGTTTCTTCCGGAGTCACCCCCGTGAAGATGCTGCCTGGTGTGTTCATGTAGACACGCTCTGTGCCTTGTTGGCCTTGTGTGTTCAGGCTACTGTTCTTGTATGTTCTGAGTAAGAAACTAAGGCGAATACGGAGATTTCACAGAAAACACCCAGATTCTTCAGTGTTCTCACAACTGTAAAGATGCATCCGCAGTGCAGCCCCTGAATCACATCACAGCTTTGGGCCCAACGTTATGGGGACTTCGATATGCACGTTACAAACCAACAAGCACTATGGCTCTCCAAAGGGTGCTTTCACCTTGACATTCACGACACTCTGCCTTTTAGTTTATAGGTGTCTCCGCGCCGCCGCGCTAATAATGCAGGTGCTCTCAGCTGGGGCTGCAGATGTCGAGAATCAGGACAAGCACACAGCAGGACACTTGCTTTCTCTTCTTCCTCTGAGCATCTGTGACACAGGAGCAGCTGTTCTCAAGAGAGAGCCAAAGAGGTCATCAGCATCCACACCGAAGGAGATTTAAAACCACTGATGCCAGGATTCCATGAATAAAACACTGTATTGGAAGGGGGTATGGGTTGCTGCATATTTAGTGTTGGAGTCACTCTTCTTAATGGAAGTGACTCACACTGAAAAAGACGTTCTTGGGTGGAGCAGGTGCTGAACAGAACAACACAGCGCACTGACTCAGTTTCCTCTGTCCTCATGTGGCTTCTGCCTGCTTTTGTCCTATGAACCATCCCCCTCTGTCCCTCCCTCCCTCCCTCCCTCCCTCCTTCCTTCCTTGCTTCCTTCCTTCCTTCCTGTTATTTAATAAAAAAAATCACAAATATACTTAATGTTAGCTATTGCCTTTATTTATTTTTATTTATTTTTTTGTTTAGCTATTGCCTTTAAAGATAGAGAAATTTTAACCATGTTGAAGTTTAGGGATTAATCACTTTTAAAATGAATTACTTATATAATTTATCCATGACAGTTTTTGGAAATCACTTAGTAGGTATTTAATGTAAAGCGTGCCATCTTTTCATATCCATCTATAATTTGTTAGATTGATTTTTATAATGTTTAATTTAAGATTTTATGTTTTCCCCCAAAATATCTCCAATTAAGACATGAAGTCTTATAAGCTAACAAATAAGTATGTTCAGAGTTTTCCGGGCCTAAGCAGTGGAGGGATCCTTGGAATAGCAAAGCAGGATCCAGATGGCGGTCCCAGATCTGCTCCGAAATGTCATATAATTAAACCTTAGCATCTCAGGGAACAAAACAGTAGGACTGACCTGAATGTGCTTTAGCATTTCTCAAGCGGAGATGCTAGTTTTAGGGAAAGGGGGTGCCGTTGCCAAATCAGGTGATTGGTACCAGCAGGTTATTTTGCTGGCTTCTCTCGAAGCAGATGAGGAAAGGAATACAGAAAGGACTGAGTCGACTGCACTAGCAGTTTTCTAGAAGCAAAAATGTTGACATAGGAAAAATTTGATATCATGATTCCATCCTTTTTCTGTTATCATTTTTCTGAAATGCATACCATTTCCTGAATCTGAAGAACCTCCCCCTGGGAAAACATACCTGGATATACCCACCTGTTGTCTGACATAAAATTTTCCTGACCTGCTTCTTATGATCAAGTTTTGCCCTTTCTGTAATTTTTTCAACTTGTTTGGGTCCGTGTGTGTGTGCGTGTGTGTGTGCGCGCGTGTTTAATCTGACAAATAAATCAATAGGTAGGGAGGACTCCTGGGTGGCTCAGTTGGTGAAGCGTCTGCCTCGGGCTCAGGTCGTGATCTCAGGGTCCTGGGATCGAGTCCCGCACCGGGCTCGCTGCTCAGCGGGGAGCCTGCTTCCCCCTGCGCCTCCCCCCACTCCCGCACTCGCTGTCGCTCTCTCGCTCTCTCTCAAAAATAAATAAATAAAATCTTAAAATAATAAAGAAGTAGGTAGGGACAAGACTTAAAGGGCAAGGTCAGTTTTGCTAAATCCCCATCTAATCCCGGCTTCCAACCTCCCTGAAGCCGTGCACACGGGGAAGCAGGTGTTCCGCCCACCGCACGCCGCGTCTCTGCTGAGAGGGACATGTCGAACGCGCTCTGCTCCTTCCTCCAAACAGACGCTGTCACCTTCTCCCCAGGATGGCTGGCTTCCAGGGGACCTGGGGGCGTCCTCCCTCGTCTGCCCTTTCCTTCTAGGGGCTGGTCCCCAGGGTGCGCTGGGGGCTCCGCGGGCCTCTCGCCAGGGTGCCTTCGGGCTGCAGCCTCCGCGCTCCTTTCCGAGGGGCCTGTGGCGCACTTCACACCCAGCCCGAGCAACAGGCCCGGGGTCGGGCCCTGTGATGCGCAGGCACGTCTGGGTGGTAAGCCTGATGGACAGTTTGACGATGCCGGAAGGGGTCAAAGCAGATATTCGCTCAGCTTTGTCTCTGAAGCCAATTTCACTTTGAAAAACGGGTTCCACGTGGTGACCTTAGTTTACTATGGGTCTACCCCCGAGTCCGGGAACCAATCCCCACTTAATTATGGGGTTTTGTCATATGTTCATGCACAGTTCTGTCTCCCATCAATCTCATTGCATCGAGAACAAAATGCTGATGAATATGACTTTTTTTTAAGGCTTTGGCTGTAGTTTAGTGTTTTTAAAGCTCATCTGGAAATAAATCCAAGACACACCCCAAAAATAAATAAAACTAGTTGTTATCGTGTAGACTACCCCCACCAAACTCCTAGGATTTTATTATCAATGTTGAAAAAGAGAGTCCTACAGAAAAGGGCTCATACACAGATAAACTAGGTAAAAATCCAGAAACTAGTTAGTTAAAAATTGAGATAACTTTATATTTAAAAAGTTTATGAGAAATGAAACTTGAAGTACGTAATTTGCTCCAGACCACAGGGAAGAGGACAAGAGTCCAGCAAGCCCCGGGCAGCGATGGGTTTGTTTGTCCCTGTGAGTCTGATGTGGGGGAAGGGAGTGTCTTCATAATTTGATCATACCAGTTATTTTGAAGGTAGATGGCACACTCTTTGCTTATCCCTATTTTTAACCTTACGTCGTGCCATGAACTTAAATCATTTTACCACATGATTCCTGTGAATAGGAAGCAGACACAATGACTTAAGTGTACCTTGAAATTCAGTAAGAAGTATTGCAAGAAAAATTTGGAAAGATGAGGTATCCTGTGTCAGGGCCCAAGCCAATCAATTGTGTATTACCTGGTGTGGCTTCAGTGCCTTTCAGAGGAGAGAAGACTCTATTCACCTATTTTTCACCTTGATTTTATCTTCAGACTTTGACAAGATCTAAAATTGAAGTCAAAAGGGAGGCATGTGAATGAGTAAGCAGCAGTTTCTGGCACTTATCAGGGAAATCAGAATAGAAACAAACCAAAAACAATGAAGATCACGGAGCAAATCTCCGGCCATGTTTTTGGCTGGTTTATCCTTCCCAACTCTGTCTCTAAAGGGATGGAGCTATAAAGTGCTTAACTTGGGTGTAAGGGGAGGCAGTGGGTATGCCTTTCCTAGCACGGACCAAGAAAAGCGATGGCAATCCGTATTAAACTCGATCAGGACTGGGGTAGCAATAACCAGAGACATATACGAAGAAGCTACTCAGGCATCTGGAACCCACTGCAGAGAAAATTAAAGACAGCATAGGAAGCTGAAAAGTATTTATAAAACATTACATTATTTATTTGCATAATTGTCTAACGAGCAATGGATAACATTTTTATTCTCCTGACTTCTTTCATGAGTAAGGCGCTTTCTTTCTCGTGTGACCCCACCTGCTAGAGTCGCCTTAGGGAAAAGGGACAGGAAAACGGCAGTGCTAACAGCCCGCGGGACACTATGGTGAGACAAGAAGGGAGAAAGGCGGACGGAGGCAGAGAAAGCAAGCAAAGCCCTGTCAAAGGCCAGCGCCTCTCGGGCTCGTCTTGAGCGAACTGCAAATGCGGACGGCACTGCGATGGCCTTCCCCGTGAGGCTCTGGGAGGGATGGGCTGGCGCTTTGTCTCACGTCCCTGTGATGCCTTGGAGGAGCCGAGTCAGGGAGAGACTCTGAGCAGTAATCACGAGCTCCTCTTGTGTTTGGTGCGGGGTGGAAAAGAACCAGAAATTCCTATGTGTTGCACCGACGCAGGATAAAGACTTGGCCTGGGATAGCCAGGTGTGGGGATCAGTCGTAGGAACAAAGTGACTTTGACAGCAAGACATCAGGACTAGCCACCAGGGCCAAAGCTGGAAAGAAGTCACCACCAGAATTCCGGAGGCCAGCAGCCCCGAGGCAGAAGCGGGGGGCAGAGGCAGGAAAGGGCAACGTCCTGTCTCCGGCACCCAGTACCCTGCCTGCCCTCAGGGAGCTTCATCTGGCAGCAGGTGTGATTTCCTGGCAAAATGCTAGAGAATTTAAAAACAACCAACACAAACCCTTTGTTTAGCCCAAGTAACTTACCCCCATGTGATGGTATGCTAGACAGACGTTAAAAATCATGGGTTTGGAGGAGATGCCTTAACACACAAAAAGACAGTCACCAGATTGAATTCCTAGCTAAATATATAGGTATATATGCAAATGAAGACAAGCAAAGACATACACCAAAATATTTATGAAGCTTACTGCTGGGAGATGGGACTAGAGATTTCTCTCTGGGGGACTTTTGGGCTTTTTTTTCTTGTTTTCATGAAGAATGCATATTAGTCAGGCTAAGTTACGTTGTGGCAAGAAGTAGCCATGAATCCAAGGGGCTGAGGGCAAAGACGATGTGTCCTCTCTCATGCTACCCTTGCCGAGAGAGTGCACAGCAGGTCTCTGTCTCTCGCAGACACTTGCTATATGATTCCTCAGGCAGGAAAACTGGCTCATGAACATTTCATGACCCAGAGCCAAACCCACAGCCCCGCTCAAGTCAATGCGTGGAGAACCGGTTGGCAGAGACCAGCACAAGTCACTACCTCAGCATCTATTTCTTGTTCAGTAAAAATAAAATTTTATAAAATTTTTAGAAATTAGATTTGTAGGAAAAATTTTCCCAGTTTTCTCTAATATTATACAATTTTGAGAATACCATCAAATTTAAATAAAACATTAAAATATGTTGACAAAGCTCTAAGTTAAAATAGGAAATCAAAATTAATCTGGAAGATTTCCAAACATTACTCAGGTTTTTTTCTCCTATTCCATGGGTTACATTCAATTTCATTCTTCCTTAGTTGTTTTCATTGCAAGGATTCAGGTTCTCATCTCCATAAATAAGTTCTTAATTGGAATCTCTGTGGTCTGGACTCAGTATCTGTATGCCATTTTTTTCTCTCATCATTTTAAGTTGTTTTAACTTTTTTCTGCTTTTCTAGAACATTTTTTTCAAATTTGCAATCTATACCAGTGTTATCATTTTTTGCATCAAACCTCCATGTACATACAGCAGCTATGGTGAGGGTTTTTATCTTGCTTCCATGTAACCATTGACCTGAGCTTTCTGTTGGCCTCACACCTGATTTTCATTCACCAGACTATACTTTCTTTTCATCTTAGGTTGTTTATTCTCTCCTTATAGTTTTTTGGTCTAATTACCTGGGGCTACACCTTCTAAAATGCTAAGGGAATCGGATAGCTTACTGAAATCATTTTAGGAGGCCTGGGATTAACTTCCGTTGGGTGCGCTTTACTTTCAATAATGAGAAAAGCATTTCCTTCCCCTCTTCTGCAGATTGTCGTTCCATCCACCCCGGGTTAGTTTTGGTGTCACGATGTTCGCGGGGAATAGATACGCGCAGACCCCGGGTTTGCCAGGCATGGTGTGGACCGCCCTCGGCCCGGCTCATCTGCCACCAGTATTGTGCCAGGGGTTCCTTTTAGGTGGCCAGCTGGCTTATGCACGTGATTTCATCCGCCGACAGAATCTGTCAGGCGTCCCTGTCGCTACTTCCATCCCACAGAGGGGGGCTGGCCTTGCTCCGTGCTGATGCTGAACCACAGCGCACCGTGTGGAGTCCGCACGGAGTCAGGCGACCTGCTGTCTTCTCCTACCAGCGCCTGGCGCAGGGTCGTCTTTCTGGTCAACACCCCTCCCTGCGTCTCCGTCTTCACTGTATCCAGTGACACCCCTCTCCCGAGCCGTGCTTCTCGGCTTCCTACAATCCTACCATGAGGAGAGAGCTCGAGGGTTAGGTTTTAGGTGGCACTCCAAAGGACTCGAGATGTAGCGCCCGTGTCAGAGAGAGGTTTGTGGGCTCACTTGAAAAATACGCCTCACCTAGAAGAAGGAAAGAGTGCCGTCCTAACTTCTCGTTAGCTGGAGCTGCTCTGATCATTTTTTTAAAGGATCTTTGCTCCTTTTCTGGCTAAATTAAATAACTAAGCTTTTTCTCAGTCTTGGAAAAAATGATTTAATTTCATCACATCAACCCTAATTTTAATCTAAGATTTTGGGCAACAGTTTTTTATAATAAGTTGAATCATTCTTAAGTGCACTAACTTTGCATTAATAAAAATGTATATAAAAGAAATACCTATTTTTAAATTAGGCTCGAAAGTTGACATTCTGTTTTACCGGTGATGAATTATGACATACGACATCTTTGATTTTATATAGAGATAGAGATAGAGACATAATGTAGCCTCCATGGTATTTATCTTCATTCCATTCTATTATTTTATCATGGACAAACAGAGTCATCTCAGAATATATGTGGCACAAAACATTCTATCTGTTTAAATGATAATTATATTAAATAGATTATTTCCAAGATGTTGAAGGTGCTTCAGGATTTCTTTTCTTTCCTTCCTTCTTTCCTCCCTCCCTCCAACCCTTTCTTTCTTTCTTTCTTTCTTTCTTTCTTTCTTTCTTTCTTTCTTTCTTTCTTTCTTCCTTTCTTTCCTTCTTTCTTCTTTTTTCTTTGATTCCTTCTTTCTTTTGTTTTATCTCATGTCCATTTAGTTAATATACAGTGTGATATTAGTTTCAGGTGTACAATTTAGTGATTCAACACTTCCCTACGCCACCCAGTGCTCACATGACAAGTGCCCTTCCTAAACCCCATTACCTATTTTACCCCTCACACCTTACCTCTGGTACCATTAGTGTGCTCTCTATAGTTTAGAGTCTGTTTCTTGGCTTATCTCTCGTTCTCTTCTTTTTTCTTTTGCTCATTTGTTTCTTTTCTGAAACTGCATATATTGGTGAAAAAAATATGGTATTTGTCTTTCTCTGACTTACTTCACTTAGCATTATACTCTCTAGTTCCATCCACATCATTGCAAATGGCAATATTGCATTCTTTTTAATGGCTGAATAATATTCCGTGGTATGTATATGTGTGTGTGTGTGTGTGTGTGTACACCACATCTTTATCCATTCACCTGTGAGTGGAAACACTTGGGCTGTGTCCACAATTTGGCTATTGTAAATAATGCTGCTATAAGCATAGGGTTGCATATATCTCTTTAAATTAGTGTTTTTGTATTTTGGGAGGGTTAATACCCAGGACTGTGATTATTGGATCATAGGGTAGTTCTAGTTTTGTTTTGTTTTGTTTTGTTTTCAGGAATTTCCATACTGTTTTCCATTGGCTGCACCAGTTTGTATTCCCACCAACAGTGCACAAAGATTCCTTTTTCTCCACAGCCTTGCCACCCAGGAGCCTTCAGGATTTTCTACATGTAGTATCATGTCATCTGCAAATAGTAGAAGTTTTACTTCTTCCTTACTAATTTGGACGCCTTTTATTTCTTTTTGTTGTCTCATTGCTGTGGCTAGGACTCAGTACTATGTTGAATAAAAGTGGTGAGACAGAATATCCTTGTCTTGTTCCTGACTGTGTGGAGAAAGCTCTCAGTTTTTCTACATTGACTATGATGTTTGTCGTGAGCTTCTCATACGTGGCTGTAATATGTTGAGGGGTGTATGTTTCCTCTAAAAACATACTTCATTGGTGAATGGATGTTGTATTTTATCAAATGCTTTTTCTACATCTATTGAAATGGTTATATGATTCTTCTCCTTTGTTCTATTGATGAAATGTATCACATTTATTTGCAAATACTGAACCACCGTTTGCATCTTGGGAATAAATCCCACTTGATCATGGTGAATGGCTTTTCTAATGTATTGTTGGATTCTGTTTGCTACTATTTTGTTGAGTATTTTTGCATCTGAGATCATCAAAGATACTGGAATGTAGTTCTCTTTGTGTGTGTATGGTGTCTTTATCTGGTTTTGGTATCAGGGTAATGAGGCCACACAGAATGGATTGGGGAGTTTTCTTTCTTCTATTTTTTGGAATAGTTTGAGAAAAATAGATATTAACTCTTCTTTAAATGTTTGGTAGAATCACCAAATGTTTGGTAGAATTCACCTGTGACACTGTCTGGTCCCAGACTTTTATTTGTTGGGAGTTCCTTGGTTATTGAGTCAATCTCCTTGCTAGTAATCAGTTTATTTAAATTTTCTATTTCTTCCTGTTTCAGTTTTGCTAGGTTGTATGTTTCTAGGAATTTATCCATTTCCTTTAGGTTGTCCAATTTGTTGGCATATAGTTTTTCATAATATTCTCTTATAACTGTTTGTATTTCTATGTTATTAGTTGTTTTTTTTTCTCCTCTTTCATTTGTAATTTTATTTGAGTGTTTTCTCCTTGTTTTTTGATGAGTCTGCCTCAAGGTTTTTGAAATTTGTTTATCTTTTCAAAAAACCAGCTCCTGGTTTCATTGATCTGTTCGACTGTTTTGTTTTTGTTTCTGTTTTTGTTTTTGGGGTTTGTTTTGTTTTGTTTTGTTTTTTAGCTTCCATATCATTTATTTCTGCTCTAATCTTTATTACTTCCTTCCTTCTGCTAGTTTCGGGTTTTGTTTGCTGTACTTTTTCTATCTCCTTTAGGTATAAGGTTAGATTGTTTATTTCAGGGCTTTCTTGCTCCTTGAGGTAGACCTGTATTGCTATAAAGTTCCCTCCTATAACTGTTGTGTTCTCATTTTCATGAAATGAAATGGTTGTGGTTGATTTCTGATTTCACAGTGTTCTGGTCAGAAAAGGTGCATGGTATGACTTCGATTTTTTTAATTTGTTGAGACTGATTTTGTGGCCTATTATGACCTATTCTAGAGAATGTTTCATGTGCATCTGAAAAGAATGTGTATTCTGAATGTATTCTGGAAAGAATGTATTCTGCTGTTTTAGGATGGAATGTTCTGAATATATCTGTTAAATCCCATCTGTTCTAATGTGTCATTCAAAGCCATTGGTCCCTTGCTGATTTTCTGAGTGGATGTTCCGTCCATTTATATAAGTGGGGTGTGAAAGTCCCCTACTACTATTGCATTACTATCGATTACTTCCTTTACGTTTGTTATTAACTGTTTTATATATTTGGGTGCTCCCATTGAGGGAGAATAAATATTTATAATTGTTATATCTTCTTGTTGGATTGTTCCCTTTATTATCATATGATGTCCTTCTTTGTACCTTGTTACAGTCTTTGTTTTAAAGTCTATTTTGTCTGACGTAACTATTGTTACCCCAGGTCTTTTGGCATCCATGTGCGTGATAAGTATTTCTTTCTCCCTCGCTTTCAACTGCAGGTGCTTTAAAATCTTAAGTGCGTTTCCTATAGGCAGCATATAGACAGGAGTCTTGTTTCGTCATCCGTTCTGCACCCCGTGTCTTTTGACTGGAATATTTAGTCCACTTAAATTCAAAGTAACGATTGATGGAGAATGTTTTCATTGACATTTTATTACCTGTTTTAGGGTTATTTCTGAAGGTTTTCCCTGATCCTTTCTTCTCTTTCTCTCTTTCATGTTTTGCTGGGTTTCCTCAGTGATATATTTGGATTTCCTTCTCTATTCTTTGCATTAGAATTTTTGGATTTATGGTTACCATTTGGCTTATATATAGCATTCTTGGCTGTAGCAGCCTATATGAAGTTGATGGTTAAGTCTGAACACACTCTTGACCCCTCTCCTCCCATGTCTTAAGTATATAAGGTCGTATCTTACATTCTTTTATTTTGCACTTGACTAATCTTTTTACAGCAATATTCATTTTTGCTGCTTTTATGTTTTCTACTTTCCTACTGTCAATTTTGGTATTTCCTTTCCATTCAAATTATCCCCTTTAACACTTCTTGCAGGACTGCTTTAGTGGTCGTCACGAATTCCTTTAGTTTTTGTTTATCTGAGAAACTCATTATCCCTCCTTCTATTCTGAATGACAGACCTGCTGGAGAGAGTATTTTGGGTTGCAGATTCTTTTTCTTTCAGCACTTTGAATATATCATGCCATTGGATATATCATGTATATGAAATTGGCTTGCCAATTTCTTCTGAAAACTTCCCTGATAGACTTATGGGGTTTCCCTTGTATATAACTGCCTTCTTTTATCTTACTGCTTTTAAGATTTTTTCTTTATCACTACATTTTGCCATTTTAATTACAATGTTTCTTGGTATAGATCTGCTTTTGTTGATTCTGTTGGGGATTCTCTGTGCCTCCTGGATCTGGATATCTGTTTTCTTTTCCAGATTAGGGATGTTTTCAGCTATTAGTTCTTCAAATGAAATTTCTGTCCCCTTTTCTCTCTACTTTTTCTGAGATCCCTATAATCTGAATGTTATTATGTTTGATGGAGTCACTGAGTTCTCTAAGTCTATTCTCATTTTGCATAATTCCTCCTTCTCTCTTTTATTTAGCTTCATTACTTTCCATTAATCTGTCTTCTAGGTCATTAAGTCATTCCTCTGCTTGTTCCAGCCTCCTGGAAACACACATCAAATGTATTTCTCATTTGTTTATTGAACGCTTTCTCTTTACTAAGTTATCTTTTAGCTCTGTGTTAAGAGCCTCACTGATGTCTTCTACTCTTTTGTCAAGTCCAGTGAGTATCCTTATGATCATTACTTTAAATTCTCTATCACGTATATTACTTGTGTATGTTTTGCTTAGATTTACGGCCATGACCTTGTTCTGTTCTTTCATTTGAGACAAATTCCTCTGTCTTTTCATTTTGTCTAAGTCTCTATGCCTGTGTGTGTGTGTGTGTGTGTGTGTGTGTGTGTGTGTGTGTGCGTGTGTTAGGAAATTCAGGCTTCAAGGTACTAAGTTGGGAGTGTTGTAGCCCTGGAAGGAAGTAGGGGTGAGGGTGAGTTACATGGAAAGCTGTACCAAGGGAGACACTCTTGGGGAGGTCAGAGACCCAAGCCACAGTTTGTCTAAAATGCCAAGATTTAATCAGAAGATTACAGAAGGCTCCCACTCTCTCACACCACACTCACCACACTTCAGGCCTCCAAAAGAATAGCAGTGCATGACAGCTAAAAGGGCTGCAAGACACTGACTCTAAGCAAAACTCTTAGGGAAACTAAAAGTGAAGTGGAAATGAAAAAGAAGACCCTTACAGAAATGTGAAACCTCTACCACCTATAGCTGTAGTGTACTTTAAACATAGCTCAACTGCCAGCCAGAGTAACATCAATCCTCACACTAAAGGTTTAGTTACCTTAGTTCCTGTCACCTAACAAAACATGTCTGGTTTCCAATTGAAAGAAAGAATACAAGGTATCTGAAGTGCCAAGAAAAACAATATACAATCAGGAGAGACAAAGCAATCATCAGGACCAGACTCAGATGCTGGGATTACTAACAGGATATTTAAAATAACTAGAATTAGTAGGCTAAGGGCTCTAACAGAAAAAGTATAAAATATGCAAGAGCATGTATATTATAAGCAGAAAGATGGAAACCAAGAAAAAAATCAAAAGGAGATTCTAGATGTAAAAAACATTGAAAAATAATGAAGGATACTTTTGTTAAGCTCATCAATAGAATGGATATGATTGAAAGGAAAAAAATCATTGAACTTGATTTATATTAATAGAAACTTCCCAAACTGAGATGCAAGGAGAAATAATAATAATAATAATAATAATGCACAAACACGGAAAATCCAAGACCCGTCAGACATTTTTAAATGTTTTATCAGATGTATAATTGAAATACCAGAAATAGAACAGAGCAGAAGAAATATTTGAAAGTAATACCATCCAAGTACATTTCAAAATTAATGACAGATGCCAAATAACAGATCCAAGGAGTTCAGGGAATACCAAGCAGAATAAATACTAACAGACACACACACACACACACACACACACACACACAACCCTAAGCATATCATATTTAAACTATAGAAAACTAAAGATGGAGAAAATCTTGAAAGAAGGCAAAGTTAAAAAAAATAGATTGCCTTTTATACAGAGAAAAAAAGGATAAAACTTATTGTAGTGGACCTTTCCTCAGAAATCAAATAAGCAATAAACATGTGAAATATTTAAAATGTTGAAAGAAAAAATCAGACACATCAACATCTAATTCTCTTTTTTAAAGGTTTTATTTATTTATTTAAAAGAGAGAGAGCACAAGTGGGAGGAGAAAAGACAGAGGGAGAGAGAGAATCTCAAGCAGACTCTATGCTTGCATAGGCCTGACATGGGGCTCGATCCCAGGACCCTGAGATCATGACCTGAGCCAAACCCAAGAGTCATGCTGAACCAACTATGCCACCCAGGCGCCCCAACATTTAATTCTATATCCAATGAAATTATTCTTTAAAAGTGAAGGAGCAATGGGAGCCTGGGTGGCTCAGTGGGTTAAAGCCTCTGCCTTCGGCTCAGGTCATGATCTCAGGGTCCTGGGATGGAGCCCCGCATCGGGCTTTCTGCTCGGCAGGGAGCCTGCTTCCTCCTCTCTCTCTGCCTGCCTCTCTGCCTACTTGTAATCTCTCTCTGTGTGTCAAATAAATAAATAAAATCTTTAAAAAAAAAGTGAAGGAGCAGTAATAATTTTCTAAGGCCAACATAAAAAATAAATTGATGGACTGATGCAAAGTCTTATGTGCAACCACTCAGCTCTGACTTTTATAAAATTTGCAGTTATCATCACTTACTATACATGCTCCACATGAGCAGATTATCTCTCCGCCCGTCCAGCTAGGTTTCTAGATATCTAATATCCCTTTATTTATCCACCTACTGACCTATCTGTTCATTTCTCTATCTGTCCAACTATTTCTTCCATCTTTCTGGTTTCCAGCCATCACCTTCCCCAGAGTATTACAGTTAGAAGAAAACTCAGGAGATACGATATTGAAGGATGTGTAAGGTGACTGAAGTGAAAGTGTCCCTCTGCTTCTACTAGGTCTTTATGGAGTATGATGATGTATAAATATATTTTGTTTCTTCAATTGAGTCTAGCTATTGTATCATGTTGAAGTGCAAGCATGGTATCTAAGAGCTGCACAGATTGGGACACCAAGTTAATCTCATCCATCGGTGACTTTAGCAATATCGGACACATTAACTTCCAGCAAACACGAGCCAAGAAGGCAGCGAAACTGTCAGGAAAGCCAAGGTCAGTCTCGTCATCCCGGGGCTATAGTGACTGCAATGGCTGTTAGTTCACAGCTTAACGAGAGCAGATTTTACTATCAGATCAAGCCATCAGACATAATAAGTACACACACAAAAAATTCAGTAAAATAAAACCAAAATTCACAACAGAGAAGCTAACACCTGGAAGACTTGGGAACCCTGATGACAGACTTGTACGCGAGGCTCCAGCTGCGTTTGCTAGCACACGGCTAGACTGTAGGTTAGTTTCCGTGCTCTCTTTCTTTCTATGGTGTTTCCTCGAATGTGAATCAATATCCATCTATGAAATGTGTGCCTTCTTTTTAATTCTTCCTCTGGACTGCTCATAGGCAAGCACTTCATTTCCTAGCTTCTATCCCAATTTGTGGGTTTAAATTTTCTATCTCTCGATTATTTTACTCTGCTTGCCATAGCATCTTTTAAATTAGTTCCTCTACGTGACCCATTTAATTTGTTTTAAAATATATTGGCATCAATACTTTTAATTTTTTCATGCTCTCTATTCCAATTTCATCACATCGTATTCCTTTGATAAGGATGTAAAGTATTTCAAAATCTGTGAGTACTGAAAATTGTCTTAATTATTTATTTTCTAAATTGTCTGCTTATTCTGAGGTCAGTTTTATTGTTCATTCATTTCTATTTTCTCTTTCATGCTCCAAATTTTTGTTGCCATCTGTTGACACTATGTTCCAAACCAGTGGTTGAATCAATAGTACGATTGGTTTTGCATATTTCCCTTGGCTATGCAGGCCTTTATAGGGTCAGTTCTCGTGCTGGTCTATGGCCCTGTTAGTTTGATCCCCAGACCTGTCAAGGTAACTAATCTAGTCCTGCTTCCGAGGACTAGGAACAGAAATAAGGATAAAATGAACTGCATTTACCTGTAGAATGTGAAGTTAAAGAATGTTCTTTTGGGGCGCCTGGGTGGCTCAGTGGGTTAAGCATCTGCCTTCAGCTCAGGTCCTGATCCCAGGGTCCTGGGATCGAGCCCCACACCCAGGTCCCTCCCCCCAGCTCGTGTATGCTTGCTCACGCTCCCTCCCTCTCTCTCTCTGTCTGTCTGTCTTGCAGGAGTGCGTGTGCACATGCTCTCTCTCTCAAGTAAATAAATAAATACAATCTTTTAAAAGAAAAGAACATCCTGTTTGCTTCTCTGTACATTTAATGTGTTACTGTTTACTTCTCTATGTAATTTAATTTAAAGTAATTTAACACACCATGTGCATTTGTGTGTACCCTGCCCTTGACTTTGATGTGGCTTAGCTCCTCACTGGACAGCTAGGTTGGAATGTAATCTAGTTCCGCTGCAATCATCACAGCTATGGTCTTCACTGAGATTTCTGGCATGCACCTGAGCCATATGAAATGGCTGCCAGCACATTGTAGGACCACCGTGTTTACAAAATGGGTCTAGTCTCAGGTATTTGGAAAGGGTCGGTGGAGAATTCTGAAGATCATACATGAACCTCATTCAAAATACCATCCGTACCGATCATTCTTTGGTGCAGATTTTGAAGCTCTAAGTTTGTAGCACCATCTGACCTGCGTATACTGCCTTTTAGCATCCCTAATACCCTATTTCCACTGACTTCCTTTGGTCTCTAGAGGAGAAAGTATCTCCACTAATCTCAATATGTAGAGTGATGGGGCAGAGCCTCTATCTCAAGGGGCGTCTAGAACAGTAGACTCCAAGAATGCCTGAGGCATCTTTACTTGTATGTTATAGGAAAGGTGCAGAAAGCCCTCACTCAAAATAATGTGCTATAACCAAGTTCAGAGTCAAAGATGGAGTGGGATTACTGGTATCCGCAAAGAAGACCAAGACTGAGGGGTTGAGGGGTTAAAAATAGAGGAGGTAGCCACAGAAGACAGGGTTCCTAGACAGAAAAAAAAGGAAAGGAAAAGAAAGGAAAGGAAAGGAAAGGAAAGGAAAGGAAAGGAAAGGAAAGGAAAGGAAAGGAAAGGAAAGGATAGTTGTGTTAGTTTAAAAATATAGTAGCATCTTCTTATGTAACCATCATGTCACTCTTCCCTTCTTGCTGTGAATTTGGCGGTTAGTTCAGTTTTATCTATAGGTCAGCCTCAGACAACAGTGTGGTGACCTCACTGTAACACATGAACAATGCAGTCTACGCTGACCTTATATTTCCTTCATCTTCTCGACCCTGTGACATCCATTTCCAGCTTAATTCAGCATCACACTTCTAAGAGCTCAGCCTTGACACTGGTATAACCCACAACTATCCTATCACTGAAGTACAAAATACTGTTCTTTGCACACAATCTCAGAATGTGTCATAATAAGCTGACTTTTCATCTCAAAAGAACTTCTAAAATCATTATAAAAAATAAACAAGAAGACATATTTAGTATTCCAAGTAAAATGCCTGCTACACCACAGGCTCTCAATGTTAATTCCTTTCTCCCTTTGCCCAAGATAAATTCAATGATCAATTAAATTTCTCCAATCCAATTTTCACTCAGCATGCTATTGATAATTACATACCTGCAGACAACTATATTACAAATGTATTTATTTTAAAGAAACTAACCCTTCAAAAATTTTATGCATGGGTATGAGAAAAGATCTATTTTCTACAAACATTTACTGAATATAAGAAAAAGAAAAGTTTGCAATTGTAATTGTACAGCTCAGGGATGTATCCAAAGGAATCGCCCATGTATATATAACACCTGGATAAAGTCATAAAAGATCAGCAGCTCTCCAGAAGATCCAAGGTGTCTTGTCTACACCGTTCTTCCTCTCAAATTCAACCATTACTTAGATTTCTAAAATGATAGATCAGTGTATACCTAGATACTTAATGGGCACATACCAAGTGCATTTGTTTGTTTCCTGCATATTACTTTGATGTGGGTTAGCTCTTCACTGGATAGCTGGGTTGCACAAGGGCACATTGCAAATAGTGGAGACAGGGGCTACAAATCTACTGAAGGTTCAGCGCTGGCTTTAGCTGTAGTGCGTTGGTGCAAAAAAGGCCAAGTCGACCAGATGTAAGGAGAGTGAATTAAACTTTACCCAATAGTGACGAGAGTGGAAAATAAAACCCCCTCACCTTTATTCCATCAAAGAGATCACAGATGTTTTAAGTAAGACTTTTTTTAAATATAGTAACAGAAAAATAAATATTCTTATCTCATCTTAGATAAATTTCTACCCACATTCATCAGTGGAAAAAACACTCATTTTTCAAGGTTTGGTTTACTGCCCCATTCTTGGGAAAGACACAGTTTTTATTCTTCCATCAAAAATCATGACTTTCACTTCACATTAATTGCATTATAACATTTTTCATACCCAGGACCATACTTGAGATTTATATTAAATGCCTTTCTGTGTGACATAGTAAACAAGTTGAGGAAAGAATGATATTTTATTCATAATTATTCCCAAGTCACTATAACTGTGTCTATTTTATTAGCTCTTAATAAATAATTGTTGAATAGTTGATGTTAAAGTACAACATGAATTAAACATGGGATTAAAAATTCCACAAAAGAAGCTGTGTGATGGGTTGAATTAGTTGAATATTTATTTTAGCAGTATGTATTTTTGTATTTCTCTTATTCTACTTACTGTAGAAAAATTGGAAACTATGAACAAAGGAAAAAAAGACAGAAATTCATAATTTCATGATGCAGATAATCACAACTAAATTGTGACTGATGAATTGTTTGAACTCCCTATTTTTATCAGCACTCTGAATTATTTTTTGAGAATACACATGACATTTCTGCACTCCAAATTTTGTTCTTCTCATATTTAAAGTTAAGAAATATAATTTCAATGTTACACAAAATAACAATAATAAAAACAAAAGCTACCATAACTAATATTTTGTGGCCAGAATGACTCTTTAGTCTCATCTCTAGTGTTCATTCTGTATTAGAAAATAATTAAGGGGCACCTGGGTGCCTCAGTGGGTCAAAGCCTCTGCCTTCGGCTCAGGTCATGATCTCAGGGTCCTGGGATCAAGCCCCACATTGGGCTCCCTGCTCGGCAGGAAGCCTGCTTCCTCCTCTCTGCCTAGTTGTAATCTCTCTCTCTGTCTTTCAAATAAATAAATGAAATCTTTAAAAAAAAATTAAAATTTTGATGTCTTCATGTTTTTCTGAAAAGCAATTAAGATTTTTTTCCTGGGTACTAGAGGGAAATTTTATATTTTAAAAATTATAAAAAATTTACTGCAAATTAACAACATGTATTTTTTCAAATTAATTAATTAAAATTACTAGGTGTTCCTATATAACTATTCCATTTTTTAAGATATTTTGTATTATAAAAATATTTTACAAATTTACATATTGTTGAAATGAATATTGTTTAGTTAAAACTGCCTGTTCACTAAAGACTACTCTTTGTTTTTTACATAAATTATGTGAAATGGAACAGCTGAGAGAAAAGACAGCATGTCAATTTTTTAAAAGGGAAGGCAGTGTTAATTTGTTTTTACAAATAATACTCCTCTTGGATCATTCTGGTAGTCAACTTCCTGTGATAGATCTTTGCTTTGCTGTCCATTTATGACAACATGCACATGTCACTTTTCATAAGGGCTTATAATTTGTTTCTAAATTAACAATTAGATTTACCTTAATTTTTTTACTTCAAACATAATGGGCCATAGCTTAGAAGTGAGCAGTCAGAAAAATCATTGAATATATAAAAATGCTAAATAATATTTATTGCTATTGAAATGAAAATAATTCAGTCATATAATATGCAAAAATGTTGATCCCGAGTATCTCCAGTGAAATCACTCATAATTGATTTTGACCGTGAAGAAAGGGAAAAAAAACAGTAGGGAAAAAAGGTACAGTAAGGGAACAAAAAGAACAACCCTAAACTATTTTGTATTACTCATCCAAAAATAATTGATTACGATGCAAGTAATTGATTATGTTTCAACAAATATTGATAATTTTGCCTTTCTGGTTTTGTTCAGGTTTTGTCAGATTCATCCACGTTTTACATGAATCTATAGCTTGTTCATTCTGTTTGCTGGGTAGTAGTCTACTCGAGGAGTGAATTAAACATTTTTATCTATTAGAAAATGTCATTTTCCCCCAGTTTGGAACTATGGTACGTAATGCTGTTATGAATATTCTCCGTGCACATATATTTACCATTCTGTTGGGTATGTATTAAAAAGCATACTTTTTAGGGCGCCTGGGTGGCTCAGTGGGTTAAAGCCGCTGCCTTCGGCTCAGGTCATGATCTCAGGGTCCTGGGATCGAGGCCCGCATCGGGCTCCCTGCTCGGCGGGGAGCCTGCTTCCCCCTCTCTCTCTCTGCCTGCCTCTCTGCCTACTTGTGATCTCTCTCCCTCTGTGAAATAAATAAATAAAATCTTAAAAAAAAAAAAAAGCATACTTTTTAGATGAAAACATACGTTCATCTAGACAATAGAAAACAGTTTTCCAATGTGCTGGTACGGTTCACATTCCAACCAGCAATCTGTGAGCATTTCATTTGTTTTATATTCTCACCAACATTTGGTATTAGTGATACTTATAATTTTAGCCATTTTGCTGTGTACAAATATTGAGGATTTAATTTACATTTTCCTGATGAAAAATAACGACTTCTTGCCACTTTTGTGAAGTGACTATGTAAGTAATTTACCCATATTCCTTTGGTTGTCTTTTTTTTTCTTATGGATTTATTTTTCTTGATATATTCTGGGTATGACTTCTTGGTTGGTTATGTGTACCAATAATTATTTATCCCAGTCGGTGCCATAATTTTGAATCTCTTAATGATGAATTCTTTTGAAGAGAAAATCACTGTTTGAATGTGATCCAGTTTGTCAGGTTTTTTCTCTTACAGTGAATGCCTTTTGCGTGCTCTGAAGAAATCTTTTTCCCACCCCACCGTCAGTGAGATCGACCCTGCTCTCGCCTCTAAGCTTCACGTCACATTCCACATTTAGATCCACAATCAGCCCAGTATAGTTTTTATGTACCCTGTAAGGTAGGTGTAGAATCATTCATTTTCTTATGGATATTCCACAGGGGAAATATTTTCTCCAGTGCTCTGAGTGCATACGCGTGAAAGTGAATCACAGTGTACAGTAAGGAGTTAAGAGGGAACAGGTGCTTTGGGATTTCACAAGTGCTTCTTCTGTGGGCACAAATTACAGATGCTTCTGATCTTGATCTTGTAAACTCATTCGACTTGTCGCCAGTGTTGTAAAACTCATTCCACCCAATTTTGGGGGTTTGTTTTTGGATTCTTTGATATGTTTAGCAGTTTATTTTGGTATTGATACCACACTGTTTTAGTTATTATAGCTTTATGGTAGGTGTTGATTTTATGGTAATGAAAGTCTTCCATTTCATCCTTCATCTTCATTGTCTTCACTATTCTTGGCCCTTTGTATTTCCACATCTTTAGAAGCAGCTTGCAGATTTCCACAAAACAGCTTGCTAAACATTTTTATTATGATTACACTGAATATTTAGATCAATAGAGGATAACTGCAATATTTAAAATATAGATACTTATAATTAATGAGCATGTTATATACTTCCGTTTTTTAAGCATTTACATTTTTCTCTTGATCATATTTTATTATTTCCCCTATAAGATCTTGCATAACTTTTGCTGGACTAGTTCCTAGACATTTGATATTTTAATGTTCAGACATAATTCTGTTTATGTAACTTCTAATAACTTTGCTATTCTACTTCAGAAATCATTTGTGCTATCAGTCTAATAGTAGTCCAAGGGTGAATTACCAGAGCAAGAGGGACTGACGTAATATTTCTGTGGGTTGCTCAGTTTAGCCTTTGGAATAGCCCATGGTGTCCCCAAGTGAAATCCTAGGGGTTTTATTAGGACTTTTCGACCTTGGCAGGTCCTGAACCCCGTAAGTCTGCCAAAAGTTCTACGTACTTTATCTTCTCAAATACCATTAAACGTGGGGAATCAGCTCAAATGTCACCTGTGCAGGGAAAACAGCTCAGCTGTCAGACTCGCCTCTCACTAATCCCTTTTCTTCCATATGATCAGATGATTGGTCCACAGGGTGTCAATATCATATCGTCAGTGTCAAAATTGACAACTTTGTTTCCTAACTTATAACTAAGAAAACATACTTTAGCAAACTACACATCTCATAAAAAATTTGTTGAGCTGATTGAAAGCACTAATATCCATAGCTTATCCCCAATAATTCCAATTTGGTAAAATACCTGGGCGCATATATCGTTCATATTGTACTGCATGTTTGAAATTGGGTTCATATGCCATATGCTTTGCCAGTAACACAGGTAATTCTGGTATTTTCTCTTGAAGACCATAATTTTAAAATACTACTTGAAAGTGAAAATGAATCATGATACTTCTCTGGGGGTTAAAAGAGAATGTATACTTTGCATATTCAAAAGTGATGCCCCTGTGTTACAACTTTAACATTCTCCTTCACTTAATAGCAAGCATCCCTGTTGTCAAATCCTTTCCACCCAACTGTGCGTTGTTAATAACGATGATAGAGATATCAAATATGCCATTTCCAAAGTGAACAGCCAGCATCCTTCTTGGCCAGCATTCTTTTTAAGCCATGATAATATTTTTGAGATGTATTTATTTATTTTTAGAGAGAGAGAGCGAGCATGCCCATGAGCAGGGGAGGGGCAGAGGGAAAGGGAGACAGAGAATCTCAAGCAGACTCTCCGCTGAGCACAGAGCCTGTCGCGGGACTCCATCCCACCGCCGTGACATCATGATCTAGGCCGAAATGAAGAGTTGGTCGCCAGGCACCCCAGTCTGCTTTTTAAAAGCAGTAGTATTGGGGCGCCTGGGTGGCTCAGTGGGTTAAGCCTCTGCCTTCAGCTCAGGTCATGATCTCAGGGTCCTGGGATCGAGTCCTACATCGGGCTCTCTGCTCAGCAGGGAGCCTGCTTCCCCTTCTCTCTTGTGATCTCTCTCTCTCTCTCTCTGTCAAACAAACAAATAAAAAATCTCAAAAAAAAAAGCAGTAGTATTTTCATTTATAAGTTATTCACAACATATTTGTACTGGAAATATTCAGGACATTTGGAAAACAGAATATGTAAGAGCTGTCCAAATTTGGGTTCTTCAATATACTTCACTGCTGTATATTTAAGGTATTCCTTTGGGACAAAAACTATTTGACCATTTATCATGGGATTTTATCTGTGTACATTATTTTATTGAATTGCTTATTTTTTATAATAACATCAATGAATCGCTTTAAGATAGAGAAGGTAAAGTGTTTTGAAGTTACTGTTTTTCCTCATTATGATCTCACTTTCCTCTGACTAAATAAACCCACACATTATTATTTAATGTCATTGTCCAAGTTAGCTAAAATTAATTAAACTATGATGATGTGTGATTATCAATGCTTGCTTATTCTGTGGCTCTTATAACTTTAGTGATATTAGCTTCAAATTATTTCTAATTTCTTTAAATTTCACTACTTCTGCCTTCTAAATTATTAGAAGGTGTTTTGTTGTTTTTCTTTGAAAAAAATGTTTTAAAAAAAAATTGAAGTTAGGGGCACCTGGGTGGCTCAGGTGGTTAAGCATCTGCCTTCGGCTCAGGTCATGATCTCAGGGTCCTGGGATCGAGCCCCGCATCGGACTCTCTGCTCAGCAGTGAGCCTGCTTCCCCTTCTCTCTCTGCCTGCCTCTCTGCCTACTTGTGAGCTCTCTCTGTCAAATAAATAAATAAAATCTTAAAAAAAAATTGAAGTGAATTTTGTTTGTTAATTTAGAAACAAGATAAGAAATTATGAAAAGTAACATATGCATATTGGTATAAGTGAACTACAAAGGATATACATTAGAAAATAAGTTATAGAATATTGACTATTAAATGAAACCATCAAGGAGTATCCATTTGTAAAAACAAGCAGCATTCTTTTTAAATTTTGTTCATATACTATTGATGCAGCCTGTTTTTCTCAGCCATTCCACTCCTTATAATTTATTCAAAATATCTTCAATGTACATGCAGTTTTACCTAAAATTTATATAGTCCAATATTTAGATTATAAAAAATTGACTTTTTATATGAAAAGTCCTTGAAAAATGGAAAAATATGAATTCCATTAAAATTATGTNCGGGGCGCCTGGGTGGCTCAGTGGGTTAAAGCCGCTGCCTTCGGCTCAGGTCATGATCCCAGGGTCCTGGGATCGAGGCCCACATCGGGCTCTCTGCTCGGCAGGGAGCCTGCTTCCTCCTCTCTCTCTCTGCCTGCCTCTCTGCCTACTTGTAATCTCTCTCTCTCTGTGTCAAATGAATAAATAAAATCTTTAAAAATAATAAAATAAAATAAAATTATGTTAAAGACCATTTGATTTTTTTTAATTTCNTCTCTCTCTGTGTCAAATGAATAAATAAAATCTTTAAAAAAAATAAAATAAAATAAAATTATGTTAAAGACCATTTGATTTTTTTTAATTTGAGGCAATTCATCATTTGACATAATTTCATTATAACTTGATAAATGTGAATTATAAAATGTTACCATACCATGCATATCGTGAAGAGCTGAAGACAGAAAAACTTAATCATTTTCTACAAATTTACTATGTACTATAGATTAAATTGAAGAGTCAACCCTAACCCTAATATTAGGGGATTTTGTGTTCCTCAGTTGTTATTAGTGGGAAGTATTAGATTTATGTGAGTCGACACAAAGTCTAAAAAGCCAAAAATGCCATGTATGTTACCTTTACAAAAAGTTAAGAATGTACATAAAAAGAATATTCAATGAAACTCTGAGTGACTATAAATGATGGATTATGGATGACTTTTATTTTCTTCTTTGTATTTATCCGATTTATTAAAATTTTATATTATGATCATAGAGCATATTCATAGAGTATACTTCTATTTTATTTATAATAGAATACATTCTATTATAATTTGTAATAAAAAATACCTGTAGTTAAAATAAGTATTAAAATCATCTTCAATACTGCAGTTTCTTACAATAAAAAACCTAAGTCTTACCATATGATCCAGCAATCGTGCTCCTAGGTATTTAATCTGCAGATTTAAAATGTATGTCTGCGTAGAAACCTGCATGTAAATGTTAATAGCAGCTTTATTCATGATTTCTAAAGACATGATTTCTAAAGTTTTCTAGAAGCAGCCAAGACGTCCTTCAACCTATAAAGAGATAAACAACTATGAAACAATGTACAGTGAGTTATTATTCAGAGATAAAGAGAAATGAGCTATCAAACTACAAAAGACATAGATGAAACTTAAATGTGTGTTGCCAAGTTAAAGAAGCCAGTCTGAGAGAAGGTGAACTGTTTGATTTCCGTTGTCTGCCTGATCAGCTAGTGCTGTGATGGGAGGGTTGAACAGGCGAAGGACAGGGCATTCCGAGGGTGCAGAAGCCATTCTGCATGATACTGTAATAGTAAACATGGCATATCGAGTATTTGTCAAAAACTCATGGAACTTTGCACGTTGACAATTAACCTAAATGTATGCTAATTTTTAAGAAGTCAGGAGTTCAGCGATCCCAAGATGGAATGCAGAAAATGTCAAAATAATCTAAATGTATTACATGTGTATGAAACAGCCGCCCTGAAGCGGGCGGAGAGAGCAGGTACTGACCTAACTATCTTTGGACATTTAGGGATATAAGACTAAAGGCAAAGTATTATACATAATTTTGTAAATGGGAATTATAAAGTGTACTGTGCTCTAGCTGATAAAATTGTTTCTGACAGGGTACAGGTTAGCAACTGAGACCACTACACACGTATACTGGAACTGAACAATCAACTAAATGGGTGGCAGTGGTGGGAGCCAGGTTTCTCACTGCTGAAGGTGGATCTCACAAAAAAAGCCAGTGGAGGGTTGTACAATGGTTTGTGGTAATGGACTAGAGTTGGAGACCTCCGTATGAACTCATGTTCACCTTAATATAGATACATCTAGTTCCATATAGAAATATTTATAGACATGCTTGCTCAGAAGGGTTTGTATATATAAATTTGCCCTATCAGCTAGAGGGCTCAAGACATCCAGTAACAACATCTAGCACCCAGATTTGATTTCTATGTCATTGTTTAGTAAAAGGAATCCACACTCCTTGGAGAAATGATCGACTCTAAGATTAAGGCAGGAAATATACAAGATGAGACTGAAGCGTCTTGTAGTGCCTGAAAGTAAGGAAGTTATTTAAAATTAAAAATACACAAGAATGGAAGTATGTCAAAAGGTGACAAGAGTCAAGCTCCTGATGCTCAGACTGGAACAATTTGTGCAAAAAGGTAATTAAAATACTATTAAAATACATCCATGAGTCCATGCTGATAAATACAAATAATTAAATAAGTACTTAAATTGGAGACAATGGACAGACCCCTGTGCAGAAAAATTGAAAATAATTGATGTAGATATTCTACCACAAAGAAGCAGAATGTAACTCTCCACTCACTAAGTATGGTCTACATGTAGGACTTTCCCCCACAGAGAATAGTGTGGAAAGACAGGGAAAGATTCCAGTGGAGAAAACTGAAAAATTCTACCTCGGCCAGGTGAGCAGAATTAACATCAGCAGTAATGAGTCATGTTATCAGTATGTACACTTGACAAAATGTGACAAAGATGACACTGTGTCTCTGTGATCCTCTACCCCAAAACACAGACCCCCAGGCTGATCACGAAGCAAGCATTAGATGAATTGCAATAGAAGGGCATTCTACAAATACCTGATCAGGGCTTCTAAACTATCTAGATCATCAAAAACAAGAATAGCCTGAGAAACTGTCCTAACCAAGAGGAGACTTGGTTTCTCTTATATATGTATAATATATATAATATATATTATAATATAATATATATAATATTGTGTTATCTTGGATGGGATCCTGGAGCACAAAAAGGACATTAGGTCAAAACTAGGATAATCTGAATAAAGTGCAGACTTTAATTAATAATGCATTGATATTGGTTCTTACTTGTAACACATGTACCCTATTAATGTAAGATGTTAATACTAAGTAAACTCATGTCAGTTGTATTGGAATTCTTTGTACCATCTTCATAATTTTCCTGTAAATCCTTAACTATTTAAAAATATATAAATGTTTATTTAGAAAACATTTATTTTTATTGAGTTTATTTATTTGTCACTAAATTTCATAAACCTATGTTGAGGTCATGTTTAATATCAGCAATTTAAAACATCATATGTTCAATAATTATTTATTAAGGACTAATAAAAAAGACACAGTGATAGGCACTTGGTTAAAAAAAGGTGAATAAAGCAGTCTTTTTCTCAACTTGTTTGCATTCCAGTGAAGACAGAAATGAATATATTATACAAGTACTATGCTGGTCATGAAGAGCATTATAATTTAATTAAAGTGAAAAGAAAGCCATTATCTAATAGATGAATTAAAAAGGCTTCCCAGATAATGGATAATTAAAATACATCTTGAAATATTAGTGCTCTTTCAATTGACAGTGAGGCTGATGAAATGTAGCTTCCAAGTCAGAGACTTCAGGAGATCTGCAAACTCCTTCTTCACTTCTTGGAAGGCTCCCTTTGGAACCCGGTCATGAAATGAGAAGTCTAAGCCACATGGTTTGTTCAAGTGGATGGAAACCAAGGTGCCCTGATAGGACCCTTAGCTTAACTGCCAGTGGAGACCAGCCATCTTGGATGTTCCAGCCCCCGACCCCCAATCTGTCACCACCTGTCACCTGCACCTGAGTCTGCAGTGAAATGAGACTCTGTGACTGTTGAGAGCAGCTGTAGGTATTTTAATGTGGGAAGAATATAAATAATCTATAGCTAGTAAACCTATAGAATTGTGAGAGACAATGTTTTAAACCATTAACTTTGTGAAGCAACCTAAGTGTTCATTGATAGAATATGGTATGTATACACAATGAAATATTACTCAGCCATAAAAAGAATAAAATCTTGCCACTTGTGACGACATGGATGGACCTAGAGCATATTATGCTAAGTGAAATACGTCAGACAGAAGAAGACAAACACCATATGGTTTCGCTTATATGTGGAATTGGAAAAACAAAACAAATGAACAAAAACTATGAGAACAACAAAAGGAGAAACTGACTCATAAATACAGAGAACAGACTAGTGGCTGCCAACCAGGGGAGGTTGAGGGATGGGCGGAATAGGTGGAGTGGATCAAGAGGTACACCCTTCCAGTCACAAAATAAAGAGATAAAGAGGACAGCACAGGGAAGAGAGTCAATAACATTGTAACAACTTTGCGCGGTGACAGATGTTAGCCATCCTCGTGCTGGTGAGCACAACCCGATGTCTGTAATTGTTGAATTACAGTTGTTGAATTGTGCTGTGTGGTACACGTGAAACTAACATATACCAACCACACTTTAATACATTTTTAAAATAAAAAAAATTAAAACAACTGAATGCCTCAGAATGTCAAGTGCCATAGAGAAGCCAAGCACGATACAACACTAAAAGTGTTGTTTTTATTTAAGGACCTCAAGAGGAGTCATGAATTGAAGACTGACGAGTCAGTGAGGGCAAAGTATTGGTCAGTGACCAGCATGGATGATGTGATCCACAGAAATCGTTTTGGTTACACTTTAAATAAAGTCTACAGGTTTACTTGATAATAGGAAAGAACCAGCAGCATATTAAACTAATGGAGTGATAACAGTTAATTTATGAGAAAGCAGAGGTTTTGGAGTCTGGACCCCAAATTGGAGGTTTGGATTTAAACTGGAAACTGAATCTGTTTTTATTTTTTTCTATAATTCTCTGCATGTTTCAGTCTCCATTCTGAGAATTTCTCAAGTTATCCACTATATAACTGATTTTATTCCTACAGTTTGATATTTGTTCTTCCCATTTTTTTACCCTGGGTTTTACTGCAATTTCATTCATACTTGCCTTGTGAGATATAATTTCAAAAGTAAACTTTTCTGCCTCAACCCAGATATTCCTTTCCTTAAATTGCAGTATTTTATCATAGACCGCCACCTCCTAAAGTGGAGCAATATCAAGTTTTGTCAAAAGAAGAAAGATATAATAAGAAGATAAGTATTTATTAAGGATTATAGAATTTTCCTATTATGTTTGTAAAGATTAAAGATATTAGCATTTCTTATTTTTATAGATCACCCTGCAATTTCATCAGTTAATTCACAAAATGAATTATTTGATTCCTATATCTCCTTCCTTGACATTCTGAGCACTGACACTTTTTTTTTAAGTGTCTAGAAGGAAGAACGTAAAGGCTCTCTTGCTGGCAGGTTGCATGCAGAGTTGAGAATAGGTCATAAAATTTGCGTCTAACAGACGTAGGCTTAAGTCTACAGATCTCCCACTCACTACTTGTCTATGTTTGCATGAGTTTTGAACCTGATTGTCGTCATTCTCACCTGACTGTTAGGTGGATGGCAATATTTAATTCACAAGTAGTCTGAGAGATTTAAATGAAATAAACTGATACTATTGAGCTTTGAATAAGCATTGAAAATAGAACACTGCTAGTAAAAAATGAAATTTACAGATAGACACAGGCAATTGTTAGTTCATTACCATATCAACCTCAGTAATAGGGTCAAAAGATCAAAAAGTGCACATACAGATGAGATGAAGGAGGTTATGAGCACCCACCAACCACTGGCTTTAGGATGTATTACTTATGTGAAGCAGCAGGAAATAACCAAAACCACAGGACACAAGGCCATCACATCTTTGACTACCAGCATGCAAACAAAATTTAGGGCATTTAGAAGTTAAAATTTTAGAAGTACATTTTGTTCTTTATGATTTGAAATTTTTATACAACACGGTTTCTATTTGTCAAACGTCCGGTATTGTCATCTCGTCCCCTTGCTTCTACTTGGCCTCCCAGGTTTGCCGTTTTCTGAGCAAGGGCTGCAGGTCTGACAAGAACCTTGCCTTCGGCTCAGCCTCTGTCTACTCACTGGTATGAGTGTAGACAGTGTTGCCATTATGTAACGGACAGGACTCTTATCTCGATACTGACAGTTTCCTTCCTACTTGGTTACCGCGAGTCAAAATTTCTCGGCTCTCTCTTTAGTCATCTTGTCTGTGAGTTACTTAATAATCAAGTTTATTGCATTATTAGGAATAACAATGGATGGATGGGGTGTGCACATGGGCTTTAACGCTGCTCTGTCAGTTCCTGTTCCCAGCATCAGTGGAATTTGACAGTAGATTCTGTTCTGTGCGGTTTCTTTCACAAAGCCATGCCTTAAGATATAATTAGGAACTTGGCAATAGTACCATGATAAATGTTCAGTATTCTGAAATGATCTTTTTTCCCCACATCAATAAGCTTTATGCCACATCTACAGGCAGTCATTCAAAATTTCTTAATGATGGTGATTGCGGCATTTTGCTGACTATTCTGCAGTCGCTATAGCTGTAAGAGCTGACAATTAACTTCAAAGAAACTGAACTCGTGTCGCAGCCTACACTAAGCATAATCCACATGCTGTCCAAATTGCATATGGGCGATTCAGATGTGAAAGATGACACTGAATTTTGCTGTGTTGGCAGCAGTTCTAATAAACAAAAAAACTCAAATACCAAATAAGAAAATCAGATTTGACAACATCTGGTGTTAATAACGTGTACAGAGGAAGGTATAGAGGATCCAAGAAAAGGCAAAGGAGAAAAAGAACAACAAAACATAAGAGCAATTTATGTGTCCTTGACAGCAAGGAAACAGAGCGCTCCAAAGTGACCCACCTACCTTAGTAATCATGCCATCCTAGCTCTGATTTCTTCCTTCTAGTCCGGTAAAGACAACTATGACAGGAATCAGGAAGTATTTGACAACAGGCTATTTCAGAGAACATGTGGAAATCATCTATGAAACCCGCCTCATAGATGCCGGACACTGAAATAGAAACATAGATTCTCATGGCTGGAAAAGAAGGGGCAGACAGTTGATGAGAGGATTGGTTCTATGCAGCCTTGAAATATGTTTGCCCACGAGTGCTTGAATATTCCTGATTTTAGAGAACGAATCATGCAGAAGGCAAAGTGTTATCTTTCGGGATCGGTAGACATGAATTTAAATCCTTGATCTGCTTTTCCGGTGAATAACCCTGAGACAGTGAAATAAAATTTCTAGGGCTCAGCTTTCTCATTTTGGAATAGAGACATAACCTCAAACCAAAGACAGCAGTCACTATTTTTTAAAAAGCATGTGTTTTTTTCTTCCTCTCTTACTTTCCACCTGCTCACCACCTAGTTCTGAGACAATCTTGAATTATGTAGCCATTGGTACATCAACAATTTCCTTTATTTGTTCACCTCCAGCGTGAAGACAGGAATGGATATAATTTAAAGTCACATCACCCTCATAGATGCCAGTATCAGTGACTGAGTCATCATTTTAGGTTATCTTTTAGTATTTCTATTGCCAACTAGACTTAGAAACCACCAACCTCTAGGCTTTAGCATCTGGGAAGCTCCTTTAGCAGGATACTTCTGATCTTAAGTCACAGGAAACCAATGTAAAGCTAAATGGAGGAAGTTCTGACTCCTGTAATGGCAGTCAGACTGGATTTGGTACATCAGATCAGTGACATACCGAGGGATGACTTCCTTTCTCTCTTTCTGTTCTGCCTTCTAAATTAACAGTTTTATTTCAATATTGCCTCACATGGCTACAAATGAATGCCAACAGTTCCTGGGATCATATGTTTAACACCTGCACAAAAACAGCAAGCTCCACTCCAAAACAAAGGCATATGCCAACCCTGAAACATTCAGGATGTCCAGACTATGTGCTGATGGCCTTAAACTTGGGTTGGACACTCATCCCTACACCAATGACTGTGACGTGGGGATGGCAAGAGGGGGCTAGGGATGGGGTCCCTCCGTCTAAACCACACTGCTGCTACTCAGAGGTTAATGAAGGATATCAGGATGCAATTACACTGTCCCCCATATCTGGACTTCTGTGTTCTAATGTCCACTAATGTCCTACTGAGTTTCTGGATACTCAGTCTCATACTGCATACTTACCTTGGGACAGATGATTTACAGTAAATCCTCTCTCATGTTTAGGCAGCCTAGTGCCTACTCTTCTGCTTCTAGCCCTTCGTCTGGTCTACTGAGGAAGTGGCCATGCTGGGAAGGTGGCAGTCTAAGAGTTCATAATAGCAAAATATAAGTTAAATTTCACATGGCCCACACATAGTCAGTGCAAAAGAGTTAGTACAGGGATGTATTCAGATCTGCTAAATGGAGAAGGGCAGCCTCACTCCAGGGAGAATCCTCAATCCTTCCACTCGGCACAGCTACTAACAGTCTTCTGCAAATATGACTTTGCAGTGAGTCATTTAGCTCCGCTTCCTATGCTCTTTGGGACCAAACTGGGTTCAGGGGAACTTATACTGCTAGTTATTGGACTTCACTCTCTTATTATAAACGAGTAAGTTAGATGTTGCTTCTCTGTGTACCTTGCCTGTAAGAAGCATTCTTTACTGGCTGCTACAGTGTCTTCTCCTGACTGCTTTTATAGAACTTCCTCCCCAATCTCCACTGCTTTTAGAAGTTTTGCACACTTGTGTTTGCAACTTTAAATGTTGTCTAGTTTCAACAGTAATTGTATTTTGTTTCACATTAGCTTTACTGCTTTGAAATGCTTCCCAAGGTGGGAAAAGGTGGAAAGTAACAATTGTATGCCTTTATCATTATACCAGAATTCTCTCGTTGTTTTTTTTTTTAAAGATTTTTTTTTTTTTGACAGAGAGAGAGAGATTACAAGTAGGCAGAGAGGCAGGCAGANCCCTCTCGTTGTTTTTTTAACAGGGCATTGGATTCACATAAATCAATAAACTCTTTTCAATTTTTCTTGAAACCGTGTCCTCACATTATACTACTCCATGTTACCAGTCTTCAAGCATGTATCTTATGTTATTCAACTATTTCACTGTTGGTTTTTGGCAATTACATATACATTTTGAAAGTTATGATTATGATTATTTCTTGGGAATACAGAATGTTCTTGTTTTATAGATGTGATAACATCATTTCTTTTTTGCTCTGCCTCTCTAGATGTAAATTCTATTGATTTTNTGTTACCAGTCTTCAAGCATGTATCTTATGTTATTCAACTATTTCACTGTTGGTTTTTGGCAATTACATATACATTTTGAAAGTTTGATGATTATTTCTTGGGAATACAGAATGTTCTTGTTTTATAGATGTGATAACATCATTTCTTTTTTGCTCTGCCTCTCTAGATGTAAATTCTATTGATTTTAATTTATTCCTCTGTTTCCTCATTTAGCACATTATATGTGTTTAATGTTTTTCCTACTTTTCATACTATTTGTTTTTATCAAATAGTCCCTCGGTCTCTATCAATACTTACAAATTATAAGTATTAATGGCTCTAGACTGTGTCCCACTACTTACATAAAGTTTTTGCCCATGATGCTTACACTATTTTGGGCCCTGTGTGAACTTCAGACAGTCTTCCTGATGATCTTTTCAGGTGGTCTTTCCCCAGTCTTGGAAGTGGTTTCCTCACACATGGATCAGTATTAGCTAAACGATGCCAAAAGATGACCCTCCACAGATCTGCAGAGAGCCTCCCATGCAGCTCTCTTCTCTTTAGTCCTTCGTCTCAAGAACTCCTGCCACTGGGTCTTCCTAGACCCTTAACCCCATGTTCTGTGCTAAGGAAATTTCAGAGGCCTCTCGTCTTCCCATTCAAAGAGACTTGAGGTGGAAGAAAAGTTGAATACATGTTTTATTCTGCCTGCGTGTACCTCCATTTAGTCAAGTTACTTGATTCAAGTTTAAGAAATATGAAGATATGAGAAATACATGTCAAATTTATCATTAGATGCCATATAGAAAATGGAGATTTCCTGTATTATTGATTTATACCTCTAGACCAATAAAAAGTCTATATATTTGACATCTTTCTCATGTGAGAAGAACTCATGAATCATATAAACTATACATTAGATCACCTTTATCATGAAAACTGAATTGTTGATTTGTTTCTTTTCAATGTTTGCATTATAATCTGGATCAAATGTGCTGTATCTTCAAATTAGTACTTGCATTTGGAAATAAAATTATAATTGCTTACCCTAAAATTCAGGTTTAATAAATTATTAACGGTTACTATATGGAACTGACTTCATTTCAAAAATAATTTTTTATTTCATTTCATGATCAGCCACAACATTCAAATATGGCTTATGAACTTATAAAAAAAGTCTAAGACTAAAGATCTACTGTGTGTTGGCTGAAGTAGGAGCTTCTAAGACTACGTGTTTATGATATCATTTGAAAATAAAGTATATGATTTTGTTTTCAAAAAAAAAGATTTAGTGTGTATGTTGGTCACTGCAGTCAAAGGGGGTCAATTTTTCTTGAGCCTCACTACAGAACAAAACCTTGAGTTAGAGCATCTGCCAAATATGCACATATGCATACAGTCTACATCACCTATACTTCTTTCACAAGAAAAAGAAAAAGGGACATATAACCAACCAAATTAGTATGTTAGGTTTATTTCAAAAATTTATAAGAAGCTTAAATCAAACCTTTGCTTGTAAATTTCTAACCTAACGCTCAGTTTTCACATCATTTGATTTTTTTAAAATTGTGGTGTAAATGATACTCAGTTTAACCTCATTAATGTGCAATGTTTTATATTAATATTTGGCCCAGAAATAAGAAAAGGATAAAAATAAGATGCATAGGTCAATTTTCAGTGTGTAAGAAAATAGAATCTCATTCCATCTTATCCATGAAATGTTTCCTTAAGATTATCCATGTGTCTCTGCCTAGATATAGCATAAAACTTCTTGCTACAGCAAGGTAAAGATGTGTTCAACAGAAACCAAAACATCTAAATCTTTGGAAATAAATATTTCTAAATATTACTGATGCTATTTTGAGTTCACATTTTGTGATTCTGAAAGTATGTGTGATTATGTGGGCTTTCATCATGGGTGGTCTTTTTGGGACCCAAACCAGATTTCTTCAGTATTAACACCTTCTGAAACCTTTCACCTTACTCTTTTCTACCATTTTATCTTTTTTTCCACTCCCCTAAATTATAGATGGGTATTTAAATATACCACCTCCTTAAACTTGGCAATCCTTTTCAAATCTACCTACTGTGCTTTATTCAACCTTATTAATGACCATGAAACCAAGGGAAGAACCCTACCTAGAGAGTGAAATGAAATTAGTAAGAATATCAGTAGAGTAGAAAAGAGGGTAATGATCCTTTGTGAAGACCTTTGGCAGGTAAAATAAAAAGTAAACCTGCATGATATATACAAACAATTATCTTGGCCAGTAAATTTCAAAATACTTATCAGAAATTTACTGTAGGTATTTCCAGTTGTTAACTTTGTCTCTAACGCCTTAGTTTTAAGAACACATATAAGTATTGTGGTAGAAGTATCTGAGCTTATGTTGATGGATCCTACTGAGTCTTATAAGGCACAACAGAAAATCGGCATGCTGACAGAGATAGTTACAAAATTGGATTCCTGCCCAGGAAATTATTACCTTTAGACCGACTGTGGTTGTGATAGAGAAAAAAATCACAACCCCTGAGAAATAACCAATATCAGAAGCTTTGAAGTTAAATTGGTCTGGAAGTTGAGGCCATTGTCCATGAGCGATCTTTTACCTCCACCCGAGAGATTGATTGCCTGTGGAAAACAAAGATTATTGTGGAGACGTGACATTATAAATTTAACATCTTAATTTTTCCCTACAATAGAACCTCTGTAATATTACTTGTTAACTCTTTAGTATTAGTTATTTTAGGAACTCAAAATATATATAACTCAGATTGGTTCTTTGTGTTCAGTAAAGAGGACATTTAAGGATACTGGAAATTTATTTTTAATGCTTGGCAAAATGTAACTTGGCAGTGCAGACAAGCTAAAGTAATAGATTGTTGTGTGGATCTAATATACTATTAGATCTACACATAATGACTCACGGGAACACATAGGAGGAGCTCAGAAATAGTCTGTTTCCCCAGAGATGGCTATTACGATGGAATCAAAGGATAACTGAGTCTTGAAAGGTGCATAAAAGTACCCAGGGGGAAACAATAAAAAATCAATGTGGTGGACAGATATCATGCGGAAATTCCTCCTCTCCACAGTGCTTACACAGCAGTTGCATTGATATTTAGTATGAAATGCAATGATTTATATACATATATGTAATATTCACAAACATGTGAATATTAAAGAAATGAAGCAAATTTCCAGTTGTCAGATAAAAACAAAAATGTATCATAAATCAAGAGTGGAAAAAAGTAGTAATTGAAGCCAAACTCTCAGAGGTATGTGAAAAACAGAAATAGCTCAATGATGGGAACTTTCACAACCACACGGGGGATTAGTCATTCAAACTGCATAAACCAGGAAGGTCAAGGAGATAGAACTATAGCTTTTTACTTTGTTTTAAACAAAATTAGGACATCTAAGAAAACAACATTGAAAAGAAAAACTGGTGTGTTTTTTTTGAGGAAAGACATATATTCTAAGACAGAATAAAGCATACTATATCCTGAAAAAAGGTAAATACAACCAGATTCATACCTGGACTCATTTAGTGACAGTGAATGAGAGCAAGCAAAATGAAATTTATTAAAAATCCTGAAGAGATAATATAGGTAACTTAAATAGGAGCAAACTTCACAATGAGGACATCACACACATGAGAATATACAGATGTTGGAAGTTACTGGAGTAATATTTTTCAGAGTAGGGAAAAGTAACAGTCAATTCAGAAATCTACACTCAATAAAATAAGTATTAAAGAATAAAAATATTAAGGTAGTTTTAGGCTTACAAAAGGGTTCATTGACATCCACATTTACCACTGGACTTTTTTTTCTTAATCTTTTTTGGGTAAACATCTATTCAGGTATTTGGTCCATTTATTTTAATTGGGTTGTTTATCTTTTTATTGCTGTGTTGTAAGAGTTATTTATATATTCCGAACACACGTCTTTTATCTCATATATGTGACTAACAAATATTCCCCCCTTTCCAGGGGTTGTCTGTGCACTTCACCGGTGGTATCTTTTGAAGCACAAAATTGTTAATTTTGGTGAAGTTCAATTTCTCCGTATTTTGTTTTATCACTTGTAATTTTGGTATCATCTCTAAGACAAAATTGCCTAATCCAGGGTAAAAGATTTACTCCTATATTCTAAACATTTTATTTTAGCTCTTATATTTAAGTCAATGATCCATTTTGAGTTCATTTTTGAATGTCATTTCAAGTGGGGATCCATCTTCATTCTTTCTCACAGATATACAGTTGTCCCTACACCAGTTTTTGGAAACGATCTCCCCCCCCTTTTTTTGTATAGAAACTCTTCAAAAATTATTGATTATAAATGTAAGAGTTTGCTTTTGAAATCTCAATTTTATTTTGTTGATTTATATGTCTATCCTTATACTAGTATCATACTGTTTTGATTAACTGGCTTCGTAGTAGATGTTTAAGTCATAAGTATTAATCACTCAACTTTGTTCTTCTTTTTCAACATTGTTCTTGCTACTCTTGACCTCTTGCAACTCCATCTGAATTTTAGGATCAGCTTATCATTTTCTGCAAAATTGACAATTAGATAGAGGTGAACTGAATCTGTAGATCAATTTGGGAAGTATTGCCACCTTAACAATTGTAAGTCTTTTGATCAATAAATAGGGATATCTTTCCCTTTATTCAGATTTATTTTAATTTCTTTCAACAATGTCTTGTAGTTTTCAGTTCATAACATAAGATTTATTCCTAAGTATTTCATCCTTTTGGACACTACTGTAAATGAAACTGCTTAATTTTTTGATTGTTTATTGCTAAAGCACAGAAATAAAACCATTTTTTTGTATATTGATAATGTATTTTGCAACTTTGGTGAATGTATGAGTTCTAATAATGTCAGTAGTGTCCTTAAGATATTATAAATACATGGAATAAATACAGCTCATCTGCAAATAGACATAGTTTTACTTCCCTTCCATATCTTGATGTCTTTTATTTCTTTTTGCCTAATTGCTCTGGCTAATATCTTTGGTATAATGTTGAATATAATAGAAATATCAGACATTCTTGTCTTTGATCCTGAATTTAGGGGACAAGCATTCAGTGTTTCACCATTATGCATGACATTAGCTGTATGATTTTTGTAGATATACGTCATCAGGTTTAGCAAGTTCCCCTCTTTTCCTAGTTTGTAGAATGTTCTATCATGAAAGGGTCTTGGTATTTCTCAAACGCTTTTTCTACATTAAGATGATCAAGGGTTTTTTTCCTCTTTATTCCATTAATATGGCCTATTATGTTGATAGACTTTCTTCTGTTGAAATAATTTTTCATTCCTGGTATAAATCTCACCTGGATGGTGGTTTAAATACATAGTGCTGGGTTCAATTTGCTATTATCTAGGGGTGGGGGAGTTTGTGTATATATTCACAGGAGTTATTGTAGATAGTTTTCTTTTCCTATATGGTCTTCTCTGGGCTCTTCTATCAGAGTAATATTGCCTTATAGAAAGAGTTANTAGATAGTTTTCTTTTCCTATATGGTCTTCTCTGGGCTCTTCTATCAGAGTAATATTGCCTTTTAGAAAGAGTTAGGGAGGGCGCCTGGGTGGCTCAGTGGGTTAAAGCCTCTGCCTTCGGCTCAGGTCATGATCTCAGGGTCCTGNGGCCTGCTTCCTCCTCTCTCTCTGCCTGCCTCTCTGCCTGCTTGTGATCTCTCTCTCTGTCAAATAAATAAATAATATCTTTAAAAAAAAATAAAGAGTTAGGGAGCGTTCTATAGTGAGTTTCACTCACCNACTCTCTGCCTGCTTGTGATCTCTCTCTCTGTCAAATAAATAAATAAATCTTTAAAAAAAAATAGTTAGGGAGCGTTCTATAGTGAGTTTCACTCACCATAATATGTTTTATATTTATCTTTTATTGTTTTATGTATTCTATCTTTGAGACAATTTTGTAAAGGATTAGTATTAATTTTTCTTTAGACATTGAGTAGAATTAATCAATGAAGCCATCTGAACACGGTAATTTCTTTTGACATTTTAAAAAATTAATTACTAATTAAATCTCTTCAGTTGTTTTCAGTCTATTCAGATTTTCTATTCCTTTTAGGCTTAGTTATGGTTGTTTATGTATTCCTGGTAATTTGTCTATTTTACCTGGGTCATATAATTCATTGAAATGCAATTATTCATAGTATTCTATTATTCTGCTTTTATTTTCCTTTAAGGTGCGTAATAATGTTCTATATTTCATCCCCGATTTTAATGATTTCAGTCTTCTCACTTTTTTCTTGGACAGTCCAAGTAAAGTTTTGTCAAATTTGTTGGTCTTTTCAAGAAGCAACTTTTGGTTTATTGATAAATTACATTTTCCAGTTATTTTATTTTACTTTATTTCCATTCTAATCTTTATTGCTACCTTCCTTCTGCTTGCTTTATTTTTTGTCAGTTCCTCTCCTTTAATTTTTGACAGTAGAATGTTAGGTTATTGATTTTTAGAGTCTTTAAAGTACAGGTTACTGCTACACATTTCTCTCTTCACACTACAGTAGCTGCACTACATATATTGGGGTATATCTTACCTCAAAATGTTTTTCTAACTCCTGCAATTTATTCTTTGACCTGTTAGTTATTTAGGGGTGTATTTTTACATTTCCATGTATTTTTTAATTTCTCATTTTTCAAATGGTTTTAGTTTCTAGTTTTATTTGCTCATGGTAAGATACTCTATATGATTTTAATCATTTTAAATTTATTGAGACTTCTTTTGTGGCCTAACATATAATCTATACTGGGTAATGTCCTACATAAGATTGAAAAAAATGTGTATTCTGCTATTTTTTGGGTGGAGTGTTCTACAGATATTTGTTAGGACTAAATGATTATGTAGCTTTCAGATTTTCCTTGTTGATTGGTGTTTAATTGTTTCATCCATTATTGAAAGTGGGAAATTGAATTCTCTACTATTATTATTAAATTATTTCTTTTCCCATCATTTCTATCAGTTTTCACTCTGTATATTTTAGGTCTTGATTGTTAGATACATACATATTTATAATTATTATGTCTTTTTTATGGATTGACATTTTTATCATCATAATATATCCTTTTTATCTAGCAACAGTTTTTATCTTAAAGTCTATATTCTCTTCTTAATATAACTACTCCAGCTCTCTTTTGTTTTTGTTTGCATGGTGTATCTTTTCTATTCTCTTACTTTTTTTTTTTTTAAGATTTTTTAAATTTATTTACTTGACAGAGAGAGAGATCACAAGTAGGCAGAGAGGCAGGCAGAGAGAGGAGGAAGCAGGCTCCCCGCTTAGCAGAGAGCCCGATGCGGGGCTCGATCCCAGGATCCTGAGATCATGACCCGAGCTGAAGGCAGAGGCTTTAACCCACTGAGCCACCCAGGTGCCCTCTATTCTCTTACTTTTAACCAATTTGTGTCTTTGAACATAAAATGTGTATTGCAGGCAGCATATAATTGAGTCATGTTTATTTTTTTATCTAGTTGCCTTTTGATTGGAAGGATTCATTGATTTATATTTAATATAATTACTGATAAGGTAGTATTCATGTCTGCCACAGTTATTTGCTTTATATATATCTTTTTGGGGTTTTTTTTATTGTTGTTCTTTATTTCTCCATTACTATTTTTTATTGTGTTAAATACCTCCTGGTGTACTGTTTTAATCTCCTTGCCATTTCTTTTACTATGTAATCTTTAGTTTTTTCTTAGTGGTTGACCTTGAGGTTACAGTGAACATCTTAATTTAAATCTACCTAGTTCAGATTAATACAAATTTGATTTCATTATTAGATAATCTGTTCCTGCGTACCTCCATCCCTTCCTTTTCCCCTTGTGCTGTAATTGTTATAAAAATTACATATTTACACATAATAAATCTATCAACATAGCTTTATATTTATTGTTTTATGCAGTTAAATTGGTGGAAAAGAAAGTCATAAACAAAAATGTGTTTAAACTTTTTTTTATAGTTACCTTTATAGTGTTTTTATTTCTTTTTTTAAAACATTTATAAGATATACTTAATACTTTTCTGACCACAGTGCAATTATTTTTAAATCTCTTTAAACAAGTAACTGAAAAAAAGTATTCAGAAAAATAAAACACAATGGAAAATCAACCATTAGTTGTTTTTATTTCATACCAACTCTACATTTAGTCTAGAAAACAAACAAAAACATTTTGAATGAATGTTACTAAAATGCTAACCAAATCATTGACCATCAATACAGTAAATTTCAAGGTTCCATTGTTGGGAATTTTAAGATCAGTTTAATCATTAATAACACTACATAATAGAGTGCAGTAACACATGTCGTTAGATAGGATCTTGCCTCTTACCGTCAGATTTATGTCAGAATAAAACTGACAGTTCTGCCAGGTTCTGAATCCTCAATGACCTCATCCCAGTCTCTGGAAGCAAAGAAGATGCCCTGTCACACAACTTTGTATAAGTTGTAATAAAAAAGAGCCTAAGTTTTCTTACCTTTCTATAGGAAATTGTCAGTTATTTGATAATTACTAAAGCACTTCTAGAAATGCATTTTATGAGTTTGTTTACCAAACACATTTTGCAAGAACCAACTATACAAAAAGTTCCTTTGGAATTTGGTCCACAAATTCAGGTAACGGTTTGGAAACTTAAAACCTGCAAGAAAATGAAGAAGTGGGGAATCCCTAATCTTAACATGTTGTAATTATTAAAGGGATATGCACACATCCTAAAAAGTTTCACTCACAGAAGTCACAAACTATAAGAGGGATATGCTTTCTGAGCGAAAACGAAGAACTAGCTGATATCCTTTGTTTTGTGAGCACCATTGCTGAGAGAAAGACCCAAATTTACCATCTACTCCTCTAACAACAACAACAAAAAAAACTAAGATAAAAAAATTAATTTGTCTTATTACATACTTTCCAGCCATTAATTGAGATGTAATTATGCGAGATCTAAAGTTGCTTAAAAGAGGGGTTATAACAGAGCTGTCAAGCAATCTTCAGGCATATTTTGAGGATGTTTTCACTTTTATCAGAGTTAGCCTTCTTTCTCAAAAGTCTTCGCAATTACACCAAAGACTTTATCAACAGACTCAGAGGCATCTATTTTCTTGACTTTCCCCATTTCTTCATATAAGTCGATAACTGGCTTTGTTGAACGAAGAAAGGGCTAAATTCTCTTTCCAAGCTCTCTCTGCTGTCATCCCTTCTCCCTCTGTCCCCTCTCAAGACATCGCTCAATACATATTTCATTACTACAGTGAAAAACAGAATGAAAGACATATCTGCCTTCCCATCCATGGTCTTCTTCCAACCTCGAAGGTTGTCTTGATTTCTCGGAAACCCATCAATTAAGAATTTATTCTTCGGAGCATTGGCAGCCACAGTCTGATCTATTTCCCTCTTTAACAAACTGATGGTTCTCTCAACTGGCACCATCTTTCCATCTTTACTCTACTTTTCCATGAGTTCACCATACTGTGACTCGGGGTTCTTCCTTTCATAGAGGAAGAAGTTCTCCTGCGCAAAGGTGTGTGTTGCCGGATTTTAGGTCACTGATTTACTGTGCAGAAGATGTAACTCAGGAACAGACAGACGCATAGCTCCAGAGCAGGGCTTCCATGCCTTCTTCCCTAAATCTCCACAAGTTCACCAACTCCTGGTGGTGTTATTTCTTTATATGGGTTTAAATTACTCTCTAACGTCCTTTTAGTTCAGCCTGAAAATTTTCCATTATTATTTTATTATTATTTATTATTTAAATCGGAGACAAATCCTCTCAGTTTTTGTTTATCTGGGATTGTTGCAACTTCTACTTCATCTTTGAAGCACAGATTTGCTGGATATTAAATTTTTGGTTGTTTGTCATGTTCCTTCAGCTCTTCAAATATGCCACCCTACTGTGTTTCCCTCCATGGTTGCTTGTTTGTTTTTTTTTTAAGATTTTATTTATTTATTTGATACAGAGAGCACACTCTCTCTATCAAAGAGGCAGAGCAGAGACAGAGGGGCAGGCAGAGGGAGAGGAGAAGCAGGCTCCCAGCTGAGCAGGAAGACCGATGTGGGGTTTGATCCCAGGACCCTGAGATCATGACCTGAGTGGAAGGCAGAGGCTTAACAACTGAGCCCCCCAGGAGCCCCTCCCTCCATGGTTCTTACGCTAAATCACCTGTTAATCCCACTGGGGATCCTTGTATAGAGTCTCACTGCCCTTGCTGTTTTCAAGATTCTCTACTGGATTTTGGCTTTTGTTGGTTTTATTATGATGCATCCAGGAGTGAATCTCTTTCAGTTTGTTCTACTTGGAGATATTTTTTAGTTTTTTGTATGTGTAGAGTAACAGTGTTCATCCCATTTGAGAAGTTTTGGCCACTATTTCCTCAAGTATTCTTTCTCTATTGCCTCACCTTCTGGAACTCCCACAATTTGTATGTGGAGATATTCAGTGATGTCTTGTAGATTTCCAAGATTTGTTTTTTAAATTTTTTTCTTCACTTTTGATTTTCTGGTCTTCACACTAGATAATCTCAATTAACCTTCTTTCAAGTTCACTAACTCTTCTGCCATTCAGAAGCCTCTGTGTTTCATATACTGTTCTCTTCAACTCCAGAATATCTGTTTGGTTTATTGTTGTAATTTGCATTTGTTTCAGTATTCTGTATCAGTGAGATATTGTTCAGATACTTTCCTCTAGTTCTTTAATCATAGTTCTTTTAGTTATTTTGTTATTTCATTATTAAAACATGTTTAAAATAGCTGACTTAAAATTCTTGTCTAGTGAGTTCAATGTTTGAACTACTTAGGGACAATTTGCACTGACTTATTTTTTGTGTGTGTATTCGCCCCATACCTCCCTACTTCTTCGCATATCTTATTTTTTTATTTTTATTTTATTTTATTTTTTTATTTTTTTAAGATTTTGTTTATTTATTTGACAGAGAGAGATCACAAGTAGGCAGAGAGATAGAAGGAAGCAGGCTCCCTGCTGAGCAGAGAGCCCGATGTGGGCCTCGATCCCAGGACCCTGAGATCATGACCTGAGCCGAAGGCAGAGGCTTTAACCCACTGAGCCACCCAGGCGCCCCTTAGATATTTTTTTTAACTGGACACTCTAAATGATATAATGTAGCAAACCTGGAAATCAGATTCCCCTCTTCTCAGAGTTTATTGTTGTTATTATTGCTTTTTTTCGTGTTGTTTTTATTGTCGTTTATTTAGTGACTTTCTTATACTAATTCTGCAAAGTTTATATTCTTCATCATTTATAGCCACCGAAGTCTCTTCAACTAGGTCAGTGATCAACTAATGATTGGATGTTGATTTTCTTAAAATAATAAGACTCCCAATTTTTGCAGAAGGTTTGTGTGGCGTGCTTTCAGTGCTCTGACAGCACACAACACGGCCTTATTCTTCACTTTCTAGTTACACAGAGCCTCAAGATCGGCCAGTGGGAAGAGATTAGGACAGTCTCAGATCTCTTTTCAGCACATGCCCAATCCTGAGCACGAAAGCGATTTTCTAGATGCCCAAGAATATGCCAAAACTTTTCAAAGCTCTTTATGTTTATCTCATGCCACAGCTTTCCCTTTTAAGTTTTTCAGCGAGTTTCTTGTTCGCCCCAGCTACACCACCACCTGAGGCAGTAGCGATGTGAAAGCAATTGACACTGATTTTTCCCAAACATGCCGCGGGAAAGAATTGAACAAACTCCAAATCACTTCTAATACAAACAAGCCTGGTGTGATGTATTTCAAGTAACTGCCAGATATGTGAAATAATAACAATTATTTGGGTGGTTGGGAAAGCTCCAAGCCTATTCTTCTCTTTCCAACAGGTATTTGGCTGCTGGTTTTCATGGCTACCATTATTACAAGACTGTTGGTTTGTAAGGATCCCTTGGACTTAGGGACAGCAGAAGGGGAAAGGGCAATTTAACATTTCACAAAGCTCAATCTTACTGAGATTCAGCTATTTTTCTTGAATAAATATCCCTTGGATTATTGCCAGGCTTTGGTTAATTTACAGAATTCTGTAAAAGTTAATTTTAATAATTTTTTACCAGCATTCTCGTGTTTTATAGAGGAGTAAATTTTCAGAGGTAACTAACTAACCCCATTATTCTGGAAGTATTTTCCTATATGTTGTTTTTAAATTTCAGTACTGGCTAGTAAAGCTTCACTGAAACCAAAGACCCAAGCCCCTAAATAATAGCCTTAACATAAAAATATCCTCTACATTCAGTATAAATGCTTCAGTTTATCTATTCTGCTCTCTCTCTGTAATATGGATATAGGTATAGATTAGATATATATATTAGAAACGAGAGAGAGAAGAAGAGCAAAATAGCTAAAGAACTGACTCATACGATTGTAGGGGCTGGTGGCAAGTCTGAATCTTGGGCAAGATGGCAGCCTGAAGATGCAGGTAGAAGTTGATGTCAGTCTTAAATTCAAAGACTGGAAACTCGATCCCAGGGTCCTGGGATCGAGGCCCACATCGGGCTCTCTGCTCAGCAGGGAGCCTGCTTCCTCCTCTCTCCTCTCTCTTTGCCTACTTGTAATCTCTCTCTCTGTGTCAAATGAATAAATAAAATCTTAAAAAAAAATAAACAAAATAAACAAAGACTGGAAACTCACGCAGAGGTTCTATGTGGCAGTTCGGAAGTAGAATTCTTTCTTTTCTGAGAAACCTCAGTCTTTGCTCTTAATGCCTTCAGCTAATTACATAAGTCCATCCACATTATGGAAAGTAATCTCCTTCAGCTAAAGTAAAATTATTTTAAATGTTAATCACATCTAAAAAATACTTCTCAGCAGTTTCTGGTGTTTGACCGAATAACTAGTCACTCTTCTCTAGCCCCACTGAAACATCACATTAATCATCACACTTGCACATGAAGGCAGAGTTGAAATGGGATTCAAGGCTGCTGCGTCTAGTGACTTCTGGTCCTTTTCTCCAGTTCTCTTGGTTCTTCCCATCGTGCTTTGGCTTTATCATCAGGCAGGTAGATGCCACCATATTCCCAGAACTCTTTCATTGGGCAGGACAAGTCCTAAAGAAGAAAAACACAGCTTTCACGAGTTCACACAAAGAAACAAAACAAAAAAGAATGGGCTCCAATCCCTTTCAAATACCAGCTAGCGGCACTTTGGGCCATCTGTGTTCACATACTCATCTGAGAATTACTCCTTCTCTGGGAAGATAGAATTGACCCTAGTCTTACAAGGTCCATCCTTATGGATGAGGCTAGGGTTGCATCTCTGAGTCCCATTGCATGGAAAAGAATAGACAACTGAACAAATTGGGGATCTCTTGGAAATGTTGAAGGGGAATGGATACAAAGTAGCAATCTGCAATGTCCCTCATCCTCTACAAACCAAAACTGGTTCTGAAGACAACAGCAAAAACAACAACAGTAGGAGCGGCCACAGAAGGACGAGCTGCAGGCAGAAATAATGAAATAAGAATAGAAATGCCTAAACAAACACTATAATAAATAAAACTGGGGCATGACTATAGCTAGAATATTTTTAATTATTAAAGAATACTTCCAACAAGTTGTGCCAATATTTTATTTTTTATTATTTTGAACTTATTTTGTTCTGAAAAGAATCTTTAGAAATTTACAAATTAAAAGTATTTTTAAAAAGTATTTATTTTTAAATAAGTGTATAGAATGTCTAACTGAGACAAAGAAATAGAGAAATTAAATTGTTGTCACCTCTACTTTTTCACCAAAAAGATCTAGTTACAGATGTGGTTTTATTTATTTTTTTTTAAAGATTTTATTTATTTATTTCACAGAGGGAGAGAGATCACAAGGAGGCAGAGAGGCAGGCAGAGAGAGAGGGGGAAGCAGGCTCCCCGCTGAGCAGGGAGCCCGATGCGGGCCTCGATCCCAGGACCCTGAGATCATGACCTGAGCCGAAGGCAGAGGCTTTAACCCACTGAGCCACCCAGGCGCCCAAGATGTGGTTTTATAAACAAGTTCTGCCAACCTCAAGAAAGATGAGGAAGAAATAATTGCAAGATGATTCAGAAAATTGGAAAGGAATGAAATTATCCATTTCATTTTATGAGAGAATTATAACATTAATACCAAAATAAGACAAATAAAGACAAAAAATAAAAACTTACGGCTCAGTCGAATTTGTGAGCGTAGATGCAAAAATCCTAAAAAAAAAAAAAAAAAAAAAAAAAATAAAAAAAAACATTACCAGGCAAATTTGGCCTGAGGTGTGCCAACAATATTTCAACATTATAAATCTATTCATGTGAATCACCCCATTAATGGATTTAATGGTGAAAATCCATTTTTGAAAAAAAAAACATGATTGGGAGAATACAAGAAAATATATAAAAAATAAAATTAACAAACATTAATGATGAAATAATCTGAGATATTTAATACATACCAGTGATAAAAGTTCTGAACAGAGGGGAAAAAATACAACTTTAAATGAAAAATATTTTTTACAAAAACCTGTAGTAAACTTCACACTTAGTGCTCCTTTTTAGAAGTGTTCCAATTAAATTCAGGTGGAAAACCGTCATAACCATTGTAACATTTAGCGTTCTCTTATCAAACAGAACCAGCTCCAGACTCTGCTTAAAGGGGTAAAGACAGATTTTATTCAGAAACTTGCAATATGGGAAAGAGACTTCTGTATAGAACTGGGCTCCATTTTGAATACAATAAGACAGCTAAGGATTTATAGCTAGGAAAAAGATGTGTATGGCAGTGTGGTTCAGTGTATGGAAAATTACTAAGAAGAGATATCAAATGTTAGAGGGGATTCTTGCTGGGATGACCAGGGATGAGGAGGAAAGGATGAGGAATTTGACTAGATATTGAGACTAACTACTTAATAAGGACGGAGTAGATTCTATCTGATTTAGCAGCAGTGTTCTTGCTATAACTGGGCTTTGCGCCTCGTGCAAAGTTAAGGACGAATGTCAAGGCCTTGTCGAAAACAACCTGACTAAAGTTTGGCCAAGGACAGTATCTTGTCTCCTTATTTACTAGAAATTCAAGACAAACAATGCTAATTTTTCCTTGCTTTAAAATTTTACTTTATCTATCCAGAAAATGCAAAAACTCTACAAACTGTAGAGCATGCCGATTTGCTGGATGAATTTAAAAATGGGAATACCAACATTGTAAAAGCAGTAGCAACTTAGAAAAATAAAAATGCCAGTAAGACATTTTACCTTTTCCTATAAAAAAGTCTATTTAGAAAAATAATTTTGGAAAAAAGATGATAAAAACATTGAAATACATAAAAGATGAAGCAAAAAACATGAGAGCCCATTTCATGAATAAAGAAATGCAATTCTTATAAATTTATTATTAATAATAATTAAAGCAAAAAAATAAAGCCAACTTTTACTGAGCATCTTCCATGTGTCAAGCACCTTTTCCAAGTATTTTACAAAATGTACTTTATTTAATTCTTATGTCATTCCAAAGATTTCACAATGATTATGGTCATATTAAAGGTGTAGAAACCAAGCAGGCAAAGGTTAACAAGTACTTACTATCAGAATGAAAATAAGAAGCAGAAGTGGAATGAACACTAGCTAATCTAAAAATCTAGCACAGCTCCAATTTAAAACAATCTGAAGGATAAAGTAATTGTTGATATATGTTTCTGTTATGTGACTCTGTAACTTTTTCTCTATTAATTTTTTCTCTATTTCTCTGTATATATATGTTTCTCTGTAAATATATATTTCTCTCTGTGTATATATGTATATGTGTGTGTGTGTTATATAACTCTAACTGTTTCTCTATTTCTCTGTAACTATTTCTCTATTAAAATTTTTAATAAGAAGAAATGAAGCAAAGTATATCCTAGGTAGGCAGAGGGTTAGTGGCAAAATACAATAGTGTTTGCTCCCTCTTACAGGTGGGGGGGCAAAGTAAGATGTATTCACAGATGCACCTTGAAAAATAGAGTCATTTCAACATTTGCCAGACTAATAAATATAAGGTAGATGGATCCTTGATGAATTTTAGTAAGTGATCATGATTCCTATGATAGACGATTCACGTGTCTACGATGTGTAAGGTGGGATGGAGAAGTCATTAGAAGAGGCAGCGAACACAATGACAAGGACACGGTCACTGCCCAAATGAGACGATGCCCTGTCAACGGTGAATGTAAAGCCGGTGAGAGGAGGAGTTAGGAGGGAAGCGTCAAAGAAGTAAGAATGGCTGGACGTGCGGATGGCGGGAAGCTGGATGTCATGTGTCCGGCTCTCACGACAGAGCGAGAAGGAAATGGATCTACATATGGAGACGGGAAGAACAGGGGTGGGAAGGGAATTACTAAATACGCTGACTTTATTATGGAAATCCAGGGTAACACTTCCGCCTCCGAGTCCAAGACTCAGGAAGGATGTCAGGACAAAAGCAGCAGTAGGACATGCTAAATTAGGAAAGGGATGAGCTCAAGACAGGGTGCTGAAGAGTTTGATGTCTTATCCACAAAGGAGGAGGTGGAGGATTTTGTGGGAAAGGCGGAAAAGTGAGAAAATAACATGATTTGATTTAATAGTTATTAACAAAATTGAAGAAATTCTTGGATTCATTGATGGTAACTTAATATTAGGCCCAAATATTCTGTAAGGACCTCGAATTGATTTCTTTGTTTCTGCATTTACTCCACAACTGCACCGAAACTGTTTTCAACAAAATAGGTAACTAAAAAGTGTTACAATAAGTAATTTGGTTTCTTTGTAAATAATTGTACAAAGATGTGATTTGGCTTCATTTAATTTGAAGTGAGTCTCCTAGAAACATACTTATTTAGAATTGTTATTATTTTTTGATATATCAACCCTTTTATCTTTATAAAGTGCTCCTCTTTATCTTGAAGTGCTTATTTCTGATACTAGTACACCAGCTTTTTTATGCTTGAAGTTTGCATGGTCTGTATTTTTCAATCATTTACGTTCACTTTCAACTGTGTCCTCATATATCAAATAATTCTCCTTTAAATAGAATTACTTGAGACTTGCTTTTTTTTTTAAATCCAGATTGACAATCTCTATTTTCTTAACTGGATTTTTAATTGTTTTTTCGTTGTTTAGTCCAACTACATTTAATACAATTATATATGTGGTTGAATTTGAGGTTTGTTTTCCATTTATTTTATTTATTTTCTCCTTTACAACTTTGTTTTGATTATTCAAGTGCTTATTTTCAGTATTCTTTTTATATACTCTATTATTTTTTAGCTATATAACTTTGGGTTTTTTGTTTATTTGTAAATTAGTACTGTAGAAATTACACAACCACCTTTAAATTATTACAATCTGCTGTGAATTAATATCATATCACTCTTCGTAGAATGAATAAATCTTAAAATATTATAATTTCATTTATATGTCTTACCATTACTTGTGCTACAATCTTAAATGGCTTCCTTCTAAGTAAACCATAGCACATGTTTATAATTTTTGCTTAAAAAATATCAATTTTCACCCTCTATTAAACACTGTTTATATTAAAAGAGATACACAAATTAAAATGATTGAATTTCTAACAAAAAAATGATAATGGAAAATAAATATATCAGAACCTATAGAATATATTAAAAGCATTGATCAGAGGAAATTTGCCGCTCTACACTTTTGCAAGTAAAAAAAAATGTAAATGAATATAAATGAATTAAGCTCTCAGCCCAAAAACCTAGAAAAGGAACAACAAAGTAAGCCAGAAGAAGGCACAAGACGGAAAAATAGTGAAAGGGAAAACTAAAGTGACAGATAATAGAAAAAGAGTAAACCTAATAATGAATGAATCAAAATCCTGGTGTTTGAAAAATATGATTAAAGCTATGTCACTGCCTAACTTGCTTAATATTTTTTTATTTATTTGACACAGAGAGAGAGATCACAAGTAGGCAGACAGGCAGGCAGAGGGAGAAGAAGCAGGCTCCTTGCAGAGCGGAGATCCCGACGTGGGGCTCAGGGCTTGATCCCAGGATCCTGGGATCGTGACCTGAGCCAAAAGCAGAGGCTTAAGCCACTGATCCACCCAGGCGCCCCCTTGCTTAATTTTTATAAATATATTACCAAAGCACAAAAATACAAAATAAGGAGCAAGAAGAGCAAATACCCATTGATATAGAAGAAAATACATATATTTTTTAAATCTTAAGCTATTTTGAAGACTTCTATCCACATAAATGTGAACATCACATCAGAAGGGATTATTCCTTTTTTTTTTTTAATTTAAATTCAAGTTAGTGAACATCTAGTGTAGTATTTGTCTCAGGAGTAAAATCTAGTGATTCATCACTTGCACATAATAACACCCATTGCTCATCACAAGGGCCCTCCTGAATGCCCGTCACCTAGTCAGCCCTTTCCTCCCCTCCCTCTCCTGCAGCTCCCCTCAGTTTGTTCTCTCTTATGGTTTGCCTCCCTCTCTGGGAAGGGAATAATTTCTTATTGAAATACAGACTAAGACAACCCATTAGAGGTAGAAAGCCTAAACAACTCATGTCTGGATGACAGAAAATTTTACTATAGAACTACAGATGCTTTCACAGGGAATTTCTACCACATCCCTAAGGATCAAACAGTTCTGATGCAGTTTTAGGTATTTTATTATTTTCTGACTTCTATTTGATCCTGTTTAGTTTTCATTTCTCTTATAAAATTCTGTATTTCTTCACCCATTCCTTCCTATATTTAAAAAAATAATAGTTGTTTTCTTTTTTCTTTCTTTTTTTTTTGGCATTTAATAATAGTTGTTTTAAAGTCCTTTGCATTAATTCCAATGACTGGATACTAAGAATTTGCTTATTTTCTTTCTGCTTATTTTCTTTCTGTTTATTTTATTTTATTATTCTAGATATTATTTAAAGATTTAAAAAGTGCAGAAAGTGCAGAAAGAATGGAGGATATTTTTAAATGGTACTTACTGCTGGCACAGAAATCACAAGCCTTCCTCCGCAGCTGGCAGTTACGACGAGGAGCTGACTACTTTGATTCCTCCTTGATTGCTGTGATCTGGAACTGGCCACACTTTTATTGAGCACATTTAAAGTGAAGTAAGTCTTTAAACTCTATGCCAGCATCACCAAAAGGCTAAATGGTGGGTCTTCTATGGTTTGAGCTGAGAGGGAATTGTTCCAGTTTCAGATAGCTTTTCTTCAACTTTGTATTCGATTCTGTCAGGACCCCAGAATCCAAGCACGTGGTGAATATATGACGTTACATAAATTCTCTTTGAGTTACTACTGCTTCCTTCGTTACAGTCTGATGAGAGGGGCAGAGAAACATTGTGATGAAGCGATTTATTTTCCCTTTTGGGGTTCCCGAGATATCAACCTATCCCTCTAGCTTCTGCTGCCACTCAAAGCTTGATTTATGTCTTCTCAGTCTGCAAATCTTCCAGTGTCCAGTGGATGACAGACCCACTTTCTGCCTCCCTAACCCATCGATGATGTCAGGTTCTCTGTTAATGTGGGAAGGATTTGTACTTCTCTCTGATCAACCAAACCTTTCTTGAACCCGCAGCTTTTCAATAGTGTCATAGAAATTTGTGTGATTTTATTTTATCCATTAATCTTTCTTCCTCTTTTTGTTAAAAGTGACAATTATTAACATTTTACTGCATTCTAAATAGAAGTGAAATTATCATCCTTAATTTTTAACTAATGGCATAAGATGTCATTATTATAATATAATAAACATTATATATTTAAGCAATTTCCTTTAGAGACCCACCTTCTATGTAAGAGATGTTAACATCTTCTTCTTTGTTGTTGGACTTTACCAAGTAATCTGTCATTTAAAGGATTGATGTTATATTAATTGATAGCACTCGTGTGCCATTCCATGATTTGTAAAGTATTTTACTAGGATAGAAGTAAGTAAATAAATAAATATTTGATGTTATCTCCCAAAGTGCTGTAAATCAGTGTTGTGGACCAATTATAACTGTGGTCTCCTCCGTCACAGAAACAATGACATTGGTAAAAGAAAATATTTTTTCTATGAAGTAATGTTTAAGCACTGTGGATACTAGCAAACCCACTGTATCCATCATAAAAATTATGTTAAGATAGCATTTCGTCTATGACTTTTTTATTCCCTCGACACTTTATATATGTCATTAGTTAAATTTCCTTTGTAACATGGGATGACTTCAATGAGTTGTAATAAATATTTGTTGTACTATAGTCTGTTACATGGGTATTTGTAAAATGTTTTAACATCTCATTGATTCTTCTTAAAAACAGTATCATTACTCGATTGGACAGAGATATAACTTCACTTGAATTTTTTATCAGTGTAGTAATAACCCATTTCACATTTAGTAAGGTTAATTTTCCTCCAATATTCCATGGCTTATCAGGGTTATTACTTCTTGCTATATTTTACATAAAAAATGATGTTTTTGTCTTGCTACTTAGAAGACTTTTAAACATTTCAAAGGTAATACTCAATAGTTTCCCTCTGTATGTCAGAAGCAAGATAAGTCTTTTCAAAATTTTTTGGTAAATGTGGGCAAAATATTTACTTAATCTTGACAGTTTCCTTGCTTCATTAAAAACAGTGTTTTGGCATAGGAAGAACTGTGCACAAAGATATAAAAATAAATTCAATTATTCATAGAGTGTCAATCTTAAACTTTATGAAAGAAGTTTTCAAAAATATAGTTATATATAGAATAATCACAAATATGACAACAGAAAATGAACACTAACACGGATTTCTTGAGTTGGTGGCTCAAATACTTAGTTACTGGCACAATTTTCCAAAATAGTAAATTCTTGGAAAAGTTCCAAGCAAAAATATATCTCCCCAATAACATACGCATATGGATACTTGGACAATTCATTGTATAATAAATACTTCAAAATATCATTTATCGATATCGAAAATAGATAATCATGGGAAATTTTCTATACACATGAATGTTCTGGAGGCATTTTACTGTCATGGGGATGCATGAAGACTCTTTTACAGAAAAGATTTTCTCGACTATCATGGACCTCACATCCATACACTAAACATATTTACACCTTTCAGTCACGGGGAAACTGAAGAGTTGAGTAATTTCCAAATTTTCCTGTAGAGACATGGCCACTTAGAGAATGAAAGCTTAAATAAAGTCACAGAAACAGAAATCACAAAAGTTAAATTTTTCAGTGTTTTTACACTGAAAAAAACTGGAAATTATTAAACAAAGGAATAATGTTAGGTACTGTCCAGGACTAATAATGTGTTGAAGGGAAACCAGTTCCTTTTCCCAGCAATGCATCTAGCACAGATATGAGGAAAATCCATGTAAAATATTTCCCTGTGAAAGCAACTGAATCATGCTGGGTTTTATGAAGGAGTTCATAAAACATTTTCTGTGTTTCCTTTGTCATAATTGGATTCTATTTCCCCTAGAATATATTTTGGATTTGTGTTTGTTTGGGTTTTAGCCTTAACAGAGAATTCTTTATTTTGTCCAAATCAGCACAATTAAAACATCTCCAATAATACATAGAGCTATACATAAAATAGAGAAAATATCCAAAATTGCTCCTTCCTATGACATACCAGCATATGTAAGAGAAAGTATTATTCGTGGGGTAAGAGTAAACATGATTTGGGCAATGACCTAATTAGCTCGGCATTCACATTCACAGAGCAGGTAAACCACAGTTTTAGTCCGAAAAGCGGTGTTGCAAGACTTCCCGTGCAGCTGGATGCATGGACTTCATCTTCCAGCCCCTGTCATGTTTCAGGCACGGCCTGAGCCTCTCTGCCTTCTTTCGCAGAAGAAAGATTATTTGGAGTGGTACTAAAGAAGCGGAGGAAATGCCTTTCCCAACAGCAAATTCCACCGAGAAACATAATAGACATGACAAACTTAAAAAGGAGGAGGAGGAGAAGAAGAAGAAGAAGACGACATTAGGTTTCAGAAGTACCTACCCTAATAATTTTTAAGAAAGTTTATCATAAAAATGTCCAAAACCATTAGGCATTACAGAGTATTGTACAATGTCCTGTGTATAGGAGTAAACATCTGTCTAGACTATCAATCGAACTCTGTTCAGCAATTCGTTCTGCTCCACTCTTTCATCTCAGGAAGGTCAGCGATCATCTGAACTCCTCTCTGTCCACCGATCTCCTCGGCCTACTGCTAACAAAGGAAGAAGAAACTGACACGTGGGTTAAGTCAACTGGTTCTCCTTAAGTCTCATCGTTTCAATTACGTTTCGACAACATGTTTTTGTAAACTTTTGGAAGCAGTATCTCAGCCATGAAAAATTCTTTCCCAAACTTTTGTTTGTTTGTTTAAAAGATGTAACTTAATGTCATTGGGATGTGCATGTTCAGGCAGTTCGCAAAACCCGAAAAGGAAGCCCCCGTGCGGAGGTCGCTCGCGCTCGCGGAGGACCGCTCCGAGCGGGGCGGGGACGTCCCCGGTGGCCTTGGCACCGCCCTGGTCTTCGGCTGCTCCGGCCCCCCGTCCTTGGCTGCCAGCCCCCGAGAGCCCCACGGGGGGCGGCCGGCCGCAGTTCCGGGCGGAGGGGACCTGGCCCAGCGCCGGCGTCGGGACG